>OX451737.1:823292130-823733415 GCA_948472305.1 Vicia faba | reverse complement strand
CAATGTGCCTCTGGCTACACAACCTCTGTCCTTCATCATTCTCTCTGAAAACATTTTTGCTCTGAATAAATCCCCAACACCTATTCCTTCTTCCTCAGCTCAAACCACCATCATCATATCTCCTTAACCTACCTTTAGTCCATCTTCATTAGAACCTCTTGAACCATATGAACCATCTGACTTTCTTAGGACTGTAGTTGATCTTGAATCTCTACTTTATCTGCAAATTAAATCCACCAAGAAGGTGGTTCCTAAACCAACCCCAAAACTTGTTCATTCAGATGTTAATATACATTTCCACAATTTTGTAACAAAAATGCAGTCTTGGATAGACCTGCTGAAGGAAAACAGTGTCAGCAACCTGAACCCAATTGCATCTGATTTTATGTGGGAAGCATTCAGAAGAAGATTCAATGATAAATCCTTTAAAATGCAAGATCTATGCTATTCTCAAGTTCTTGAGAATTTCACCTAGAATTTGAATGCCTTCAAGACAGAAGTGGTATATATCTGGGATAAGATGTCTCTTCTGCAGATTACCAACTCTTCTTTACCACTTGCTGATCACATGGAAATTTTAGAAGATGAATCTGAAGATGGCTCTGAGTTAGATCCAAATTCCTTGCAATGAATCTGTATCACCAACCTTCTGCTCAAGCTACCTCTGAGAATGTGCCAACTCTTCTAATTGATCTCGGAAATATTCTCTCCAATATTGTAGGCTCAGACTCTGTTGGTTTTTCTCCAAAGGTTGTATATTCTGAAGCTGCTTCAACATCTGCTCCAACATCGCTGGTGATTGACACTCTGAATGAGTTGAAGAAGGAAAATGAAGCTATACATGAACGTCTGGACAAACAGGATAAAACCAACAAAGAAATCAGAACTTGGATGATGAAACAAGAGGAATCCTCAACAGAAATTAAGAATCTTCTTCTTTATCTTGTCTCTTGTCAATCTTAGTTTTATTTTTTCCCATTTTTTATACTTCTGTCCTTTGACATCTTCTATATAAAAATCTTTTGAATCTTTTTTTTTTTTTTGCTTTTTGATTATGACAAAAAGGGGGAGAAAATGTGATTTTGATCTAATCCATGATAGCAGTTAATGGGACTAAATCTCAAACATTCCTAACAAAATACAAAGTTTTTTTCCTGTTTAAGAGATATGCAGGTACCTCAAGACTCTGAAAGACTAAGCTCTAAACATCATCTGGTAAAGATCTGCTAAAGAAACTCTAAAAAAAAGACCAGGAGCTCTTAAAGAAACTCTGAAAGAAAAATGTCCCAAAGCTCTAAAGAACAATCTCAGGAAGTTTCTCTTATGCATTTAAGTTCTTTTATTATTTATTTCAGAAGAAGAAATATTTATCTCATGGGGAGATTATCAATCTCAGGGGGAGGTTCTCACTCTTGTACAAAATTTTTAAAAATCAAAATCTGAATTGTTTTGTCATCATCAAAAAGGCGGAGATTGTTAGAACAAAGTTTGGTTCTAATCATATCTTAGAGTTTTAATGATAACAATGAAATAAATTTTGTATAATATATTTTATACTCTGATGTGCATGTTTTCCAATTCAGATGATGCTCTGACTCAAGCATTCTCAAAAGTGAAACATCATTCTACGCTGAGCAAAAAAAGGATAAAGAAGTTCCTAAGAAATTTTATGTAAACGCAAGTCTGAAGCAAACTCTGAAGGAAGCACTCCAAGACAAACTCTGATAAAAAGTAATCTTAAGCAACCTCTGATAAAGCTAGCTGAAGCAAAGATTTGAAAGAAGAACGCTAAAAGCAATATCTGATAATGCAAGCTGAAGCAAACTCTGATGAACATAAAATGAAGAAAACTCTGACAGAAGAAGTGATATAGCAAACTCTGATAGAAGAAAAGTTAAAGAAAACTCTGATGTTGCAGCGCTGCAAGCAAACTCTTAAACTTCCAGAGACAAGCTCTGACAGTACCGTTGCTCATTTAATGCTAATACGGCTAACGCACTCAAGTGGTACTACGCACGAGAGCATTGGAAACATAAAGGTCAAGCTAACACGCATCATTAATGCATACTCTCTCTTCAAGGCAGTAACGGTCAAAATTTGAAGCTATATATAGAAGACCATTTGTTTCAAAGTAATGTTACTGAACCACGCAAAGTATACTGAAGCTCACTATTTTCATTCTTGTAAACTCTTTGTATATAATGGGTAATTCTTAAGTGTTAGGCTAAAATCTTAGTGATAAATCACAGTTTGTGATATAGCTTATTAGAAGCATTCTGATTCACTATTATTAAGAGATAACCTTTGTAAGTGTTCCTTGAGAGACCAGTTGGGTCAGATTTCTCAAGAGGGTAGGGACTAGTTGAGTCTTAGAGCTGTTAGTCACTTGCAGTTGGCTTGTGCATTGTATTGTTAGTCACAATAGTTTGGTTGTGCATTTGTAATCAGTTTTGATTATAGTGGATTAAGTCCTCGTTAAGAGAGGTGAAATCACTTTGGCGGGGTGGACTAGAGTAGTTTGAGTATCAAACGAACCAAGATAAAATTATCTGTGTCCTTCCATTATTATTACGCGAGAAAAAGGAAAAACTTATTCACCCCCCCCCCTTATAAGTGTTTTCTCACCCTTCAGATAATACAACTACTGGCGAATTTGATCATAGGAGGAATATCTTTAATATATGGAGCAGTAATTGGTGTGCTTTGTCCAGCCACAAATCCTGAACCCTTATTATCTTTTTGCATAGGGAGATCCAACACTCGACCTCAGACTTCAGGGTGTCCAGATTCTAAAACTGCCTGAGCTTGTCGGTAAGACGCCATAGACACCTCCAACTTTTTAACCTCTTGACGGGGAGTTCTGACAACCTGCACAACTTCAAATGCTTGGCACAGAGTCTCATGTACCTCTCCCTCAATTTCAACATAGCGTAAGGTACTCAGATGGCTGACAATATAGTTCTCTTCATCACAAATGGTGACCATCTTCCTATTAACCATTGTGATACGGTGGGAGAACCAACTTAGGTGTTTTAAGTTTTATCGCAAATGTTGCGAATAGAAAGAGTCACCGTCGACTTTTCTTTTATCCAACAAATGAAATGGTTAAAAGAACAGGAAATACCTTTTGAGAATTTTCTTGAGTTCGGAGGGGGGGGGGGAGGGTTAGGTTATGAAAAGGGAAGGTGTTAGCACCCTTTTCATCCGTAGTTATCTACGGGCTCTTAATTGTTAGATCACTTTTAAATGCTTTGTGTTTTGTGTAAGTTGAAAGATGTTTTGAAGATGTTTTGAAAGTGGTGATTTTGTAATGATTCTCGTATCATTGAGAATGTATACAAAATGTTTGTTTTTTGGAAATATTTTGAAAATGCCTTAGCACGACAAACTTTGTAATGATTCTCGTATCGTTGAGAACGCATACAAAGTGTTTGTTTTGAAAATATTTGTTGAAAAGAGAGTGTTTAGAAAGATGTTTTTTTGAAAGTGTGAGGTGTGAAAATGGTTTTGTTTATGAGCAACCAATTACGAGCAATTTACCTACTAAAAAAGTCTTTGTTCTTTTCCTCCTCCTTTAGGTAGTGCTACTTTACCATTGGTTGGTAGGGAGCCATATCATTGGCTTTGAGGGGATGGGCGTGGGTCATCGTACATTCATAGAAGGAAACTTGTAAGATATTTTAGCAATTGTCGTAAGGGACTAAGATCGTTCATTGAAGGCAACATTGAAGGGTCATCGAGGGACTACAATCTTTTAATCGAGGGTCTTTGCTAAAACATCTCACGTTCGAGGGACATGACTATTTATATCAAGGCAACAAGTGTGGGTTACCCTAGAGGTGCATGTGTGCAAGGTGTTTTTGTTTTCATGTATTTCATCTTGAATTAGGTTTTTCCTAGGTTTTATTTTAGTCTTGTCATACAAACCCTAATTAATAACAATAATAAGGAAAGCGATAAATTACGAAATTTAAATGTCCCACACTATTACAACACTTTGCAAATGGGGGGGTAAAAGTTTGTGAATAGGGGAGAAAGCAATAAATCCCTAATTATCTATTACAAACCATTGAATAGGAATAATAATAGAATGCACAAAATGTAAAGAGGAAAAAAGAAATTGTCTTTAGGGTTTTTTTATGGAAAAAAGGTTTAATATTAACTTAATTAAATTAATTAGTTTTAATTAAAAGAGAATTTAATTAATACTTTAAATAAAACCTAAAATCTAAGTTAATTGAATTTAAGAAGAAAATAAAACCCAAGTCTAAGTAATTTGTTTAGAAAAATAATTTGAATATTAATATTAATTTAGAAAAATATTTTAAAGTATAGAAAACAAACAAAATCTAGTTCTAAATATAACCAAAAATAAAAACAAGTGTTTAAATTAAATTATTTAAGAAAATATATGTTTTGGTATTTTTGGTTTAAATAAAATAAATAGATAAGTGAAAATAATGAAAATATAAAAATAAATAAAAATAAATGGGTTGAGTGTTAAAAAGTAATCAGGGGGGTTAAATGTAGCAAAAGGGCCCAAATTAATTTTTGTTGGAATCAGAAAATAAAATAAAAATAAAATGGGCTTGGTGGTGTCTTAGTAAAAGGTGTGTATGGAAGAAAAAAATAAACCAGGCCCAGAATAAAAGTCCAGCGCCTTGTATGGATCATGTGTGGCTGGCTTGTGATGATGCACCATGGTCTTCCCATCATGAGTGAAATAAAAGGGTACCACTGGAGCTCGAACCCAGGTCCCTATACAATAATGCCTTACACGCGCTTCCTCTGCCACTGGGTGGCTATTTCATCCGGTTATAATACATGTTGCAATAAACTTAAAATATACTTGTTTCTGAATGGCACTTCATCCCTAACCTCGCACCAGTCAACCACAACACCATTTTTGAATTCCTGATCTTGCTCATTTCTCAACCATTTTTAAAAATGTAAATATGATAGTTGTTCCATTTTTCAACACGAGTTCAACCATATAAATAACTAAAGCTATGAATCAAAGATGAATATGAATTTTGTTTGGTACCAAATAAAACCTAATTTTTCGAGAAAGTTCAACTTCAAAATTCGCACCACTTGGGCAACATAAATGAAAACTAAAGGCATGGATAGCTTCAGGGAAATGATGTCTACATTTTTCATTCACAAAGCAACCATTAATGATGCTTGTATAGAGAGTTTAAAGTTGAGAAAACTTACCTCAAAACTGGAAATTGTGTATGGAGTTTGAGCACTCCTGTAGGTGTTGTGATGATCTGGATAGCTTCACTGAACTCCTAGGAAGCTAATGCAACTCTTACTTTGTGCTGAAAGTGCCTGAATCTTCCTGGAGAAGTCAAGTTGCAGGTGACTGCTTTTGAGTTTGGAAAATGATGAAGATGAAGTTACAGTTATGAAACAGGGGTGGGGATGAGTTGTAAATGAGGTATGGAAGCTTTGTGATTGATTAAGAGGGAAAACGCACGAGTGGGTTGCGAGTTTGAAGTTTTTGGTCAGAATGTGCAACAATGGAGGTTTGAAATGCAAATTTTAAGTTCAGAGTGTTTGTGAGTGTTTCAATGCTTGTGAATTCATGCCTTATCTTGCAAATAGCTTCTTTATTTATATGCAAGAGGTTTGGAAGCTTGAGGTAGTCAGAGATCAAGAATCACATGTTATGGTTATGTGACTTGCTTTTGAAGCAAACTTGAAATTCATGGTTTCAATGTGAAGTACAAGAGCTTGTAGGGTGGTTAACAGGTTGTAGATGGTTTCTTCTTGGTTTTAACATTATGTATGCTCAGAATAAACAAGTGCAAGGCTCAAGGAGAGTGGACTTTATGATTAAATCCATTTTTCCAAAATGGAAGTCTTGACTTTCTTCCTTAAATTGAATGATCACTTGGACAATTACTCAAATACTTGGACAATGGCTTAATCAGTTGTGTAAACATCTGATTATGGATAGATATGCAAGTTAGAAGCCTGCAAAGCAAGATTTATGCAGCATGGCTTGAGATTGGATCATGTGTTCTTCATGAAAATGACCTATAATTCAAGAATGGATGTCCAACTTCTTCTCTTTGAAACTTCTAGATCAAGCATGATCTCTTCAAGTTATTGAACATTATGGAAAGCTTAAAACATTTTCTACAACCTTCATGTTTACCACTTTGGCTAAATCAACTTGGAACTTGATTAAAATTGGTCAAGAAGTTAGGACAAAAATCTGCCTAAACTTGCTAAAATTTTCACTAAGTGTTTTGTAAAAACGTTAGGACTTCATGGGCCTATATCTCATAATGTAAGAATGTTTTGGACATCAACCCTAAGGGAAAAAGTTGTAGAATTCAATGTTGAGCAATGTTGTCAACCAAGACATCGATATGAGGTAATGGGAAATCATCTTTGGGGCTTTCCCTATTCAAATCCATGTAGTCTACGCACATACAGACTTTACCGTCTTTCTTCGATACTGGAACAACATTTCCCACCCATTAAGGGTATGACGTTACTGCTATGAAACCTGTATCAAACTGTTTCATTACCTCAGCTTTTATTTTCTCGGACATGTCTGGCCGCATGCGATAAACCTTTTTCTCGACCGGAGGAAAATCTTCCTTCATTAGCAGACGATGAACTACGATATCAGTATCAAGCCCCAACATATCTTCATATGACCAAGTGAACACTTCAACATAGTCGTGTAACATCTAGACCAATCTTATCTTGACACAGTCCTTCAAGTTGGCACAAATCTTGACTTCGTTTTTATCTGCCTCAGTACCCAGGTATATCACTTCAATTGATTCCCCGTATGATTGAATAGCCTTTTCCTCTTGTTCCAGAAGTCTAGCCAGTTCCCCATGTATTCCACAATCTTAATCACCTTCATATTTTGCTTGATAGATTGGATTTTCAAAGTCATAGATGGCAATAACAAAGTCGTTGTCAATGAGATCCGGAATGGATGTGGATCTGCAAATGTGTGTGTGTGTGTGTGTATGTAAGATCACATGGTTATTTGAAAATGCAATAAAGTAAAGAAAATCAAAGAGCGCAAAATTTGAATGCAAAGTAGTCCAATGTTTTTCATTAAAATGAGCATATGGCGTATGATAATGACAAACCCTTAACAAATGGACCATTGTGCCCCGGGAAAGGCACATGACTTAAAGTCATTGTTTTAATGGAAATTACAGACAAAGTTCTCAAAGTAATAAAAACAATAAATGGAAATTACTCCTGGCTGTAGGAGATTGGAATGAAGTCCTCGGTCTTCCAGTTATTGAGTCCTTCATCAGCAAATGGGTAGATCCAGTCATCAAAGTCGCTATCAGCATCAGTGTCTTCAACGGCATTAACCTCATGATTAGTAATCCGGAGAGGTGGTTTACCTGCACAAGCATCTCGAACCTCCTTTTGAGCTTTGGAAGTGAAACCCAATCCAAATTTGTCTGGCTTGAAAGGGAAATCAGGAAGTTGTCCTTATATGGTGCAACCTCCTTCTTCAACAATAGCACGAGCATCAATGAGACAAGCCATCCTCGGTGTATCTTTAGCAACTTCGGGAGTGTCAGGAATGGCCTTGGCAACAGCAACCATGGGAGAGACCACTTCAAAGGCTTGACAAGGAGTTTCAATGAACTCGCCATCTATTTTAACATATTTGAATGAATTTAGATGACTAATCATAAACTCTTCTTCACCACAGGCGGTAACAATTTTCACCTTGACCGGATATTTCAACTTTTGATGTAGTGTGAAAGTCACCGCACCTGCCCCATATATCCATGGGCGTCCAAGCAGGCAAGAATAAGCCGGACAGATATCCATCACATAAAATGTTGAGTTGAAGACTTGAGACTGAACCTTAATAGGGAGATTAACCTCTCTATGGACCATCCTCTTAAACAATCAAAAGCCCTTACTACAATGTTGCTAGGTTTCAACATCACTCTATTACAGTCTAGTATATCCAAAGATCCTTTAGGTAAGACATTGAGAGAAGATCCAGTATCCACTGATACATGTTCCATGGTAGTGCCCTTGCATTCTATGGAGACATTGAGAGCTTTATTGTGATTCTTCCCCATCGGGGTCAGATCTGCATCAGAGAACCCTAAACCATTATCGGCAGTCAAGCTTGATACACAATTTTCAAATTGGTCGGCCGTAGTTTCTTATGGGACATGTGCATTTTTCAAGAACTTTATCAGTGCTTGGGCATGCGCCTTAGAACATAGCAACAAAGACAGCATAAAAATCTTCGAGGGTGTTTGCCCCAACTGTTCCACTATCTTGTAATCACTTCTTCTAATGATTTTTAGAATCTCCTCCATCTCTTGGGTAGATGGGTCCTCAATGGTGATATCTTTTGCGGGAGCCTCCGTCATGGCATGCTCAATCATTTTTTCCTTTCCTCGAGTATCAGCAACATGTTTAATAGCAGTAATACGAATGGGTGTAGCAGTGTTTGTCGGAGGTGAAATTTCTGGAGAGAAGATCCTCCCTGTCCTAGTAACTTTACTTGATCCAGCAATATTTATAATGTCAGAAGTTTCATCTTCTTTAACCCATGAATCTTGTTTGATACCATGGTAGTACACTTTCGTCCCATAATTCCAGGGCACAGTCTTATCAGAAGAGTAGGGGACTGGCCCTGGTGTGGTGATAATTAGTGGAGCTATTTATGGTTCAATGGGAATCCAAATAGGACCTTTTAAGGTGATCCTAATAGGTTTATTTAAGATAGTAATGATGGACGCGTCTTCAAGTTCTTGAGATACAACTTCTGTCAAACTTTTCACAGATGGAGTTCTTTCAAATAGAACCTCATGGATATCCATCAGGTGTTGGACACCTCTCTTCAGCCATTCATAACCATTAATTTGTACAACACAATAGCAACAGTCTTCAAGGTAACCATGGAATACCCTGGCTTTCAACAAATTCTCTTTAATAGTCTTCAAAGGAGTGGCCAAGTCATTGATAGAGGCAACAAAAGAGGCATCTTCAATAGCATTGACACCCTTACCATGATTTGGTATGGGTGCAGTGATTACGTTGGGAGTTGGCGGAGGGTCGAATTCAATTATCTTGTTATCAATTAGGTCTTGGATTTTATTCTTTAGAGACCAACAATCATTGGTATCATGTCCGGGACTATTTGAGTGGTAAGTGCATTTGGCATTGGGGTTGTATTTTGGAGAAGCAGTATTAGGGTTGGAAGGGGGGTCTCGCAAGGTCACCAAATCAGCTTGCAATAGGTGTTGTAGAGCTTGAGATAGTTGCATATTGATTTTAGTAAACTATCTTCTTTGGACATCCGGTCTTTTTTGACTATTTTGTTGACACGATTGTTGAGTTAGAGTTGGATTGGAAATCAGTACAGCCCCTACTGAATGATGGCGGTCATTCTTAGAATGGCTTCTTGACCCGTACACAACATTAGTCTCTTTTTTACCAATAAATGGCTTTTCACAGCATTTGAGGTGGAGGTCATGGGTATCTTCCCGCTTTTAATCCTGCTTTCAACCCTCTCACTAGTCAAGATCAATTCAGTGAATCTGGACGGTGAACTTCTAATTAGCAAGTTGAAAAATGGTCCAGTCAATGTTCCCATAAAAATATCTACCAACTCTCTATCAGTTAAAGTTGGCTGCACCCTGCCAGCCAAGTCTCTCCATTTTTTAGTGTATTCTTTGAAGCCCTCATTTGATCCCATGGTCATTCCTTGCAATTGCAAGATCAGCGTTATATTGATATTGGCGGTAAAAAGCAGTGGCCAAATCCTCCCAAGTATGGATGTTAGTCCCTTCCAATTGGTAAAACCACTCCAACTGCGTCCCATATAGAGTTTTTAGAAAAATGTGCATCCACTGTTTCTTATCAATGGTATGCGGCTGAATTTTGCGGACATTAGATCTTAAGTGAAGCTTCAGACATGAGACATCATCGTATTTGGCAAAAGCAGGGATTTTGAATTTGTGGGGAATGACTACCCTAGGCACCAAACCCAAGTCACCAAAGTCCAAGCCAGGCACAACTTTGATTTCTACAGCCTTCAATCTGTTTTCTAGTTGCTTATACTTGTCATCGGCCGGTGGATATTGCTCATCAAAATAATCTTCGTCTTCAGAGATTTGATTGTTTCCACCCCTAGTACGGGTGCTCCTAGCATCTTCATCTTGATTCCCATCCTTCTCAGAGGAGTCTTCTTTAACTTGAACTTGTCGGATGGGGCCTTTGAATTACTTCCCCATGTTGATTACAACTTTCTTCTTTGTCTTCTTTTTCGTGACAAGAAGTGTCATCATTTCTTGCTGCCCCTTTGCTAAGTTAAGCAGAGTTTCTTAAAATTGAAAGTTTTGAGTAAGTCCTTCACAGTTTGCTCGATATCCATCTTATACTGAAATAAACAGTAGAAAGATAAGGAAACCTCTTTATGATATGATACATGTTATGCGTATGCAATGTTTTCAAGGACCTTTAAGATTTAATTTTGCTTAAACAAAAAGGAAACAAAAACATTAATTATATTAATAAGTTCAAAGGTTACAAACTGCCTCTTGGGCTTACAATGAAAGAAAAACAACAAAATGAAATTATACAACAAAAGACTCAGGTCTTCCATGGATGCTTCCTCTTTAGACTGATGTAGGCATTCAAATTCTGCTCCTCGTGGAGTTGCCTTGTGAGTTCCAACACTTTCTTCTCGCTCGAGTAGAATTGGGCTTCAAAGGTGTCTCGCTCCCCCTTGAGTTGAATCCATGACTGTGATACGGTGGCCAGAACCGGGACGTGTTTCCCAATTTTTTAAGGAGTTTGCTGGTTTGTGTTTTGCATTTATGTTTGCAAAATGTTGCGGTAAGAAAGAGCCGCCACCGTCTTTTATTTTATCCAACAAGGAAAGGAAAAAAGCACAGAAAAATTCCCTTTTCGAGATATTTCTGAGTACGGGGGTAGATTTAGAAAGGGAAGGTATTAGCACCCTTTCTATCTGTAGTTATCTACAGGCTCTTAGGTACTTGCTCATCATTTTCAAAATTGTTTTCTTTGTGTTTGTGGGTTTTGGAAAGTTTTTGTTTTAACTTCGATTTAACTCTTGCTTCTGTCTTCAAGAGTGTAATGAAGTGTTTTTGAAAACTTTATTTGTAAAGGAGTGTACATGTGAAAAAATTTGTTTTGATTGAGCAAGTACTTAAGAACTAATCTACCTACTCAAAAAAGGAATTGTTCTATGTTCATTTCCTTTAGACAGCGCTATCCCACTATTAGTGAGTAGGTAGCACCGTTGTTGGAGTTTGAGGGTCAATTCGAAAGGGACATACGGTCACTAAAGCAATGTTAGGACGTCTTATTAGTAACCCTAATATCTTAGATCAATTATCCGAGGCAACGGTATCCGAGGCAACCTTTCTCAGGCAACTATGATCTTTAGACAAAAGGACGACCACTAAAGCATCCTATACTCAATGATCATTTACCGAAGGCAACCAAGTGGGAGTGTACCCTAGGAGTACGCATGTGCGTGTGATTTAATTTCAGATTATTTATCTTTGCACATGTTTAGGGTTATCTAACTGTTTTAAAATTAATCACATACATTCTTGTCTTGCATCCTAATGTCATACATCTAGCAGTTAAATATTTACGGAATTTTTAAAGTGCGGAAATTAAACTACGCTATTACAAGGGTTCGGGTATTTATATAGCCAAAAACAAACCCTTTGAAATTAAAGCGATAAATGTAAATAAAAAGCCCTAATTAAACTATTACAAACTGTGAGCAGATACAATAATTGGGATGAAAATAAAATAAAGTGCGTGATGACAAATTAGATCGAATGCGAACTAGGGTTTTGACCCTTCTATCCTAATTAAAGAGAAAATGTTTTTGATGTTTTTTAATATTTTTTTTAAAGAAAGGAAATTAGGTTTTAAAAATTAAATATACAAATTAATTAGTGATTAAATTAATTAATAAAAATAATTACAAGACCTATTTTTGGTTTTTTTGTTATTTTTAAGAAAAATATAATATAATTAAATTAGTAGTAAAACCTATTTATTCTAATTATTTTTAATTATGTAAAAGAATTAAAATTATCTAAATTTATAAACCTAATTAAATTAATTAATTTATTGATAAAAAATATACCTAAATCTAATTGGTGAAAAAATAATATTTTTTGTGATTTTTTAATAAAAAGAAAAGAATTATTTGGTTAGTAAAATAAATCAATAAATTAAAATAAATAAAATAAAATAGAAAAGAAAATAGAAAGAGATAATGGGCCTGAATATATGGGTGCAAATAGTCAGATTTCTGGGCCCAAAAGTGGAGGTCCACGTTGACCTCTTGGATCCAGTATGTTGTGTTGACTAGACCTCATGATGGTCTCTCATATGCTGACCTTTGGATTTGATCTCCTGACACTTGCCTTGTTGGATGGTGAAGACGTATGGTGATCCTTAGGCTTGTGAACGTGTTGGATAACCTGAAAGAAATTAAGAAAAATACCAAATGTTGGAGGCATGGGTCGAACCCCTGACCTCAAGCTTCCTAATGTCTTAAACGCTTGCATGGCTACCACTGCATCACTTTACATTTGTTGTACATAATATACACAATAATAATAATATATGAAACAAGCGAAGCAATGAAATTTTTGCGCGAAAACTCAAATCAGATGACTTACAGGGCTTTTTAGGACTGGAAAAGCTTGGTTCTTGATTGCTTTAGCTTGTTGAGACTCCCAGGAAGCAAATGGAATGGTCAAGAAGTCTTGAATTGGCCTAGAACAATGAAATCAATCTTGCATTTTTCTTGATTTTTTCGAATGTTGCTCTGCTTATTGCACCTGTTTCTAACTCAGTTTTAGGTCTGCCTCGCCTCTATATGTACCAAGGAATGCATTAGGGTTGAAAGAATACATCCAGTCTTCCTCCATCAATGAGTTTTGATTTGATTTGATTCACTTTCAATATCATTCCAAAAATATCTTTTTTCAATCTTTTTTTCCACTCTAATACCTTGCACGAGTTTGAATACTTGCTAGCTGTAGTTGAAACCTGAAACAAGCATAAAATCTTGTGTTTTCAATATTTTTGATTTTATATGATTTGTTTTGATTTAAATTGAATTAATTCTAATAAAAATCAAAATAAATAATAAAAACATGATAAGGACAAGTGGCAAGGGCTAGAGCTCTTGGACTATATTTCCAACTCAAGACAAGTGAAAAAGATTGGGCCCATTGGCAAAATTTGAAGTTTTAGGCATAATTGACTTTTGGCAATTTTGCAAAAAAGGCCAACTTCACCAATGCATAAATTCCTCAATTTTGACTCTTTGGAGGTGTTTTTGGACTTTTTAGAAAGCTTGAGATGTCCTCTAATCAAACCTTTTGGTCTCATCTCAATTTTATATTACATTCTCAAGTATGAAGCTTTGACAAAAAAGGTGTTTTTGTTGACTTTTCAAAATGACCTATAATGTCCAAATTCATAACTTCTTGTGAGTGCATATTTTGAACTTGGGAGATGAAGATGGATCGTAGAGAATTACATCCTCTTAAAAATGAGCTTTGTATGGGTCATTTCTCATAAAGTATGAAAACGTTATGCTTGGTCAAAGTTGAGTTGACTTTTCCTGCAAAACCCTAATTTAGCAACTTTTGAGTCTTGATGAATTATGAGCAATCCTTGATGAATCATGATCAACCCTTGATCAAATGATCAAATATACTTCAAAATGAGGATGTTGACCAAAAATCTTGAAGTTTGACTGTATGTAGGCCACAGTTGACTTTTGCCCTATCACAGTCGATTTTTGGGCTTTTGAGCAATTGACTGAGCAAACTTCCTCTGCAAGGCTTGAAACTTGATATGGATGATCTTGAGAACATATTAGTACATTGGTGATAATTTTGGATCACTTGGACTCAAGTATCTTGATGCAATATAAAACCCTAATTTGAGGTAGACTGCCTTAGGAGGGAGTTTGTCTGGCCAACCCTTGGACTACCTTGAGCAACTTGAGGGTCTTTCTTGAAATATTTTTAGAAATATGGGAGGGAAAATTTTGGGGTACAAAAGCTGCCGTGTTCAATTTTCTTAAACCTGAAGATTTAGATTGGCTTGTCTACCTTTCGTGATCTGAAGGTGGAAGATGATTGAACACTAGAGTGCCCAGAAATTTGCACTCGCATGAAGTGGTAATTGTTTTGTGATGTCAGGAATGGGCTTATTGATGCCATTTGGAAACTGATGACGGGGATGAGCTTAAAGATGCCACCCGAAGGAGTGTCGATTGCATAAGAGATTCATTAGCGAGAGTTGGTATACCTGTCATTTGAGGAAGATTCCGCTGGGGAAGGCTGATCTTTGTTGAGAGAAATAGAATTTTAGGAGCTTCGTCATCTGTATTCTGCTGGTGAGTCGTCTCTGTTTGAATTTTAGGAACTTCGGTCGTCCGTATTCTACTGAAGAGTCTTCTCTGTTGACATTTAGGAACTTCGATCATCCATTATTCAACTGAGGAATCATCTATGCTGACATTTAGGAGCTTTGGTAATCCGTTATTCAACTGAGGAATCATCTCTGTTGACATTTAGGAACTTCGGTCGTCCTTTATTCAATTGAGGAATCATCTTTGCTGACATTTAGGAACTTTGGTCGTCCGTTATTCAACTGAGGAATCATCTCTGCTGACATTTAGGAACTTCGGTCATTCGTTATTCAACTGTGGAATCATCTATGCTGACATTTAGGAACTTCAGTCGTCCATTATTCAACTGAGGAATCATCTCTGTTGACATTTAGGAACTTCGGTCGTCCGTTATTCAACCGAGGAATCATCTCTGCTGACATTTAGGAACTTCGGTCGTCCGTTATTCAACCGAGGAATCATCTCTGCTGACATTTAGGAACTTCGGTCGTCCGTTATTCAACTAAGGAATCATCTCTGTTGACATTTAGGAACTTCGATCATCCGTTATTCAACTGAGGAAAACATCTCTGTTGACATTTAGTAACTTCAGTGATCCGTTATTCAACTGAGGAATCATCTCTGCTGACATTTAGGAACTTCAGTCATCCGTTATTCAACTGAGGAATCAGCTTCATAGCTTGAATTTTGTGAGAATTTGATTGTATCTTTCCTGAAAGGTAAAGGTTAGCTGTATGTAATGCATGATATGCACCAGGAAATGATATTCTCAAAATAAATGAGATTGTGTTGTATGATGCGTACATGCATGTGCTATGATGTATGGAAATGTGATGTTTTTAGCTGGGGAACATAAATTCTGGATTGCTGCTGGAGAAAAGAGTTGAATTCTTCATTTCCGCTGGGGATAGTGAATGAAGATGATTGTGAGAATAAACCTGCGGGAGAAGATAACTCCACTGGGGAATAAACTGATGAGGAAATGACTATGTGGGGAGGACATATTCTGCTAGAGGACCTGTTGATTTGGAAGAATAACCTCAGTCGGGGATGGATTACAGTTGTTGGCGATAATGAAACTTTTTTGGGAATTGAGTTTCTGTTTGTGAAAGGAATGAACTCCGCTGGGGATGATTTTCCAGTTGCGACTTCACTGGGGATAACCTTTTAGGCTCTACTGGGGATAATTCTCTAGTCTCCATTGGGGATAATTCTCTTGACTCCACTGGGGATAATTTTCTTGTGCTGATGATAGATAAACTCTGCTTGTGGAGAATTTTGCCGACTCATTCGTGGTTGCGAGCCTCAGCTGGGGAGAATTAACACTACTGTCTTTCTCTTACTCTGTGGAGAGTGAATGTACTTTAGTCATGTTCTTCAGCTAAATCTATCCCTGTACCTGGTGGACAGAGCAACTGTAAGGTCTGGACAATTTTTATTTTCCCCTATTCCTGATATTACGAGTAATCGTCTTTTATTTCACATGTAAATATTTATGAGTAGCAATCAATGTCAAATGCATATATCAAAAATGAAAATTGGACGTTCTCGCAAAACAAAACAGAAAAAAGAAAAAACCATTTGAAATTTATTTGTGAAAATGAATTGTATTGACTTTGAAGTTTGGCCTGTAAATAGGCATTTTTGTACAAGAGGCTGACGTCCTAGTAAGAGAACGCCGCCGAACAAATAGAATTTATACAACTCTGGGTTCCAACTCTGTTATTGCCTTTATATTCTCGAGCATCTCATCACTTTTCTACTTGGTTGAAGGTAGATCAGATTGATTAGTGTCGTCCGAGCTTGATAGTCGATACCGAAGTCTGATCGCAAGGTGATCCAATGAGACATAGTGTTACGCTTTAATCCCTAATTTTTGTCTGGACCTCCCTTTCGGGTTTTCAGTCCACCGGGATACCCTTTTTTCCCAAGCCGCCTTTTCAGGTTTTCGACTTGTTGGGTGTACATATTTTTTTATTTTCATCCCTTATTTTTGCCTGAACCTTTTTGGTTCGCCGAGAAGCCCTTATTTTTGCCTAGGCCAGTCAACCTAGCGGGTCTTTGATTATTCATAATATCTTTTCACTATGTCTGTATTGACGGGGTGAGGAAGGTCGTCACCATCCATGGTGGTTAGAATCATAGCTCCTCCCGAGAAAATGTTCTTAACCACAAATGGCCCTTCGTACGTAGGGGTCCATTTTCCCTCGGGATCACCTTAAGGTAGGATGATGTGTTTGATCACCAGATCCCCAACTTGATACTCTTGTCGTCTAACTTTCTTGTTAAATGCCTTGATCATTCACTTTTGATACGTCTGACCATGACAAATAGCAGTAAGTCTCTTTTCGTCTATTAAGTTCAGCTGATCAAACCTGCATCCTTCATAATCCGAAGAGAGGGTATCGAACTTCAATGGGCAAGACTGCCTCCATACCATATACCAAGGAATAGGGAGTTGCCCCTGTTGACGTCCGCGCTGAGGTACGGTACCCATGAAGAGTAAAAGGTAACATCCCGTGCAAGTCTTTGTATGTCATCGTCATCTTCTGCACAATCTTCTTGATGTTCTTATTAGCCGCTTCAACAACTCCATTCATCTTCGGTCGATAAGGAGAAGAGTTGTGATGTTGTATCTTGAACTGCTTACAGAGCTCGGTGACTATCTTATTGTTGAGATTTGTACCATTGTCCGTAATGATCCTCTCTGGTACACCATATCGACAAATCAGATTATGCCGAATAAAACGTGCCACGACGTTCTTGGTTACTGTAGCAAAGGAAGCTGCCTCAACCCACTTCGTAAAGTAATCAATTGCTACCAGGATGAAACGATGCCCGTTAGATGCAGTAGGTCTGATTTCACCGATCATGTCGATGCCCCACATTGCAAAAGGCCAAGGTGCCGTCAAGACGTTCAGAGGAACTGGAGGTATGTGCACCTTATCAGCATAGACTTGGCACTTATGACAGGTTCAAGAATGCTGATAACATTCAGCTTCCATGGTAGACCAATAATATCCTGCCCGAAGGATTTTCTTTGCCATGGTGTGTCCACTGGAATGAGTTCCGAAAGTACCTTCATGTAACTCCGCCATGATCCTTTCTGCCTCATTCTTATCTACACATCGCAGTAAGGTCGAATCATGGTTACGCTTGTAAAGGATACCATTGCTGATGAAGAACTTCACCCCGAACCTCCTCAGAAACTTCTTATCATTAACAGATGCACCCTCGGGGTATTCCTGAGCCTCAAGATACCTCTTTACTTCGTGAAACCTGGGTTTATCTGCTACCTCTTCAGTCTCAATGTCACAGCAATGTGCAGGTTCATCCAACCTCTCAATGGTAATCTGGGGAGCCTCGTTGTCCCACCTGACCTTGAACATGGAAGACATCGTAGCTAACGCGTCCGCTAACTGATTCTCCTCTCTAGGGAAGTGTTCAAAGGTTATCTCCTTGAAGTGTGGAAGCAACGTCAATACATACTTTTTGTAAGGAATGAGATTTGGGTGTTTCGTATCCCACTCGCCTTTGATCTGACTGATCACGAGAGCGGAATCTCCAAATACACTTAGAAACTTTATCCTTAGGTCAATGGTTGCTCGGAGACCCATGATGCATGCTTCATACTCTGCCATGTTGTTGGTGCAGTTGAAACATAGTCGGGTGGTGAATGGAGTATGAGAGCCTTCAGGAGATATGATCACGGTGCCAATTCCATTACCCAAAGAGTTTGAAGCTCCATCAAAGTACATAGACCATCGTTATCCCTCCTCAGGTCCTTCATTCGGTCCAAGTTCTTCACAGTCATTTACCAACATGATATTCTCATCTGGGAATTCAAAGTTCATAGACTGGTAATCATCCACTGCCTGATACGCTAAATGATATGCCAACATACTTCCCTTAATTGCCTTTTGGGTCTCGTATTGGATGTCATACTCGGTCAAGATCATCTGCCATCTTGCTATTCTTCCGGATAAGGAAGGCTTCTCAAAGATATACTTGATTGGATCCATCTTTGATATCAACAGAGTAGTGTGGGTCAGCATATACTGTCTCAGCCGGCGAGCAGCCCATGCCAAAGCACAGCAAGTTTTCTCAAGCAGTGAGTATCGGGTCTCACAGTCGGTAAACTTTTTGCTAAGGTAATAGATAGTGTGCTCTTTTCGGCCAGACTCGTCATGCTGCCCCAACACGTACCCCATTGAATTATCGAGTACTATCAAGTATAAGATCAAAGGTCTCCCTTCAACTGGAGGCATCAGAATAGGTGGATCTTGGATATATTCCTTGATCCTTTTGAAAGCGGCCTGACATTCCTCATTCCATCTTACCACTTGATCTTTCTTCAACAGTTTGAAGATTGGCTCACAAGTAGCGGTCAAATGTGAAACGAATCGGGCAATGTAGTTCAGACGTCCCAAAAAGCCTCTGACTTCCTTTTCTGTTCGGGGAGCTGGCATTTCCTGTATAGCCTTCACCTTGGTAGGATCCACTTGAATACCTTTATCACTTACGACGAAACCCAACAGCTTACCAGATCTTACTCCGAAGGTGCACTTGTTCGGGTTTAACCTCAGCTTATACAACTTCAACCTGTCAAATAGTTTCTGAAGATGGTCAAGGTGTTCTTCTTCAGTATGGGACCTCGCAATCATGTCGTCAATGTATACCTCAATCTCATGATGAATCATGTCTTGGAACAAAGCGACCATGGCGCGCTGATACGTTGCCCCAGCATTCTTCAATCCGAAAGGCATGACTTTATAGCAAAAGGTATCCCATTATGTAACGAACGTTGTCTTTTCCATATCCTCGGGAGCCATTTTAATCTGATTGTAACCAGAAAAACCATCCATAAAGGAGAAGACCTTATGTTGTGCGGTGTTGTCAACCAGAACGTCGATATGAGGTAGAGGGAAATCATCTTTGGGGCTCGCCCTGTTCAGATCCCTATAGTCCACACACGTATGGACTTTACCATCTTTCTTCGGCATCGGAACCACGTTGGCAACCCACTGTGGGTAAGAAGTAACTGCTAGAAAACCGGCATCAAACTGTTTCATAACCTCAGCCTTGATTTTCTCAGACATCTCTGGGCGTATTCAGCGAACTTTCTGTTTCATTGGAGGACAGTCTTCCTTGGTGGGCAGGCGGTGAACCACAATATCGGTATCCAACCCAGGCATATCTTCATAAGACCAGGCAAAGATCTCAACATAATCACACAGCATCTGAATCAACCGTTGCTTAACACTAGGCTCTAGATTTGCACCAATCTTGACCTCTTTCTTGTCTTCTTTTGTACCCAGATTCATTGTTTCCACTGGCTCTTCATGCGGCTGTATGGCCCTCTCTTCCTGAAGTAACAGTATAGCAAGTTCCCCAGGCACTTCACAATCATCCTCACCTCTGTCCTCAGTTTGATTGATCAGATTTTCGAAGTCATAACTGGCAGTAGCAGAGTCGTTATCAGTGGGATCCAGAGTGGATGTAGACCTGTATATGTGAGTGTGTGTAAGACAAATAGATGTTTTGCAAGATAGAAAAAGAAAAACAAGGAGCACAAAATTCATAATTCAAGAAAACATCAAATGCTTTTATTGATGATATATGGAAATGACACATAATAAGCCCTCAAACAAAACCACGGTGTCTCGGGCAAGGAACCGGGCTATAAAAGTTTCAAATTGTCTATTATAAATCCAAAACAAAAGCTTATTACTGTGTAATAAAAGAAATGGGCACGAAGTCCTTTGCCGTCCAATTGCTTAGTCCACCGTTGATAGTCGGGTAAATCCAGCTTTCAAAATCTGACTCTTCATCATCGTCTCCAATAGCATTTACTCACGCGTTATGTTTTGGCATAGGAGCCGTTATGACATTAGGTTTTTCCGGCGCTTCAAACTCAATCTCCTTAGCTTCAATCAGATCATGCACTTTACTCTTCAAATCCCAACAGTTATTGGTATCAAGCTCTGGGCTATCAGAGTGATAAGCACAGCGGGAGTTCGGATTATACAGCGGTGATATAGTGTTGGGATTCTTTGGAGCCTCCTTCGGAATCACCAAGTTGGTCTTCAACAATTGCGGCAAAATTTGAGATAGAGTCATACTGAGCCGAGTATACTACCTTTGCGGTCTCTCTGCTCTTTGTTGAGTGTTGCATTGTGGGGCAACAATTGGTCTTGATATAACTACCGCATTAACTGCTTGGCGGCGCTCAGGTCGATTTTGGCTTCTCGAGCTGTAAACTGCACTAGATTCCTTCTTGAAAGGCTTCTTCTCTGTACTTGACGAAGCACCTTTCTGTATCTTGCCGCTCTTGATACCGGCTTCAACTCTCTCCCCAGTCATGATCAATTCAGTGAACCCAGACGATGAACTACCGATCAAATGATTGAAATACGGACCAGACAAAGTCCCAAGAAACATATCCACCAACTCCCTATCAGCCAGAGGGGGTTGTACTCTTCCTGCCAGATCTCTCCACTTTTGAGCGTACTCCTTAAAGCCTTCGCCTATACCCATAGACATACTCTGAAGTTGATTACGTGTGGGAGCAAGGTTGGCGTTATACTGGTATTGCTTGTAAAAAGCAGCAGTAAGATCCTCCCAGTTACAGACGTTAGCTCCTTCCAGTTGGTAGAACCATTCAAGTTGAGTCCCTGACAAACTATCTTGAAAGAAATGAACCCAGAGGTTCCTATCAGCAGTATATGGTTGAATCTTTCTGACATAAGAGCGGAGGTGTAGCTTTGGATAAGATACCCCGTCATACTTAGAAAAGGCAGGAGCCTTAAACTTGTGTGGGATCACCACCCCAGATGCCAAACTCAAATCTCCGAAGTCCAACCCAGGTATCTTCTGGATCTCCATCGCACTCAACCGGTCTTCAAGTTGCTTATACCTATCCTCAGCAGGAGGATACTGGTCTTCATCAAAGTTAGTGTCATTGTCAGAAACCACAGGGCTATGAGCCCTCCTTTCTTCTTGATTCTCTCCCCCTCCAGATGAGTGAGATAAATCAACTTCTTATCTCAACCTGTTCCCAAACCTGTGACCCATATTCAGGAGGACCGTCTTCTTCTTCTTCTTCTTCTTGTCCTTCAAGATAAGAGTATTCAGATCTTGTTGACTCTTGGCCAAGTTCATGAACATTTCCTGGAACTGAGCATTCTGAGCTTGCAGAGCCTTGATGGCTTAATCAGTAGATGTTTCAGAAGACATGATATGCTGAAATAAACAGCGAAGAAGATGAGAAACCTGTAAGGGTACCTGTAATGAGGTGCATGGGAATGGAATGCGTATGAAATTATTTCAAAGACTTTGGAGATTCAAATTTGTAAACCAAAATAAAACACACTTTTATTAGATTAAAAACTTGAAACAATGTTTAACAAATGCCTTTAAGGCGTTACAAAAGAAATACTGAAAAGCAAACCTAAACTAGAAACAATAAAAGACATCAGAATTCCCATGGTCGTTTTCCTTTCGTGCTGACATAATCGTTGATTGTCCTCTCAGTCTCCAGTTTCCTTGTAAGCTTTAGGATCTTCCGTTCCTGCTCATGATACTTCTCTCTGTAGGTATCCCGTTCTTCCCTTAGCTGGATCTAAGACCTCTTCAATGCCCCCAGATCAGTAGGCATATGAGGATGGAGGATTGTATAAGGAACCCCTTCTTCATCAGTATGCTCCACAATCACCGACAAGACAGCTTCGTATGGCATCCCCAACTTTTAAGAACGGGCTCGAACCCACTGGAGATACGGTTGCATCGGGAGAGAAGTCTCCATTCCTAGCTCATGTGGATCAGACCTGTTCACCCTATCCCAAGCTCGTATAAATCTGCGGCGATGTCCCTCAACATCCCCCTTGAAGTCAAAATAAATGTCTGGAAGCAGCAACTCATGAGGATCGTCCCTTCGAGCTCGTCCAAACTGTCGTAAGGCCAAACAAGGATTATAAGTTATCCCTCCTCTAATTCCAAGCAATGGAACATTGGGGTATTCCCCACACTGATCAATGATAGCTACCTTTTCCATATCTTTAGTACTCTAAAGGATGTCCGTATGAGCAAGGGACATGATTCTGTAAGCCCAACCCATACCTTCCTCATTCTTCAATACAGATTTGGGGAGGTGAGAAATAAACCACCTCGCCAACAGTGGTGCACAGCACATGAGAGTTCCCCTTTTCCAAATGGTACGGGTATAAAGAGCATGCAGAATATCACCCAAGAGAGTAGGCACTGGGTTACAGGACATGAAGATCTTAACTGCGTTCACATCAACAAAAGAATATGAATTTGGGAACAGAACCAAGCCATAGATGAGGAGAGCCATGATGTCTTCAAATGCTTGAAAGTCCAAACTATCCCAGAACTGTTGAGCCTGATCAATCAAAAACTTAGCCAAGAAACCTTTCTCCCCACTCCGAGTCTCCCAGTTAGATACTACATCAGCCATTGTTAGATGTAGGGCTGAAGTAATATCCTCTGGCCTAGGAGCTATCTCCAAACCTGTAAAGGGTGTCTGCTCTAGAATAGATATGCCAAGTAAATCAGAGAACTCCTCCAAAGTAGGGACCAACTGATAGTCCGGGAAGGTGAAACAATGATGTAATGGATCAAAGAACTGGAACAAGACGCTCATCATTTTCTCATCCAACTTGGAAGTGATCAGGCTGAGGAGATGAACATGTCTTCTAACAAAGGAAGAAGTATCAGGAACCTTTGAAACCAAATCTCTAAGCTGAGCAGGGATCTGCACGAAGCTGATTTGAATGGTATTTCTATGCATAGATACCATGATCTGCAAAACAGAACAAATATGAATTCCCTCGGTCTTTGAAATGGTTAGTCTAATGAAATATGCATGCAATGTCATGATGCATGATGTCATGATGAAAACACACCACAGGTATCACAGATAGCAAACATGGTAAGGGCAAACAAGTCACACAATAGCCCTTAAATTTCAGGTAGGCATGGAGTTTAGGTACTACCCTCTTGTAGTTTAGTTGGTTCAACCTGTCCTAGTAATAGTAACCGGGTTCTAGAAGTTCTCAATATCACTGACCATCCTCGATCGGTCATAATTCTAGTTTAACAACCTTTTCTTGCGGCCAGAATCATCGCGAGAGTATGGTCTCAATGAGTGTAGCATACTGCTACTTTTCTATGGCCAAGTTGGTCAATTATAGGTTCTAAGGTCAGTTGATGCTTAATGACCTATTAGCAGCCCCATACTCTCCTTGTTCCTCCACAAGGGATATCGGTACCAACTAATGTGTCACACCAACGTAGCTACTGCTTCAACCGTATCGGTCTACGCCGTACAGTTCCCTCACAGTCTATTGCTACTTACCTAAAAGGTATCCTCAGATCCGGGTTAGGATCTATAGTAACTCCGATACAAAGCCCACAAAGATAAAGCAAACAGATCAAACAATTGAAAACAATATGATGAACTATTCCTAAGGTACACCCCACTTATTACTATCCCCAGTAGAGTCTCCAGTTCTATGATACGGTGGCCAGAACCGGGACGTGCTTCCCTATATTTTAAGGAGTTTGCTGGTTTGCGTTTTGCGTTTATGTTCGCAAAATGTTGCGGTAAGTAAGAGTCGCCACCGTCTTTTATTTTATCCAACAAGGAAAGGAAAAAAGCATAGAAATTTCCCTTTTCGAGATATTTCTGAGTACGGGGGGTAGATTATAGAAAGGGAAGGTATTAGCACCCTTTCTATTCGTAGTTATCTACAGGCTCTTAGGAACTTGCTCATCATTTTCAAAATTGTTTTCTTTGTGTTTGTGGGTTTTGAAAAGTTTTTGTTTTAACTTTGATTTAACTCTTGCTTCTGTCTTCAAGAGTGTAATGAAGTGTTTTTGAAAACTTTGTTTGTAAAGAAGTGTACGTGTGAAAAAATTTGTTTTGATTGAGCAAGTACTTAAGAACTAATCTACCTACTCGAAAAAAGAATCGTTCTATGTTTGTTTCCTTTAGACAGCGCTATCCCACTATTAGTGAGTAGGTAGCACCGTCGTTGGAGTTTGAGGGTCAATTCTAAAGGGACATACGGTCACTAAAGCAATGTTAGGACGTCTTAGTAGTAACCCTAATGTCTTAGATCAATTATCCGAGGCAACAGTATCTGAGGCAACCTTTCCGAGGCAACTATGATCTTTAGACAAAAGGACGACCACTAAAGCATCCTATACTCAATGACCGTTTACCGAAGGCAACCAAGTGGGAGTGTACCCTAGGAGTGCGCATGTGCGTGTGATTTAATTTCATATTATTTATCTTTACACGTGTTTAGGGTTATCTAACTGTTTTAAAATTAATCGCATACATTCTTGTCATGCATCCTAATGTCATACATCTAGCAGTTAAATACTTGCGGAATTTTTAAAGTGCGGAAATTAAACTACACTATTACAAGGGTTCGGATATTTACATAGCCAAAAACAAACCCTTTGAAATTAAAGTGATAAATGTAAATAAAAAGCCCTAATTAAACTATTACAAACTGTGAGCAGATACAATAATTGGGATGAAAATAAAATAAAGTGCGCGATGACAAATTAGATCGAATGCGATCTAGGGTTTTGACCCTTCTATCCTAATTAAAGAGAAAATGTTTTTGATGTTTTTTAATATTTTTTTAAATAAAGGAAATTAGGTTTTAAAAATTAAATATACAAATTAATTAGTGATTAAATTAATTAATAAAAATAATTACAAGACCTATTTTTGGTTTTTTTGTTATTTTTAAGAAAAATATAATATAATTAAATTAGTAGTAAAACCTATTTATTCTAATTATTTTTAATTATGTAAAAGAATTAAAATTATCTAAATTTATAAACCTAATTAAATTAATTAATTAATTGATAAAAAATATACCTAAATCTAATTGGTGAAAAAATAATATTTTTTGTGATTTTTTAATAAAAAGAAAATATTTTTTTGGTTAGTAAAATAAATAAATAAATTAAAAGAAATAAAATAAAATAGAAAAGAAAATAGAAAGAGAGAATGGGCCTGAATATAGGGGTGCAAATAGTCAGATTTCTGGGCCCAAAAGTGGAGGTCCACGTTGACCTCTTGGATCCAGTATGTTGTGTTGTCTAGACCTCATGATGGTCTCTCATATGCGGGCCTTTGGATTTGATCTCCTGACACTTGGCTTGTTGGATGGTGAAGACGTATGGTGATCCTTAGGCTTGTGAACGCGTTGGATAACCTGAAAGAAATTAAGAAAAATACCAAATGTTGGAGGCAGGGGTCAAACCCCTGACCTCAAGCTTCCTAATGCCTTAAACGCTTGCCTGGCTACCACTGCATCACTTTGCATTTGTTGTACATAATATACATAATAATAATAATAATATATGAAACAAGCGAAGCAATGAAATTTTTGCGCGAAAATTCAAATGGCCAAATCAGATGACGCCGCGTCTTCGGCTCCTTCCTCTCTCCGTGGCTAAAGGTTTGGGAACCTATACCTACGGACAACGTCCGTCACTACAGACCTGTGCATTCTCAAAATCAACTGTGAGCAAAATAAATAAAAACTAGGGCCACCAATCGATTCGTCTAGACCTCCTGAGTGCGATGGTGGCCCTTTCATGGCCCAATTTTGCTTGCACGCAGAGATCCCAAATCAAGCTTGTAAACCCTAATAAAGGTGAAACTCCATAGAAGCCATGAAAATGCAATTAAACCATACATAAAGTTTGCATATGTTCCATGGATCAACAATATATGATTAATTCATCCTAACAATGCCTAAATCATGCTATTCGAATTCAAGAAATGTGAGATATCGTGGCTGACTTACAGGGCTTTTTAGGACTGGAAAAGCTTGGTTCTTGATTGCTTTAGCTTGCTGAGACTCCCAGGAAGCAAATGGAATGGTCAAGAAGTCTTGAATTGGCCTGGAACAATGAAATCGATCTTGCACTTTTCTTGATTTTTTTCAAATGTTGCTCTGCTTGCTGCGCCTATTTCTAACTCAGTTTTAGGTCTGCCTCGCCTCTATATGTACCAAGGAATGCATTAAAGTTGAAAGAATGCATCCAATCTTCCTCCATCAATGAGTTTTGATTTGATTTAACTCACTTTCAATATCATTCCAAAAATAGCTTTTTTTCTATCTTTGTGTCCACTCTAATGCCTTGCACGAGTTTGAATACTTGCTAGTTGTAGTTGAAACCTTAAACAAGCACAAAATCTTGTGTTTTCAATATTTCTGATTTTATATGATTTGTTTTTATTTAAATTGAATTAATTCAAATAAAAATCAAAATAAATAATAAAAACATGATAAGGACAAGTGGCAAGGGCTAGACCTCGTGGACTATGTTTCCAACTCAAAACAAGTGAAAAAGATTGGGCCCATTTGGCAAAATTTGAAGTTTTAGGCATAATTGACTTTTTGCAATTTTGCAAAAAAGGTCAACTTCACCAATGCATAACTTCCTCAATTTTGACTCTTTGGAGGTGTTTTTTGACTTTTTAGAAATCTTGAGATGTCCTCTAATCAACCCTTTTGGTCTCATCTCAATTTTATATTCCATTCTCAAGTATGAAGCTTTGACAAAAAAGGTGTTTTTGTTGACTTTTCAAAATGACCTATAATGTCCAAATTCATAACTTCTTGTGAGTGCGTATTTTGAACTTGGGAGATGAAGATGGATTGTAGAGAATTGCATCCTCTTCAAAATGAGCTTTTAATGGGTCATTTCTCATAAAGTATGAAAAAGTTATGCTTGGTCAAAGTTGAGTTGACTTTTCCTATAAAACCCTAATTTAGCAAGTTTTGAGTCTTGATGAATTATGAGAAATCCTTGATGAATCATGATCAACCCTTGATCAAATGATGAAATATACTTCAAAATGAGGATTTTGACCAAAAATATTGAAGTTTGACTGTATGTAAGCCACAATTGACTTTTGCCCTAGCACAGTCGATTTTTGGGCTTTTGAGCAATTGACTGAGCAAACTTCCTCTGCAAGGCTTGAAACTTGACATGGATGATCTTGAGAATATATTAGGACATTGGTGAGAATTTGGGATCACTTGGACTCAAGTATCTTGATGCAATATGAAACCCTAATTTGAGGTAGACTGCCTTAGGAAGGAGTTTGTCTGGCCAACCCTTGGACTACCTTGAGCAACTTGAGGGTCTTTCTTGAAATATTTTGAGAAATATGGGAGGGCAAATTTTGGGGTACAACAATGACCTTTGCAATTCCTAGAGAGTAGTAGACATGTCAGGATGAAGAATGGTGTAAGGAGCGTCTCCTTCGGTAATAGGCTCCATAATGATTGATAGGATGGCCACATACGACATCATAAAGTTTTGAGTGAAAGCTCGCACCCACTTGAGATAGGGTTCCCACATGAAGTTTTGATATCAACCTTGTTCACCATGCCCCAAGCTCGTACAAATCTTTGACGATAACCTTGGACATCGTTCTCATAGTCAAACACAATACCTTGGACAAGTGCGTCATGCAGACCATCCCTCCAAGCGTAACCAAACTATCGTAGCGCCAAGAAAGGATTATAAGTGATACCTCTCATAACGCCAATGAGTGGGACATTAGGGAATTCCCCATAATGGTCAATAATGGTGACATCCTCCAAAGATCGAAAACACAAATGGGTATTCGAATGCGAGAGTGACATCAACCTTTGAGACCACTTCATGCCTTGTTCATTCTTCAAAACTGACCGAGGATGGTGCGAAATAAACCACCTGGCCAGCAAAGGTGTGCAACACATAAGAATTCCCCTTCTCTTCATGGTACAGGCATGAAGAGAATGCAAAATGTCTCCGAGTAAGGTAGGCACCGAGTTACGAGATAGGAAGATTTTGACCGCATTCACATCTATAAGTTGGTCTGGATTAGGGAACAATACTACCCTATATATTAGAAGATCTAAAACTTCTTCAAAAGCTTAAAAATCCAGAGCATCCCAGGATAGTTGAGCCTTCTCAAACAGAAACTTGGCTAGAAAACCCTTAACACCACTTTTAGTTTCCCAATTAGCCACAACATTGGATCGTTGCAATGTAAGGCTAGAGAAATCTCCTCGGGTCTCGGGTCTTTCTCAATACCGGTGAAGGGTAATTGATCAAGAATAGGCACTCCCAATAGTTGATAGAACTCCTCCATGGTAGGCACTAATTGGTAATCATGAAATGTAAAACAGTGATGTTTAGGGTCAAAGAATTGAAAAAGCACATGTCTAATGTCTTCTTCAAAGTTTGAGGTAACCAAGTTGAGGAGTCGACCATACTTCTTGGTGAACGGAGAATTTTCAGGGACCCTTGATGCTAACTCCTTGAGTTGAGGAGACACTTTCACAAGGCTAATTCGGATGGTATTTCTGCGAATGGAAGCCATGTCCTACAAAATAGAACAAAGATAAATCTCTAGGTCCTTGAAATGGTTAGTGCAAATGCTATGGTATGATGTCATGGTGTTATGTATAAATAATCATATACAAGCAAAGCAAACAAAACCTTAGGTTTAGGCTTGCATGAGGTTCATAGGTGAGTACCTTCTTGAAGTTTAATTGGTTCAACCTGTCCTAAAAAGTAATCGGGTTCTAAGGAATCTCAATATCATTGATCTTTCTTCATCGGGCATTGTTTCAGTGGAAGCCTCTTTATTGGCGACCAAAATATCCTGGAAGTCCGATCTCAATGAGCGTAGTATCGAGTATCAACCAACTTCGGATTGCACCAAATCCGGCTACCTTACTACTTCCTAATGGCCAAGTTGTTCAGTTAAAGGTTCTAAGATCAGTTAGTGCTTCATGACACCACACAGCAGCCTTGTGTTCTCCTTGATTCGCCATAAGGGATACCGATACCCACAAATGTGTCCAACTAACGTAGCTATTGCTTCAACCATATCGGTATACACCATACAGTCTCCACAATCTTTGTTACTTACCTAATAATGTTCCTAGATTCAGGTAGAGGATCTAAAAAACCCAAACATAACCCATAATGTAAAGCATACAAGTCAAACAATGAAAGCATTTTAAAGGTGATCTAATATCTAAGGTAACCCCACTTTTAAAAATATCCCCAGAAGAGTCGCCAGTTCTGTAATACAGTGGGAGAAATGACTTAGATGTTTTGCATTTTATCATAATTATTACGGATAGCAAGAGTCTCCACCTACTTTTCTTTTATCCAATAAAGGAAAGGGTGAAAAGAACAGGAAAGACCTTTTGAGATTTTTTCTTGAGTTCGCGGGGTAAGTTATGAAAAGGGAAGGTGTTAGCATCCTTTTCATCTGTAGTTATCTATGGACTCTTAATTGCTAGCTCACTTTGAAATGCTTTACAAAATGTGTTTGTGTTTGTTCGAAAGTATTTTTGAAAAGTGCCTTCTTTTAGACGAACTTTGTAATGATTCTTGTCTCTATAAGAATGTATAAAAAGTGTTGAATTTTGAAAATATTTCATAAAAGTGTTGGTGCATTTGAAATATGTTTTGTTTTGAAATGTTTGTGAGCAAGCAACTACAAGCATTCTACCTACTCAAAAGAAAGTCTTTTTTCTCTTCCTCCTCCTTTAGATAGTGTTATCTTACCATTAGTTGGTAAGCAACCATATCATTGGATATGAAGGGATGTGTGTGGGTCGTCGTACAGTCATAGAAGGCAACATTGTAGGATACCTTAGCAATTTGTCGTAAGGGTCTAAGATCGTTTACCAAAGGCAATATTGAAGGGTCATCAAGGGACTACGATCTTGTATTCGAGGGTCATTGCTAAAGTATCCCACGTTCGAGGGACATGACTGTTTTTATTGAAGGAAACAAGTGTGGCTTTACCCTAGAGGTGCAAGTGTGCAAAGTGTGTTTGATTCAATTATTTTATCTTGAATTAGGATTTTCTAAAATTTATTTTATCTTTATATACAAAGCCTAATTACTAGCAATAATAGGAAAGCGGTAACTTGCAGAAATTTAAAGTTCTACGCTATTACAATGCTTTTAGGGGATGGGGATACAAGTTTATGAATAGGGGATGAAAGAAATAAACCCTAAATTACTATTACAAATTGATGAATAATTGCGTAAATGTAAAGTAATGCAAAAAATTAAATAATGTACAAAGATAGGGAAAGGGGTAATATGATAAACCCTAAAAAGATTTTAAGTATTTTGAAAGAGAAATGTTTTGTTTGTTTTTATTTGAGAAAAGATGTTTGAAATTTGAAATGAAAAGTAACTAGAAATGAAACCCTAATTCTATTTTATTTACAAAATAAAAATGAAAAGAAAGGTGTGATAATTTAATTTATTTATAAAAATAAATTAAATCATAAAAATTCTAAATGTTTTTTTTAGAAAATAATTTTTTTGGATTTTTGTTTTAGGAAAATATTTTTAATGTGTAAAAAGAAATAATCAAAACTCTAGTTTCTAATTAATTTACAAATTAATTAATAAAATAAAGGGTGATTAAAATAAATAAATTTTTATGTCAAAAATTATATTAATTAAATAAAAACCTAAGCATCATGTAACCGGTGGTGTGTTGTGCAAAACTATAATTCAAGGTCCTGTAACCGATTATCATCCCTTTTCATAAGCAAAAATATCAAACAGAAGCATCATGTAACCAATTACAGTTTTTGCGTAACCGATTACTACCCTTCAGATTTTGGTATTTTAGATTTCAGTAACTCCCTGTAACCAGTTACAGGTTTGGTGTAACCGATTATAGAATTGAAATTTTTGTTTTTTTAGTTGGTTAGATAATATTTTATATATTGTTGTATATATATATATATATATATATATATATATATATATATATATATATATATATATATATATATATATATATATATATATATATATATATTCACGTTAGATCATTAATGAATAAAACTATATTTTTAACCCAAAATTTTTCTAATTCTCTCGTTCTCTTCACCTCTCAATTATTCAGCATTGTTCTTGTAATTTTTTTTCCAATAAAAATCAATATTACTCATTTACGTAATAAAACTTTAAAATATTAGTTTTATAAGTCTCGTCACTTATAAAATACTCAATTTTTATTTTTTTTTCAAAACAATGTAAAGCTTCTAACTTATATTTGTATTACAGGTAACATCACTTTTCATTTAAAAAGTTAAAAATATTTAATATAAAACTCACATAAACTAATGACTCATTTTTTTAAATATTTAATAATAGTGTTCTAGATTGGGCTCGCGGCTGGCCCACTGTAGGGCATGACCCAATCTAGTACCATCTCAAGAAAGACCCAACATTGTGGCTCAAGTAGTCATGACCATTGAGAAGTTACTCCCACGTGCCCCTCCATGGGCACGTGGCCAATTGCCCTAAATCTCATGGAACTTCTTGCCTTATACGAAGAATTGATCTTCCACTATCCGAGGATCCCGGGATAGTTGATCCAATATCGTGGGCATACGCTGCCCCACTTTACTCAAGTGAATCCTGGCAGTCTCTATATTGGGCTTGGGCACCTGGCCCAAATGGAGACCTTGGCCCAACGCTCAGGGCTATAAATACCCTTTCACTAGAGGGTTAGGTACATTCATTATTTTACTCTTAATTATACTTGCACTTTCACTTTGAACCTCACTTTGGCATCAGAGTGTCTTACGGGTAACCCCCATTCACTTTAACAACCGTTGAAGCTCAAGTCTTACAAACCATCGACAATCCATTATGATCAGCTACGATCAGTGAAGCCATCTGTGGGAATTACTTGCTTCCTCGTATTTTTCTAACTCAAGACCAAAGAAAACTCTTTCAACTTTGTGATCATCATGGCTAGTCAACACAACAATAACGACAACATCAACGGAACAACCTTTGCTGACAGCGAAGACCACAACAACAAAATAGGTGGTCATGACCAGGGTGACCCCAGGGACATACAAGTTGCATCCTCCTCATCCAGAGAAAACCCTCTTGACACTCTTCAGCAGGTCAACTAGCCTAGAGAATATCATGAAATCCATGTACTCGCCAATGTTGTCCCCACCATTGTGGCCCTATTTATAGCCATCAATCAGATTAACTACTTGATTTCCCAGCAGAATGAACGCTTTGGAAGACTAGAGAAGGGTAGGCGGTCTCCTTCTCCCACAAGAAGACGTTAGGGACTCGAATCTCGTAGCCCGTCCCAGCGACAACGAGAGGTCAGTTCCCGCTCTACCCTGTGAAGACATCAATGGGATGAGTCCCAGAGCCTCTCTCCTCATCAAATAGGGCGACACCCTCTACTGGAGAGACCCCCTCTTGAAATCACCAAGAAGCGCTAGATTGTCTTACAGGTACCCCAACAGACCCCTCTTGAAATCAACGCCCAACACTTGGGCAAAAGATCCTTAGCACAAAAGGCCCTACGAGCATGGTATTCAAGCCCACCATGCAACATGATACGAAGGATCACGTCAAAAAATGTGACAAGTGCTAATGTTATACAGACATGCACTTGGCACCGCCAAACGAGCTAAAATCTCTATCCTCCCTGTGGCCCTTCGCTTGGTGGGGAATGGACATCCTCAACCTTTTCACTGTAGGATATTATCAGAATAAATACTTGATTGTCGTTGTCAACTATTTCCCGAAGTGGATAAAGGCCTAAGCCCTCACCAAAATTACAACACATATCATGCTCTGTTTCTACAAGAGAAACATTCTGGACCGCTTCGGCGAACCTCAAGTGCTTGTCACTGATAACTGGACGCAGTTCACCGATAAAAACTTCTAGGACTTCATTGCTAATATAGGAACCAAGCAACACTTTACGTCTGTAACACCCTCTAAAACCCCGAATAAATTTTCGCAATTATTAAAAGCATAATATCAGAGTACATGTATAATCGAGGAATGCTACAATTCTCTTTTAATAAAATAAATTCCTGTCATGCATAATTTTAGTGGTAACTCGTACATGTCTACACAGCGGAATAATTTATTTAATAAAATCAAATGTTATAATGATTTCCAAGTCATCAGGGATTAACACCTGGAAAGTCAACATTATATCATAACAAACAAAAAAAAGGAATAAACGAGTCTGACTAAAGCAGCTCGACAACCAAACGTTCCCGGAGTTACAACTATCAGAGCATGACCCGGACATACTAAAACGAAACTAAACTAGACACGATAAGCCTTCGCCAAGCACCTGAGCGAAGCTCCTCAATCTGAAATATTCAACAGTAAGGGTGAGCTTCTCAAATATACATTTGGTTATACATTCATAACAATCAATTCACGAAATCATAAGCATCACCCAATAATTAGCATATTTCATAGTTTACAAAACCTTTACAATTCATATATCCTTGACATATTGCCTTTCATTTTTGCAAACATTCATCAAACATCATCAACCATTTATCAATTCATACGTGCATACAGACAATCAAATATAACATTGGAACAATCATCCATTCATGTTATATTCGAGTAATGCAACACACCCATGCATGTGGTACCACTACACCGCCCCATTAAATCGCGGGTCACGGATAACTCACCGTTCCATTATATCGCGGACACGGCTACCACCTCAACGTTCCATTAAATCGCGGACACGTATATTGGCCACCATGTTAATTCCACACAATGGGAATTAACAAATGCAACATGATATGTAAGTATGTAACACTCAGCATACTATGAACATCGATCAACATATCATGCACATCAACAATATCAAACATAACATGATATGAATAGCATGTAATCACTCAGCATACTATTTAAACATCAATCCTATCAAGTTACGAATAGTATGTAATCACTCAGCATACTATTCAAACATCAACCAATCACATCAATTATATCATAATTCATGCTCGATACATATCTAAAAGCATGGCAATAAAAATCCGACGTCAAAGCACTAAAACCAAAATTCAGAAAATCATCACAGCAGAGCAACACGGGCACCCGTGTTGTGCAACACGGGCACCCGTGTTGTGCAACACGGCCCGTGTTGTGCAGAACGTTCAGAAAATGCACATTTTAATTTTATCAGTACAGGGGCTCTGACACGGGTACCCGTGTTGTGCAACACGGCCCGTGTCGTGCAACCAGGAGCACACCCCTTCCAACTCAGAGGAGCAACACGGGCACCCGTGTTGTGCAACACGGCCCGTGTTGCTGAGCGCGCACAGGATTTTCCTGAACCTGCAGCAGCTCAGAAAACAGCAGTCCAAACGCGGGAAAACGTCCGCCAAAACGCGCATTTCAGCACCTAACGCATCGAGTTTGTACAATTCACAACAACATCACAATATCCAAGTTACCAACGATTATCATAATAACCTTAATCGGAAACTAACCGTCCTTTTTGGGGAATTCTACTGACACTGAGGTTATCCCTACAACTTCCAAGGTAAATTCACGATCATGATATATACTCCCAATTCCTCATTTGGGACCTAAAACTCTTAATCGATTCATAAAAATTGGGAACCTAACCCTTTTCTAACAAGGTTCAGTCCTACAGTTATCGATCCCTAGAAACATCTAACAATTGGGATTTCCTACGATTACCCGAATCAACCGTACATAAACCCATAAACAAATATAAATCGAGTATAAACCCCCCTTACCTTATCAATTAGCAGCTTTGGGTTCTTGGGCGATGTTCTTCGTTCTCCGTTCTTCAGAGCTCTCTTTTCCCAAATTCCAACTTCTGTTCTTACGTGAAAAACCAAAATGAGAAAATGGTCTAAGTCCCAAACATAACTTTATTTCTCTGCACCCCCCACTCTTTACTAACAACATCTAAGCCCAATAACATAAAATCCCAATATTCCTTATTTCTTTTATTTTCCTCAAATACTCCAAAATAAATAATTCTTTTTATTTTATTAATTCTAATAAAATAAATTCCCAAATTTAAATAAATCAATTAGTTGAAAACGGGGTGTTACAACTCTCCCCCACTAAAAGAGTTTTCGTCCTCGGAAACATACCTTAGACGAACAGCTCCGGATAAGCCTCTTTCATCTGGCTCTCCAGCTCCCAAGTGATATTTCCATCTGCTGGACCTCCCCAAGCAACCTTCACTAATGCTATCTCTTTACCTCTTAACTGTTTCACTTCCCGATCTTCTATCCTCATAGGCAATGCTTCTACTGTCAGGTTATCTCTTACCTGTACATCATCTATTTGGATTACATGAGATGGGTCTGGAATGTATCTCCTCAACTGAGAAACATGAAAAACATCGTGCAAATTCGCAAGTCTCGGAGGTAAAGCAATACGATAAGCAACTTCTCCAACTCTTTCCGTAATCTGAAACGGACCAATAAAACGCGGAGTCAACTTCTTAGATTTCAACGCTCGACCAATACCCGTCATCGGAGTAACTCTCATAAACACATGATCTCCAGCACTGAATTCTAAATTCTTTCTCCTCTTATCATGATAACTTTTCTGACGACTCTGAGAAGCTCTCATCTTCTCTTGAATCAATTTGATCTTTTCAGTAGTCTGCTGAACAATCTCTGGCCCAACTACCGAACTCTCTCCAGATTCATACCAACACAAAGGTGTTCTACACCGTCTACCATACAATGCCTCGAACGGAGCCATACCAATACTCGAATGGTAACTATTGTTATAAGTAAATTCAATCAATGGCAAATAGCTATCCCAAGCTCCACCCTGCTCTAAAACACAAGCACGCAATAAATCTTCTAATGATTGAATCGTCCTCTCCGTCTGTCCATCAGTCTGAGGATGGTAAGCTGAACTCAATCTCAACTTAGTACCCAAAGCCTTCTGCAATCCTTCCCAAAATTTCGAAGTGAACCTCGGATCTCTATCTGACACAATACTAGAAGGAACTCCATGCAAACTCACTATTTTCTCAATATATAACTGTGCCAATCTCTCCATTGAGTAATCCATTCGCACCGGTACAAAATGAGCAGACTTAGTCAACCTATCCACAACGACCCATATTGCTTCACAATTCATAGGAGTCCTCGGCAACCCAGATACAAAATCCATAGAAATACTATCCCACTTCCATTCTGGAATAAACATTGGTTGCATAAATCCAGACGGCTTCTGATGCTCAATCTTCGATTTCTGACAGATTAAACATGCATACACAAATTCGGCTATTTCCTTTTTCATTCCCGGCCACCAAAACAATTTCTTCAAATCATGATACATTTTCGTGGCACCCGGATGAATACTCATCCCACTGCGATGTCCTTCCTCTAATATGCTCTTCTTGATTTCTGCGACATCAGGAACACAAACTCTATCGCCAAATCTCATAACATCATTTTCATCAATTCTAAACTCACCACCTTGACCTTGGTTGATCAATGTCAATTTATCAACTAAATTAACATCAGATTTCTGCCTGATCCTGATCTCTTCTAGAATACCACTAGTAAGTTTCAACATACCCAAACGAACACACTTCGGAGTACTTTCACAAACCAAACTAAAATCTCGGAATTGCTCAATTAAATCTAATTCACGAACCATCATCATAGACATATGCAAGGATTTCCTGCTCAAAGCATCTGCAACCACATTTGCCTTACCAGGATGGTAATTCAATCCAAAATCATAATCTTTGAGAAATTCCAACCACCTTCTTTGCCTCATATTGAGCTCTTTCTGATCGAAAAGATACTTCAAACTCTTATGATCACTATACACTTCAAACCTCGAACCATACAGATAATGTCTCCACAATTTCAAGACAAACACAACTGCTGCCAACTCTAAGTCATGAGTAGGATAGTTCCTTTCATGAACCTTCAACTGTCTCGAAGCATACGCAACTACCTGCTGATTCTGCATCAAAACACCACCTAAACCCAACAGAGATGCATCACAATAGACCACAAAAGATTCCACCGGATTCGGCAAAATCAGAATAGGAGCACTTGTCAATCTCCGCTTCAATTCTTGGAAACCTTTCTCACAATCAGAATCCCAAATAAACGCTTGTCCTTTACGAGTCAACTTCGTCAACGGCAATGCTAACTTTGAGAATCCTTTGATAAATTTTCTGTAATAACCTGCAAGACCAAGAAAACTTCTAATTTCAGAAACAGTCTTCGGCGCTTCCCACTGAGATACTGCTTCTACTTTTGTAGGATCCACTGCAATACCATTCTTAGAAATCACATGTCCAAGAAAACTAACTTCACTCAGCCAGAACTCACATTTGGACAACTTTGCATACAATTTCCTATCTTTCAACAACTCTAACACAATTCTGAGATGTTCCGCATGCTCTTTGTCGTTCTTGGAATAAATCAGAATGTCATCAATAAAAACCACCACAAACTTATCCAGATACGGATGAAAAATCCTGTTCATATATTCCATGAAAACACCAGGTGCATTAGTAACTCCGAACGGCATAACAGAATATTCATAATGCCCATACCTCGTTCGAAAAGCAGTCTTTTGAATGTCTTCCGCTTTCACACGAATCTGATGATATCCAGATCTCAAGTCAATCTTACTGAATACACTGGCTCCAATTAACTGATCCATTAAATCATCAATCCTCGGTAACGGATACCGATTCTTAATGGTTACCTTGTTCAATTGCCTGTAATCAACACACAGTCTCATAGAACCTTCTTTCTTCTTAACCAACAATACCGGAGCACCCCAAGGCGAAACACTTGGACGAATAAACTTCTTCTCCAGTAAATCTTCCAACTGACTCTTCAATTCAGCCAATTCAGACGCAGACATACGATATGGCGCCATCGACACCGGTCTCGTACCAGGAATTAAATCTATAGAAAATTCCACTTCTCTCTCAGGAGGTAACTCGCCAACATCATCAGGAAAGACTCCTGGAAAATCACACACCACTGGCAATTCACTACTCCTGACCTTTCCTGTTGCATCTAACGAAGCAAGTAACATAAACACATTAGCACCATATTCCATTGCTTCTTGCACCTGCCTAGCAGTCATAGTCAAATTCTCGACACCAACTGCTTCTGGGAAAATCACCGTCTTAGCAAAGCAGTTCAGATGAACCCGGTTAAATTCCAACCAGTTCATCCCAAGGATAATATCAATTTGTTCAAGCGGTAGGCACACTAAATCCATACCGAAACCTCTACCAAAAATCTCAATAGGACAATTCCTACATACAAGTGAAGTTGTCACTGAACCCGATGCAGGAGTATCAACAACCATGCTACCTCGCATACCAGATATGTCCAGTTTCAACCTCTCAGCACAATCCAAAGAAATGAAAGAATGAGTTGCACCAGTATCAATAATTGCAACTAAAGGTGTGCCATGAATAAAACACGTACCTTTAATCAATCGATCCTCTGGAGTAGTCTCAGATCCAGACAAAGCAAACACTTTTCCACCTGACTGATCCTTCCTAGGCTTAGGACACTGCGGACGAATGTGACCTTCTTCGCCACAATTGTAACAAGTAACAGACTTCCCTTTGCAATCAATAGACAGATGACCAGCCCTTCCACATTTATAGCACTTCTTCTCATCACTCTTGCAATCTCGAATGTGATGACCAGACTCACCACACCTGTAGCATCTGATAGGAGCCTTAGAATCTCCCCCACTAGGCCTTTTCCAACCGCCTGATCTCTGGTTATCTCTACCATATGGCTTGCCACGGTCCATATGTTGCTTTCCTCTTTTGTCAACAGCCCCACGAGAGTGAGACGACCTATTCTTGGTAATATCTTCTTCCAAGATTCTGCTACAATCCACCAGATCAGAAAATCTACGAATACGCTGGTACCTGATTCCCTGCTTAATCTCATCTCGGAGACCATTCTCAAATTTGATACATTTAGAGAATTCTCCAGCCTCATCATTGTTGTAGTGTGCATAATACTTTGCCAGCTCAGTGAACTTAGTAGCATACTCACTAACAGTCAGATTGCCCTGCTTAAGCTCCAAAAATTCAATTTCCTTTCTTCCCCGAACATCTTCAGGAAAGTACTTCCTCAGAAAAGCCCTTCTGAAGTTAGCCCAAGTCAGTGCCTCACCATCCTGAATCATTTCAGTCCTTGTGGCAACCCACCAGTCGTCGGCCTCTTCTGCCAACATATGCGTACCATATCTGACTTTCAGATCTTCAGTACAATCGATCACACGGAAAATCCTTTCGATTTCCTTCAGCCACTTCTGAGCACCTTCGGGGTCATGTGTACCTTTGAACAACGGAGGATTGTTCCTTTGGAAATTTCCCAATTGCCTATCAGCACCAATCACGCCTCCAGTTGGGTTTCCAGCAAGTACACCAGCTAACATCCCCAAAGCCTCAGCTAGTGCAGCATCATTTCGTCCATTACCTCTTCCAGCCATATTCCTGAGAATTAAAACATACTCCACATCAGAATACGGTATCGACAGTGTTACCTTGCACTAGTCGCATACGAAAAGGAATGACTGACTCAAGACTCTGGTCACAACGACCGACTATGCTCTGATACCACTATTGTAACACCCTCTAAAACCCCGAATAAATTTTCGCAATTATTAAAAGCATAATATCAGAGTACATGTATAATCGAGGAATGCTACAATTCTCTTTTAATAAAATAAATTCCTGTCATGCATAATTTTAGTGGTAACTCGTACATGTCTACACAGCGGAATAATTTATTTAATAAAATCAAATGTTATAATGATTTCCAAGTCATCAGGGATTAACACCTGGAAAGTCAACATTATATCATAACAAACAAAAAAAAGGAATAAACGAGTCTGACTAAAGCAGCTCGACAACCAAACGTTCCCGGAGTTACAACTATCAGAGCATGACCCGGACATACTAAAACGAAACTAAACTAGACACGATAAGCCTTCGCCAAGCACCTGAGCGAAGCTCCTCAATCTGAAATATTCAACAGTAAGGGTGAGCTTCTCAAATATACATTTGGTTATACATTCATAACAATCAATTCACGAAATCATAAGCATCACCCAATAATTAGCATATTTCATAGTTTACAAAACCTTTACAATTCATATATCCTTGACATATTGCCTTTCATTTTTGCAAACATTCATCAAACATCATCAACCATTTATCAATTCATACGTGCATACAGACAATCAAATATAACATTGGAACAATCATCCATTCATGTTATATTCGAGTAATGCAACACACCCATGCATGTGGTACCACTACACCGCCCCATTAAATCGCGGGTCACGGATAACTCACCGTTCCATTATATCGCGGACACGGCTACCACCTCAACGTTCCATTAAATCGCGGACACGTATATTGGCCACCATGTTAATTCCACACAATGGGAATTAACAAATGCAACATGATATGTAAGTATGTAACACTCAGCATACTATGAACATCGATCAACATATCATGCACATCAACAATATCAAACATAACATGATATGAATAGCATGTAATCACTCAGCATACTATTTAAACATCAATCCTATCAAGTTACGAATAGTATGTAATCACTCAGCATACTATTCAAACATCAACCAATCACATCAATTATATCATAATTCATGCTCGATACATATCTAAAAGCATGGCAATAAAAATCCGACGTCAAAGCACTAAAACCAAAATTCAGAAAATCATCACAGCAGAGCAACACGGGCACCCGTGTTGTGCAACACGGCCCGTGTTGTGCAGAACGTCCAGAAAATGCACATTTTAATTTTATCAGTACAGGGGCTCTGACACGGGTACCCGTGTTGTGCAACACGGCCCGTGTCGTGCAACCAGGAGCACACCCCTTCCAACTCAGAGGAGCAACACGGGCACCCGTGTTGTGCAACACGGCCCGTGTTGCTGAGCGCGCACAGGATTTTCCTGAACCTGCAGCAGCTCAGAAAACAGCAGTCCAAACGCGGGAAAACGTCCGCCAAAACGCGCATTTCAGCACCTAACGCATCGAGTTTGTACAATTCACAACAACATCACAATATCCAAGTTACCAACGATTATCATAATAACCTTAATCGGAAACTAACCGTCCTTTTTGGGGAATTCTACTGACACTGAGGTTATCCCTACAACTTCCAAGGTAAATTCACGATCATGATATATACTCCCAATTCCTCATTTGGGACCTAAAACTCTTAATCGATTCATAAAAATTGGGAACCTAACCCTTTTCTAACAAGGTTCAGTCCTACAGTTATCGATCCCTAGAAACATCTAACAATTGGGATTTCCTACGATTACCCGAATCAACCGTACATAAACCCATAAACAAATATAAATCGAGTATAAACCCCCCTTACCTTATCAATTAGCAGCTTTGGGTTCTTGGGCGATGTTCTTCGTTCTCCGTTCTTCAGAGCTCTCTTTTCCCAAATTCCAACTTCTGTTCTTACGTGAAAAACCAAAATGAGAAAATGGTCTAAGTCCCAAACATAACTTTATTTCTCTGCACCCCCCACTCTTTACTAACAACATCTAAGCCCAATAACATAAAAATCCCAATATTCCTTATTTCTTTTATTTTCCTCAAATACTCCAAAATAAATAATTCTTTTTATTTTATTAATTCTAATAAAATAAATTCCTAAATTTAAATAAATCAATTAGTTGAAAACGGGGTGTTACAACGTCCGTCGAGGACCCTTAAACAAATGGGCAAGCCAAGGCCGCAAACAGAGCCATCCTACGAGGATTAAACAGTAGACTAGGTAAAGCCAAAAATAGGTGGGTCGAGGAGTTACATAGAGTGCTTTGGGCCTACTGAATAACACCATATTCGACCATGGAGGAAACTCCTTTCCGACTAGCCTATGGAACTGAGTCAGTGATCTCGGTGGAAATCAGAGAGTCATCCAAACGAAATGAGTCCCCCCTTGCAAGGAGTTAAACAATGAGTCCTTAAGAGCGAAACTCGACCTGGTCAAAGAAATTCGAGTAGGAGCAGCTATTTGTGAAGCCACTCTAAAATAAAAGATAACCCTGTGTCACGATGCTAAAGTCATAAAACGTGAGTTCTAAGTCGGCAGCCTAGTCATACGAAGAAATCAGAAAAAACTATCGCGTCCGAGCAAAAACGGAAGGCGGGGCCTATTACCTCGAAAATTTGACCGGGGAACAACTGGATCGACCATGGAACACAGAAAAGCTCAAGCAATATTACAATTAGCCCTAAGCAGTACTACATCTAGGGCTAATAGCCAACCTTCCTTGTTCGATAGACAACATGGCACATCTGGCCACGGGAGCATGTTAAAGTGCGAACATGACATCCCAAACTTGAAATCACTAGGTGGGCTCTCGCTCATGGGACGAGCAAAGTCTTAGCCTGACGGGGATACCTTGACTGAGCTTCGTCGTTGCAGTACCCATAAGGCAGAATACCCAACTCACAATGGGAAAGTTCACATTGCAGGATCAAGACTCCGACCACGGTCTTGGTCGCGTTAGCTAGCGGAACCAGCTTCGCCTCCTCGATAAGTTCTCTCTACATTGTCAAATACAAGTCACATCGAGCAAACAACCCTACAAGCATGCGAGCATAACAGCAAAATAATTAACATACAAAACAAAACATACAAAAGAACATTTAAAGTGCCGAAAAGACGACCAAATTTTAAAAAATATTACAGATAACCGGGAAAAATCCCCTTGTTCAAATGATACAAACATACGGGAATGCAGGCCCATACATCAAAAAAGGGGCACGCATGCCAAACAAATGTGTGGCGTACATGCCAGTCGAACACATGATTAATCCTCCTCCTCCTTGTTATGAGGATACACCTCTTCGTCAGCAAAACCCTCGGGAGCGACTATCTGGCCATTAATTATGGTGATAGGGCCCTATCTCGGCAGGGACAAGATGGACCACGGGGTTAACTAGTTGGAGTTACTCGACCGCGAAGTTGAAACTATGTCGTATGGAATCTAGACAATCCTGCTCGAGCAACCTAAGGCAAGCAATTAACTCAGACCGAGTCGTCAAGAGCTTATCATTGTTGGTCTTCTTCTCAGAGGGTGCCACAATAGTTTCCATCCTGGTCACTCGAGCCTTTAGCTTGTCATTTTCCAAAGTCATTCTGAACAGTTTCTCTTTCAAGCTACTTATCTCCTTGTAAAGACCATTTTGGATCATATACTTATCCTTGTGGTCGAGAAGATCGTTCTCTAGTTTGTTCACCTCAGCTTCCAGAGTCACATTTTGAGCCTTCTCTTTTTTCAGCTCTTTTAACAGGCAGACCTCAGCATCATTAAGGGCTATGGTAGTTTCTTGAACCCTCATCACGACAATAGCGTCTTAGCTCAGTGCTTTCCCCCTGGGAAACCTTGTCTATATCCATAATGGCCTTCGATTCCACCTCGTGAACATCCACATAGTTGTCCATAGTAAAAATTCCACGTTGAAGGTAACAAGGGGGCATCATGAAAGTTTCCCTGATCAATCCTTCAATAAAGTCGACATGCTTCGTCTCGTGCACATGCCGTCATTTTGTAGATTGATTCGGATGCGAGAAACTTCCCTGAGGAGAAGAAGTTGAGCTAACCTGAGGCTGCCTGCTCCTCTCCTACTCTTAGAGTTGAGCGACACTACTCTTAGGTGATTTCTTAGCACCCCTGTTGGCCACTATCCTGACCATGCGCTCATGGAAATTCTCCATTTGACCTGCAAATAAAGAAATATGGTCAGTATAACAGGGAAACCTAGAGGTACGATAACCACAAGTATGCTCGCTACCTAAAAGTTGTAAAGATTCATCATCAGAATCACACTCGAGGAGCATTTTTGTATTAATCAGCCGGGGAGCTAGGCCTGGCTGTCCATCCATCGTCAAAATGGGATTTCCATCTTTAGTTACACACTCGATAGGAGTGAAACTCTCGACATACGCCACGAGCTTCCCGTAGGAAAGCTGGTCTTCAACATCCAAGTCGTCGGGCTTCAAAGCATAGGCATCGACGGTCTTGCCAAAGTGGCTCTTCTGCCACTCAAGAGGGAACTTCTCTCTAAGCCTCGTCACCTTCCTACCATCCTAAACTATTCCACGCGATCGTATATGGAGTCCACGACCGCTTTCGAAAGGGGTTTTACGATGTAACACATGTCCTTGAAAGAACGAGCAGAATCCAGATACATTCTGAACAACTTCTTCGATTGTTTAAACAACACCCAACTATGACGACCATTGGCAGATTGCCTCTGGAGATGGAAAATAGAGAAAAACAAGGGTAGAGTGGCACCTATCTCGAGATACCTGCACACGGGCTCTAATGCCCAAGCAAATGTGAGCGCATTCGGATGAAGTTGGAAGGGCGCCAAGTCCAACCACGTAAAGATGCCCGCCTGGAGACCGCTGAAGGGCAAGCAAATCCCCGCCTCTTTGAAAGCAAACTCATACATCAAGAATTGAGTCCCTAAAAACCTCGAGTTGATCCGACTGGTAGGCTTAGGGCACAAAGGCGTTCAAGACGTGGGGACATCCTCTTCCCGAACCTCGACAACATTAAATGTGTTAGAAGAGTCGAGGGAAAATCTTGAGGCAATCTCCAAGGGTTCGGGTCCTACCCAATCCAAGTCTCTCCCAATCTCCTTGACAGGGGCTACTTCCTTGATAGGAGGATCAACTTCAACATTTTGGGCCATCGTACCTGGAAAGCAGGGGAAAATAGTGAATTCGAGGCTAAATTCAAATTCACCCTTCCACCGCAAATCAAGTGAAAGGGAGAAGAATTGATAGAGGATACATCCTTGATTAGAGCCCTTGTTGATGACCAAGGAGCGCGAAAAACATCTCCTCGACATAACCTTTGACAAAGGGGACGAGGATTCGCTCGATATATGGTGAGCAAAAATTTCTTTTTCCCTCCGGGGGGAAACCTCCCCGTCACGTTTTCTCGGGAAATTCATGAATGAATCAAGAAACTCCTGGGGTTCATCAAGAGATTCATGAGCTTCATCAATAAACTTGTGATTTTCATCAAGAAACTCATGAGCTTCGTCAGAAAACTCATGAATCTCATCAGAAAACTCATGAGTTTCACCGGGAAATTCATAGAACTCACCAAAAACTCCATAGGATTTGTTAGAAAACTCATACATTCGTAGATAAATAAAAGATTCACAAAGGAAATCCTAAAAGCTGACACAAAGATAGAACACTTACCAAGGAAAGGAAGCGAGGACAACAACGAGTGTGAGGGAAACAAGAGGAGAGTGGAAAATGGTAAAGTCTCAAATAAATCCCCTCTCACGCTTTTATAGCCAAGAACGTCACTACCTAGGCCCTAGGCCATCATAGGCTAGTGGCACATTAAATAGACATCACGCATGGCACTCGAAACGATTCGACGTTTGTTCTCCCAAGACTCGTTGTTACACATTCCCACGCGCCAAGCCAGTGCACTAACTCTCCATATTCCTTCAGTCGGACACTTCTCTGCGACTCAGTTCTAACATCTCAAAGTCGAGCACGAACACCACTCATCATCGACATCCTCTTCACACTTCACGTCGGGCATGACCTCAAGAATGAACATGGTTGGATCACAGTCAAGCATAACCAACTGTTGTAAATGATGTCGAGCTTGGGCTCCTCGTGCGCAAATTCGAGAAAATATGTTGATCCATGTTGGCGAGGGTTAACGAAAACTCAGTCCGGGTAAATACCCTGCGGGCCCCTCCATCGGGGATTCGAAAGAGGATTCGCGAACAAACTCACTCCCGCATACGCCCGATGAAGGCTGATTGCTTATCCTATCCTCGACGCACGAGCTAACTCTAAGTCATAGCTCATATACCTAGGAGCAACGACTAGGGGGGCTCCTGTTCTGGACTGGACCCGCGGCTGGTCTGCTGTAGGGCATAACCCAGTCTAACACCATATCAAGAAATGTCCAACGTTGTGGCCCAAGTAGTCATGACCATTGGGAAGTTACTCCCATGTGCCCCTGGCAAACTGCCCTGAATCTCACGAAACTTCTTGAACTACACGAAGAACTGGTCTTCCACTATCTGAGGATCGCGGGACAGTTGATCCAGGATCGTGGACACACGCTGCCCCACTTCACTCACGTGAATCCTGACAGTCTCCGTATTAGGCCTGGGCACCTGGCCCAAATGGAGACCTTAGCCCAACGTTATACCCTTTCACTAGAGCGTCAGGTACATTCATTATTCTACTCTTAACTATACTTGCACTTTCACTCTAAATCTCACTTTAACATCAGAGTGTTTTACAGATACTCCTCATTCACTTCAACAACCGCTAAAATTCAAGAGTTACAGGTCATGGACAATCCATTCGGGTCAGATACGATCAAATAGTAAAGAGAGATTATTGATTTATAAAAAAAAATATTGTAAATAATTTGTCAAAAAACGTGTTGATAATATTCCTCATTATTTATTTTAATTATATTTTTTGTCGTCAATAGTTTTATTTATAAGATGAATTTTATTTACATTTGATAAAATATTCATAGTATCCTAATTCTATCTATTTGTCCATTTCTCAAAAGAACAATTTTGACCCTTAAAAAGAACAAGTTTGACTATTATAATATGATTCTACAAAATATATTTTGAATAAAATAGTTTAAAATTATGTAAGTATTCTAATTTTCTAAAATTGCATAGTTCTTTAATTTTTTTTGGTAAAAATCCTTAAATGTAATCATCATATTGTTTGTTGAATACTTTAATCTATTTTTTTGTTTTAAAAATAGTTAAAATAAACTACACACAAATTTTGTTGACTAACATTTGTATTTTTGGTGTGGTTATGACATAGTTACAATCACAAATAGTATAAACTTATCCTTTCATGTTTCTTTTAAAAACAATCTATAACTTTTTTTCTTCTTAAAAAGTAGTACAGTGATGATAACTTTGGTAGTTCAAAGAATTACCAAGCCAGTATATTTTGGGCCAATTACAATGCTAGTAGCATTGCTATAAATAAATAAATATCTTCAAACATTATATAACCTTTTAAAAAATCCAATTACTATATTTAACATGTTACCAAAAAGTGATATGGGAATGGGATTTGGGTAGACTGCTAGACAAGTTGGTGGTATTCTTTTAGTAAATTCAAACTCCTTTTGATTGAATATGTAATGTTATTATTGTATTGCTTATAATCAAGGGTGCCGTCTATGTTATCACGTAAGAGATTATTTTTAAAAAAAAATAATTATGAAGTTTTTTTAGGTGTTTAAAAACTTCACTATTTATTTTCGGTAAAATGTTCATTTTGATCTCTTAATTATGGACCATAGTTTACTTTGGTCCCTTATTTTTTTTATAACTAAAATAGTCTTTTAAGTTTCAAAATGCAACCACGTTAGTCATTCCATTAGTGAAATTCAAAAAGCAGATTTCAGGTGGCAGTTGTCATGCTTGAAGTAGCTTGTTGGAGGCAACGTGGCAGAGAATAAGGACAGAAAATCTCCTAAAGTTGAAGATCTGTGCATGTTTTGTTTGCCCAAAACTAAAGTCAAAGGAAAGAGGACGAGGCTTGCGAAGGTGATTCCGTAGGTGATTTCAGGTATGTTAATCTTGTTTTGTCTTTGTTTCTGAATATTTGAAATGGGATTCTGAATATTTGTTATGGGGTTTCTGGGATTTAGGTTTAATGGATGAATTTCTAAAACTCGTAATTCACCACAGTGGTGAGTTCGTTGATCAAAAGCTTAGTATCTTTGAAGGAGGCCTGGTATCTGAATTGTCAATAGGTGTTGATAGGTGGAGTTACTTTGAGTTAGTTGGTGTATTGAAAGACTTAGGTTATACGGATAATGTAGAGAAAATATATTACAAAGACCCACAATTTGGGATGAATGAACTAGTTGATGACAAAGGTGCCATAGAAATTGCAGACCTATACAGGGTGCATCATGTTGTTCATGTTTACATTTAACACAGTTTATCTTAACCTGAGTATTTTGACGGTCCTGTTGAGGAGCCTGAGAATATTGTAGATGAGATGGAGGAGCTGCTTAGCAAGCTGCATGATGACATTGATGGAAAGTTAAAGGAGATTGTTGTTGGTATGGATGGAGTTAATGATGGATTGAATGATCCAAGTGTTATTGTGGAACAAAGCAATGTTGGATTGAATATGAAAATATAGGGGTGGAAGCGACAAATGTTGAAGTGGAGTCTGTTGAAGTGGAGCCAAAAACTGATGGTCAGGTGCACAATGAATCCAATCCTGATGACAGTGAGGATGAGAGTTACTAGTATGATAGTGCCCTAGAAGTAGCATTTGAAGATGAATCCGATGGTTATGAGGACATTGATGAAAATCAAATTACAGACCTGACTTTGTATGACAGTAATGAAATATCAAAAGGAAAAGGAAAGTGCAGCAAAGTTACAGAGGAATATAAGGGGAGTGACAATGACAGTGAGGATCTTCAAAGTGGTTGTGATAGTGATGACAGTAGTGGGGTTGAAAGGAATAAATACCCAATTTTCAAAGAGATAAAAGATATGGCCAATTACAAATGAGAATTAGGAATGTATTTTACTTCAAAGGATGACATTAAGGAAGTTGTTGCCTCATATGCTGTTCAAAATGGAAGAGCCCTCAAGATCATAAAAAATGATAAGAAAGGGGTGAGGGTGAGATGTAAGGAAGGTTGTGAGTGGGAGGTTTATTTTGCCAAGTTATTAAATGAGAAAACCTGGCAAATAAGGAAACTAATTGACAATCATAACTGCAGCAGGGAGTATAATGTGAGGATGTTAAGCACAAAGTGGTTGAGCAAGTGGATTCAAAATGCATTGAAAAACAACCCTAGGTTGAAGGTCCAGGATATTAAAGAAAAGGCATTGAGGAAGTGGAATGTAGGTGTAAACAAGACTAAAGCAATAAGAGTAAGAGTGGATGTAAGGAATAGGGTTCATGATTCCTTTTTGGGTGATTACACTAGGATATATGACTATTGTCATGAACTGCTAAGAGCCAATCCAGGGTCAACAGTTAAGATGAATGTAGAACCTGCTCTAGAAGGTACTGATGATCAGAGACCCTTTTTTAAAAGGCTTTACATATGCTATGAAGGATGCAAGGAAAGTTTCAAATTATGTAGGCATGTGATAGAATTGGATGATTTCTTTTTGAAGGGGCTTTGTGGAGGTGAAATTCTGGCAGCTATAGGAAGGGGTCCTAATGATCAGATGCTTCTCATAGCACTTACAGTTGTTGAAGGTGAAAATAGAGATAGCTGGACATGGTTTTTGAAGCTACTGATTGATGATCTAGGGGGTGGACAAGAGTGTTGCTCATACACTTTCATTTCAGACCAACAAAAGATACACTAAATACTTCACTGAATATTGAACATCGATTTTGTGTTAGGCATCTGTATAACAATTTCAGGAAGAAGTATCCTGGAAAAACATTCAAGGATCTTATCTAGAAAGCTACTAAATCTACATATTCACAGGCTTGGGAAAGAGAGATGGGGGCAATGAGAATGATCAGTGGAGAGGCATATCTCCATATGATGAAGACTCCACCAAGATATTGGTCTAGATCATATTTTAGGACTACCAACAAGTGTGATATTATGCTGAACAATATGTCAGAGGCATTTAATAGTGTTATTGTTGAAGCTGGGGCTAAACCACTTGTAACAATGCTAGAGGAGATCAGGACTTACATGATGGAGAGATGGGGAAAAAACAAAATGAGGTTCCAAGATATATCTGGTAATGATATTTTTCCCAACATTAGAAAGAAGATGGACATAACAAGTGCCTACACAAACTTATGGCTTGTCAGTTATGGTCAGATGTTGTTCACTGTTAATTGTTAAATGTTAATTGTTGACAGTTAAATGTTAATTGTTAAATGTTAATTGCAGACTGTTAAATATTAATTGTTAAATGTTAATTGTAGACTGTTAAATGTTAATTGTTAAATGTTAATTGCAGAATGTCAGATGAGCATATGTTTAAAGTAAGGCATGTCGAAAACCCAACTAAAACATTCACTGTGAACTTGAAGGATTACTTGTGCTCCTACAGAAGGTGGGAACTCACATGACTTCCATGTGCTTTATCCTGTGAATGGATCCAATCTGTGGGCCAAAACTCCATATCCTGATGTGCAACCACCTAAGTTTAGAAAGATGTCTGATAGACCAAAGAAAAAGAGAAACCTTGAGCAATGGGAGATTGATGGCACTGACATAAAATTGAGAAGATTTGGTTTTATTGTAAAGTGTTCTTTGTGCAATAAAATTGGACATAACAAGAAAACCCGCAAAGTCAATGCAACTCAAGACACTACATCTCAAACCACTGCAGCTCAAGGTAATGCAAGTCAAGCCAATGCTACACAAGGCAATGCATCTCAAACCACTTCAGCTCAAGGCAATGCAAGTCAAGCCAGTGCTACACAAGGCAATACATCTCAAACCACTATAGCTCTAGGAAATGTAAGTCAAGCCAATGCTACACAAGGCAATGCATCTCAAACCACTGCAGCTCAAGACAATGCAAGTCAAGGCAACATAAGTAAATGCAACATAAAGCAATCCAACTCAAGGAAAGGAAAGGAAAGGCAAGGCAACACAAGGCAATGCAACACAAAGCAATCTAACTCAAGGCAAGGCAAGGCAAGGCAACACAAGGTAATGCAACACAGAGCAATCCAACTCAAGGCAAGGCAAGGCAAGGCAAGGCAACACAAGGCTCTGCAAGGAAACTCAATTTAAGTCACGTTGGGACCAATGCAAGTCAGATTGGGACAATAAAATTTTTTGCATCTCAAACCACTGCAAGTCAGGTTGTAGTAACACAAGCATCAGTTGCACAGGGTTACATGAATGCAACTCAGTCTTCACAAGAAAAGTCAATACCAGGGCAAGGCACAAAGGAGAAAGCTAGAGGAACTGGAAAGCTACAAAAACTAGGTGTGAGGAGGCCATTTGTACCCCCTGAACCAACAACGAAACTCTCAGCAGCCAGGAATGCAACTGGTCTTACCACCAGGAGATCTACTCCAACCAAGAGATGCACATGAAAGAGGACCATCTAGTTATCATTTTAGGGTTTATGTATTTTGGAACATGTCTATGTAACATGTCATTCTGTCCACCTTTTGGAACATTTCATTTTGTCAAGCTTTTGAAAAATGTCTATGTAACATGTCAGTATTTTGGAACATACTTATGTAACATGCCAACTATCTATTTTCAGTTTAACTAATCTGTTGTGTTCATTTACTGACAAGATGTGCCCAAAATTATATTGCTACAATTAACAATATGCCAAACTGATTTGTTTTGATTAATGATATGCCAAACAAAATAATTCTTATTAAACTGATAACATATGTTAAAATTACACATAAGCTTGCACATTAATTTCCCAAATAGATAAAATTACACACAAACTGCTACATACTCCTACTTCTAATATAACTTAACGACAAATACACATAACACTACAAAACACAGAATCTTCAATTTTTTTTCCACTTCAACATCTTGTTGAGTTGAATTTGAAGTTCTAACATAGCATCTCCTAATTCTTCATTTCTAAACCTCAAATTTTTTACTGATTCTTGGTTTCATCTAAATTATTTTCGATCCTTTCCAATCTATTACTTAAGACTTGGTTTATATCTTCTGCCAATTCCTCTGTCAATTCCTCGTGAAACCAATGGAAGAAGCCACATCCTCTTAGCAAGGAGCCCTGCAAATTTCACAAGCTGCTCAAACTCTGTTTACATCTTCTAACATACCTAAACCAAAATTAAGGCTTACCTTGTAATTGTGACAAACCCAAAAATTTCCTTCCATAATTCTTCTCAGTCGTTGCCCTGCGTAGAATAGCGTTGTCTCTGTAACGGCAAAGTGGTGCGATATGTGAGCTACTATATACATCTGACCCAACACTTTCTGATTGACAGAGCTTCGTTGGGGAAGATGAATGCTTCGTATTCATGGAGAAAGGGAAGAAGATGAATAAAGTACAACAATTTTTGGGAAGGAGCACATTAACAAAATTTTGTGAAGAAGATTTTGAACCACTGTTAAATACGCTATCTGTATATAAAGAAGAAGAAAAAAACTGTCAGCTCACTTGTCACCTCACACAAATAAATGGGTGTTAGAGACCAATTAACGGAAGGACTAACGTGGTTGCGTTTTGAAACTTAGGGACTAATTTGACACAAAAAAAGGACCAAAATGAAACATGACCTATAGTTAAAAGACTAAAATGAGTATTTTGCCTTTATTTTACTATTTATAAAAAAAAATATAGTTTTGTCAATATTTTGTGAAAGTTTTTATTTTTTTTAGATTATTAGCTCCGCTAAATATATTAAAAAAGAAAAAAGAAATCATATCACTCACATAAAATATCTAACGGTAGTCAAATCATAATCAAGACCATTTTGATAGTACTAAAATATTTTTTGTAGCTTCTTTAATTTCAAAAATAATTTACTTTTTATGTCTGAGCATATTTAAAAAGTGGTTAATAATCATAGTTAATTTGTTATTAGCATGCTATTAATTAATTAGTCATTAAGAAAAAAAAGTATATGGTATATTGTCTTGGTAAATAGATATGGGTGAATAGTCTAGAGAGGAACATAGGAAATTCTGATTCATCTAGCTGGTGGAAGGAGATAACTCTTTTGGACATAGGAGGGGTAGAGAGCTTAAAAGAATATTCTGTGAAAGAAGTATATAAAGGCTTAATGGTAGAAGATAACCATACTGAAGGGCATTTTTGGTCGAAATTTTGGAATAAGGCGATACTATCAAAAAAATTAAGTTTGGTGTGGAGATTGTTCCATAATAAAATTCCAACAAGAGATAATTTAGCTGAAAGTGGGGTTATAATTCAAAGGGAGGATATGTGTTCAGGAGAGTGTGGGAGGGAAGATTCGGTTTCTCACCTTTTTCCGAGTGCTCAGTCTTTGCAAGTGTTTGGAGTTACATTCACAAATAGATTGGAGTGTCTCCAGTTTGTCATAATGTTGGGTGGCGACACGTGAAACAATTCGAAAATCTGCTTGGAAATAGGAGATCTTATCAAAGAAAGTAGTGGTGATTTGGTTCACTTGTGTGTGGTTTATTTGGAAGTCAGGGAATGCCAAAATATTAAGAAATGACGAAATCCATATTAGAAAAGTTGTCGAAGAGGCAAAATTGACTTCGTGGAAATGGTTAAAATTAAAAGCAAACATGATAGAATGTGATATACGTTAATGGTTTATGTCACCCAAAGCTTGTCTTGGAGTTGTCGGGTTGAAGCAAGTTTGGGAGATATCAAAATCCTTTTTTTTACTCTAAAGTCATTTGGGAGTGGTGGTTTTGTGTGGAGTGTTGATATTTGGTCGGTATTTGGTGGCAAGTCTGTGGAGTTATCTTCTGTTCGCAAAAGTGAAGCCTGAAAGGCAATATATCAGTTAGCTGCTAAGATGTGTTCATGTTATGAATTTTCGGTGTTTATGTTATAATATGCGTTATGGGATCGATTGCAGTTATCATGTTTTTAGATTTTTATCTTCGACAGATTCTGCTAGTTTATTGGGATTCATTAATAGTGAGTTTGGGTGAGAGTTTTCATTATGATGTATCTTGATAGTTTTTTCACGTGAAATCTCTGGTGTAATTTGATATTGTGTGTTCTTTTTGCCTCTAGCGTGTCTTATGCTAATTTAATAATAGTATCAGCTTTTGTTCTTTTTCAAAAAAAATAATAACATTCTACTTCTTTAATGTGTATTGCTCTGGATTAGGCTTGCCCTTGGCCCAACTTCACGAGAGGCCCAATCCAATTAGGCCAGTTAAAGTATACTGGTTAGTTCTGCCCTCGAGATCGTTGGGCAGTAACTCCCACTCCCCGCAAGGAGGTAACCTCATCGCACGAGGATAAACCTAGTCGGTCTTAGGAAGATCATCGCCGGTCAGGAGGAACTCGAGGTCTACCTATGATCCTCTCTCTGACCAAGGTTGATCCCCTCACACGACCTCGCGTCTGGTGGGGAGCATCCACAACGAGCAGAAGTGCCTTATGAGCATCCTTCTCGTAGGGCTAACTGTCAACGTCTCTGAATATCGCGGAGTCTTCATGGCCCTAGAAAGACCGCATCCATATCCTTCAAGTCTTGAGGAGGAAGCCATCCAGGTGGGAGACCACGTGCGGGTCCCCACTACTCACGTAGAACCTGGAAGTCTCCACTTTAGGCCTGTTTGACCAGCCTAATAAGGAGACCTTGGCCCAACGTTGGGGGCTATAAATACCCTCTCTTTTGAGAGGGTCAGGTATTGAACATTTTCTTACTCTCTTGCTTGCTAGCTCATTCTGCATCTCATTTTGGCATCGGAGTGTCTTACAGGTACCCCCCCCCCCCCCCCCCACACCTCACTCTCAAGTTCTGCTCAAAGTAAGCTATGACGGTCCATTCTGGTCAGGTACGATCAGTGGCGTCGTCTATGGGAAACACTGCTTCCCCTTCTTCATTCACCCAAGATAAAAGCTAATCCAACTCTCTTTCTGACTGTCATGGTTGATCACACAGAAGAAAACAACCTGAATGTCCATCTCGTTGATGTTAAGAACAACGTCGCCGACCATGACACTGACATCAACAACGCTAGTCTCGCTGCCTCAACACTGATAATAATAATAACACTGCCAAGAACAACAACGGCCACGCCGGGGGCATGCTAGGCCCCTCGGAGTATAGAGACGGGCTGACTGCCTCTTCTTCATCACTGTCCCGACAACTCGAAGACGACTGTCATCCTCCCTAAAACTATCAGTCGCACGCGTTCCAAGAGGTCCCCGTTCCTGTGGGTGATGATGCCACGACCAAGGCGCTGTTCGCGACAATAAATCAAACAAACTACTTGATCTTTTCGCAAGGGGAGAGATTAAGGGCGCTTGAAGATTCTCGGAGAGCCCCCATAAGACATGGGAGGCATGATTCTCCTCCTCCTCGTCAGATAGAGGACCGTCCCCAATCTCCCTCGTGGAGACGCAGACGGTATGCCTCTCAAAGCCCCTCTCTTCGACTAATCAAGTGACGCCCCACATTGGAGAGGGATTAGCCCGTAGATACGGGGAGACGAGATCACGTCCCCCCGCGTAAAGAGAAGAGACCCCCTGGAAACAGGAACAGGGGAAACAAAGAATGACCACACCGCCTGAGGAATCCTCCACGCGACCAGGGTCATCATCATGACCGCCACTACAACAGGTTAACTTCTCGATCTCCGGACATAAGCGACAAAGACGACCCTCGCGGTCCTCTATCACAAGCTATTATGGAGGCACCCATTCCCCCAGGTATGGATAAACCTCCCCATCTTAAGGAGTACGACGGTATTACCAATCCAGTCGACCATATTGACGAGTTCGAGGCAATGCTGCATTATCATAATGTCGGGGGTTCAATCAAATTCCAGTTGTTCCCCACGGCTTTTAAGAAAAGCTGCGATGGACTGGTACAAGAGCCTCGCCCCGAGGTCAATTACCTCCTGGAGGAATTTAAAAAACCAGCTCATCAGTTCATTCACTGCCTCACACCGACATCTGAAAACTGAGACAGCCCTCGAGGCCATCGTCTAAAGAAACAACGAGACCCTCAGGGAGTTCATTGATCGATTCAACCGCGAGGCCATCCAGGTTCCCTGCACTAATCATATGAAGAGATACATGCTCGAGAGGGGACTCCTCCCAGGCACGGAGTTCAGAAAAGACGTTGGCATCGAACCACTGTGGATATTCGATGCTCTCCTTGAGAAGGCTAGGGCCTATATGGACTATGAGAAGAGGGAAGCGACCGATAGATCCCGGGATCCGAGGAACCGTGGATCAACTATCAATCCACGACAACAAGATTTCGGCCCTCCTCGACGAATAAGCGAAAAGAAGAGGGATGACAAACCACGAGATCCTCACGAGCAAAGAGGACCCGCGGGGTGATTTACTGAGTACACTCTGCTGACACCTTCCCGTGAGCGCATCTTAGCGGAGTGTGCTATTACTGATTTCAAGGACGGTAGTGTGAGGCGTCCATGCTCTGCTCCTGCTAAGCCCGGGGCTGATTGGAGTAAATACTGCCAATATCATCAAAGTCATGGACACCTGACTGAATATTATGTCCATCTCAAAGATGCTATTGAGACCCTCATTAAATGGGGAAGACTCGGGCAATATCGGTGCAACGAAGCTCCTTATCGAGATGCCTACGACATAAAGGAAATTGAGAAGGATGTCCGACCATCAGACGAGACGGTCCCTATCCAAACAGCATTCTCCATTACAATACTGGAGGACTTCTACGTCCCCGACGATATCGAATAGCCTCTGTCCATGCACAGTAGGTGGGAAAGGTTCCCCTCCGCCATGGTCATAAATGGTGGAGGGTTCAATAATATAACTATAAACTCCATAAAGAGGAAAGTGGACGAATTTGTCGACGCCCCCCCCCCCCCCCCGGCAAACAGTGACATTCGAGAGGGTTAAGGGCAGATCGGAGCCGATCACATTCTACCTCAAAGAATTTCTGGGAGGGCCCCCGACTCAAGCATCTCCCTTCTGTTTAGGGCAAGGATGGCCAATTTTGACGTTCATCGTGTCTTGGTCGACAAGGGGAGTTCCGTCGATGTAATGTATAACCAATTATTCCAAACCCTCCAGTTCGATGATACCCACCTTTCACCATAAGTGGGGTCCGACCTACAGGGTTTCAATGGCTCAACCTCTAAACCTTGGGGGTACATGGAGCTCTTTGTCACCTTCAGCGAGGATACCACTACCAGGTAAGTCAAGGTGCGGTTTCTGGTCATCGACTACCCGTCTATCTACAACTGTATTCAGGGGAGACCAACACTGGCGAAACTGACCATTGTTCCCTCCACCGTCCATCAAAAGATGAAATTCTACATAAAGAGAGGATGCGTCGCCACCATCCAAGGTGACCTAGAAGCTGCCCGGAGATGCTTCAACGCGGCGTCAAAGGGACATAGCACAATCGATAATGGAGCAAGACCCGCCAAAAGAGCTGCTACAGCACGACCGGAGCCACAGCCCGCCAAGACAGAAGAACAGAGAGCTCCTCCAAAGGTCAACTCCATATCACTGGAAACCCGTTTCGACTCGGACGAAGCACCCAACGGTGAGGAGGGACTCCTCCGACCAATCCCGGATGGAGACTTTAAGCTCGTCCCCCTCGGTGAAGACCCTCACAAAGGTGTGAAGATTGGCACCAGACTCCCCAACCTGGCGAGGAAGCAGATCAAATCTTGCTTGAGGGAGAATGCGGACCTGTTCACGTGGAGTGCTATAGAGATGCCTGGTCTCGACCTCGAGGTCTCCTGTCACCAACTGGCCATTGATCCATCTGCTAGGGAAATAGTACAACGTAGGTGTAGGCAGTCTCCCAAGAAAGCGGAGGCCGCTGAAAATGCTGTAAAAGACCTCCTATAGGAAAATTTTATTTTTGAGGCCAGGTATTCAACCTGGCTGTCAAATGTTGTACTAGTTAAAAAGAATAATGGAAAATGGCGTATGTGTGTTAACTATACCGATCTTAACCGGGCATACCATAAAGATGCATTCCCCTTGCCTAATATTGACATGCTGGTCAACAACTTAGCCGACTATAAAATTTTATCTTTCATGGACGCCTACTCGGGATACAACCAAATTTCGATGGCGATGAGCGACAAGCACTGCACTTCTTTCATGACCAACTCGGACAATTATTACTACAACGTAATGTCCTTTGGTATGAAAAACGCAGGGGCGACATACCAGCGGATGATGAATAAAGTCTTCATAATGAGATCAGAGATATGCTCGAGGTATACATGGACAACATGATCATCAAATCTCAAGCAGAGAACGACCATGCTGCCCACCTCAGAAAGGTCTTTCCCCAAGCGAGACAATGTAAAATAAGTTTCAATCCTGAGAAGTGCACGTTCGGGGTTAAAGCGGGCAAGTTCCTCGGTTTCTACCTAACAGAACGGGGAATTGAAGCCAACCCTGATAAATGTCGAGCATTCTCTGAGCTCCCTACACCTAATTCGAAGAAATCAATACAAGTGTTAAACGGAATGCTCACCTCATTCTCCTGCTTCGTGGCGAAATCTGCACAACACACCCTTCCATTTTCCAAGCTCCTACACAAAGAGGCAGCTTTCAAATGGATCGAGGAATGCGAGCAAGCCCTCCTCCATCTTAATTAAAGCCTCTTGCAACCGCCCGTATTATCACGATAATTGGACGGGGAAACCTTGTTCCTGTATTTGGCCGTCTCCGTCGAGACCGTGAGTGCAACCCTCATCCGCGAGACTCCTGACGGTCAAAAGCCAGTGTATTTCACGAGCAAAGCACTTCACGGACCCAAGATAAGATACCAACAAATCGAGAAGGTGGCCTTGGCCCTCGTCATTGCGGCGAGAAGACTCAGACACTACTTCCTGGTACACACTGTCATCATACAGACACACTAACCCGTAAGACAACTTCTAGGTCGACCAGACATGGAAAAACGAATGCTAAAGTGGACTTTGGAGCTTTTGGAGTTCGATATCCAGTACAAAAATAGGAAGGCCCTCAAGGCCCAGGCTCTGGCCGACTTCGTCACGGAGATGACCACTCACAACCCCCCGCAGGGAAGGAGAACTAATCGACCATCTTTGTAGATGGAGCTTCCAGCTCGACAGGAAGTGGAGCCAGGATCCTCCTCGAAAATGAGGAAGGCGTCGTGATAGAAAACTCTCGCACTCTTTCCTTTCTAACCTCGAACAATTAGGCTGAATACGAGGCCTTGCTCACAGGATTAAGATTGGTTGAGGATCTTGGCACCCGAGAAATACACATTTTCACTGATTCCCAACTTGTCGCATCTCAAGTTCAATGGGGATACCAGGCTAAGAATAACAGCCTCATTGAGTACTTAAACTTGGTCAGAGAACATATGAAAAAGTTTGACCGAGTAGAAATCACACACGTATCGCGCGAGTAGAACACACAGGTCGATATACTTTCGAAGCTCACAAACATGAAGAAGAAAGGTGGGAACAAATCAGTCATACAAGAATCCATATCTTGCTCGAGTATTGAAAGGTCCACGGTGCAGCCCGAAGTGAGTGCCATCAGAGACAGCTCTTGTTGGATGACCCCGGTATTCAACTTTCTGACAAAAGGGGAGCTTTCTCTGGATCGGAGAGAGGCGTCCATAACCAAACGAAGAGTATTCTCATACGTGGTACTCAAACATAAATTGTACCATTGGGGATTCTCCATCCCACTCTTGAGATATGTTGAAGAATTTGCAATCCTCGAGATACTGCGGGAAATCCATGAAGGAATCAACGCCTAGCATATGAGCGGAAGATCCCTAGCACGAAAGGCGCTGTGAACAGGGTATTGTTGGCTGACCATGCAACTGGATGCCAAAGAGCATGTCAAGAAATGTGACGAATGCCAGAGGCACGCTGACATGAACCTCGCACCCTCACACGAGTTAAATACATTATCCTCCCCGTGGTTGTTTGTCTGGTGGGGAATGGACATCCCCAGACCTTTCATGCAAGGGACATATCAGAACAAATTCCTCATCATGGCCGTATACTATTTCACCAAATGGATAGAGGCCGAAGCCCTAGGAAAAATCCCTTAACACAACATCCTCCATTTCTACAAACGAAATGTACTTGCTCGGTTTGGGATACCACGAGCGCTCGTCACGGACAACGACACCCACTTCACTGATCAGAGTTTCCAAAGCTTCATCACCAAACTCGGAACCAAACATCATTTCACCTCGGTTGAACACCCCCAGACCAACGGGAAAGCCGAAGCCACAAACAGAGTCATCCTGCAAGGACTCAAATGCATGTTGGGTGAGGCCAAGAGGGAATGGGTCGAAGAACTACACAGCGTCTTGTGGGCCTATCGAACAATGCCCTATTTGATGACAGGCGAGACACCATTCCGACTAACCGACGACATCGAGCCATCATCCCAATGGAAATCATGGAGTTATCCATACAAATCGAAAAGCCCCTCGACAAGGAGATGAATGATGAGGCCCTCAGAAATGAGCTCGACTTTGTCGAAGAAATTCGATCAGGAGTAGCTCTTCGCGAGGCCACGCTAAAACAACAGGTAGCCCTACACCATGACAACAAAGTCATAAAGCGAGAATTTCAGGTCGGCCGCCTCGTCTTGCAAAGAAACCATAAATATTCCCGCGAAGGGAAGCTGGACATAAACTAGGAGGGGCCTTACCGCATCCAAGGAGCTACGGGCACCGAAGCATATTACCTCGAACAATTAAACGGAGAACCATTACCTCAACCCTAGATTTATGTGAAGCTAAAACGATACTTTTGCAAAGTCATTTACCCGCTAAGGACTTAGATGTCGACCAATCCCCTCTAATCAACGAGGGGATGAGCTCGACCATGTAGGCATGTCTAGGTGCGGACATGGCTTCCAAACATCAGCTAAAGGCGGGACTTGTTCATTCATGAGCAAGATCTTAGCCCGACAGGGACACCTCGATCGAGCTCTGTTGTCGAAGTACCTAACATGGAAGAATACCCAGCTCGCGATGGGTAGTTCATGCCACGGGTTTAAGATCCCAACCGCAGTCTTACACTCGTTCCGCAGATCCCTACTCCGCCTCTTCGGCACATCCCAACATGTGTCGAACAATAAGAGGGTCGATCATACATCTCCACACGTGAAAAAAACTAACTCGTGTCGACCATGACAAAGGCCGAACATCCTTCTCCATACATGGAACTTAAAAATATTCATGGGATAATTAAGTCAAAAACAACGACGAGTAAAAAATAAGCAAGCATCGGCAAAAACATAAAGGCATTGAAGTAAAGTAAAACATTTATAAATGTCGACCGCTAGAGCCGTAGATGTCTGAATGTTACAAAATTACGGGCACACAAGCCCAAATACAAATAGCTAAGCTAAAAAATGCTAATCACTCCTTGGAGTGCATAATTAGACCCCGGGAGAGTCAGGAGGAGGAACCAATCGATCATCAATCACCCGGGACAGAACCCTGGTTCCATCAGTGTTGAGCCCCGGGTTCAACACGAACAACTTATTCACGGCGGCATCGAAGCCATCGGCCAAAGCGTCGATACAGTCTGACTCGATGATTTGAATGTGATCAATAAAATCGGCACGAGTGCATAAATCAATTAAACAGTCGGGTTCTTCCTCCACGGGCTCCATAACAGCCTTTAGATCAACATCTTCCTTCTCCAGCCACTCCTTTTCGCTCCCCCATAATTCTTTGTCGAGTAGGAGGCAGTCCTTTTCCTCGAGGTCTTTGTCATCTCTCTCTTTCTCCCCCGCTAGAGCATCATCCTGGTCCCGAAACATCTCTTCACTTTGTTCAAGAGAGGTCTTTAATTTATGTGTCTTCGCTTGAAGAGTTACGTTCTCTGACTCTAGTTCGTTGACCTGACCAGAGGAGCCAGCCCCTTCACCCGTAAGGACCACGACCATCTCCGCCATCTTCATCACCCAAACCATACTGGAAGCCAGATGCTTCCTTCGACCTTCATCATCGAGTCGCCTTATGATGTCGAACTCATTGTCAGACACAGTTAGAGGGAATCCCTCAAAGAAATCTATGATACGGCGGCAAAACTGACTGTTAATAGTGGTTTTGCATTTTGTATTTGCAAATGTGCGGTAAGCAAGAGTCTCCATTGACTTTTCTTTTATCCAACAAAGGAAAGGGTGAAAAGAACAGAAAAAGACCTTTTTCGATATTTTCTGAGTAAGGGGTAGATTATGGAAAGGGAAGGTGTTAGCACCCTTTCCATCTGTGGTTTTCCACGGGCTCTTAGGTGCTTGCTCATTTTGAAAAACTGCTTTCGTGCTTGTGTGTTTTGAAAAGTTCTTTTGCTTTATGATAACTCTTGTATCAGTCCTCAAGAGTGTTGATAAGGCGTTTTTTTGAAAAAAGGTTTTGAAAGTGTAATGTGAAAAAGTTGTTTTTGAGCAAGTACTTAACAGCTATTGTTGTACCCCAAAATTTTCCCTCCAATATTTCAATGATTTCTCATCACAAAGCCCTTGAAGCTCAAGATCCAGTTAGGGTTTCATCTGCTCAAGATTTCTCCTTGCACTGTTGACCCAAATTAGGGTTTGTGTTTGCACAAAGATGTTTTGACCAAAAATGCCTAAGATGACTTTCATGCTTCATATTGGACTCCCAAGTTTATCCATACCAAGTTTCAAGTCTTAATTCCAAATTTTGCCCAGTCAATTGGACAGTTGACCTAGAAATCAACTGTATTGGGGAAAAAGTCAACTGTGGTCAATTGACAGTCAAATCTCATGAAAATTGACCCACATCAACATTATGAACTCACATGGACCATTTGATCAAGTTTGGATCACAATTCCACAAGAAATTTGATCAGATCACCAAAATGGCAAAATGGTCATTTTTAGGGTTTTGACTACACAGAGGCAATTTTTGACTGTTTGACCTAGTCAATGGCAAACAAAGCTCAAATATGGACTCAAGGACCCCATGGAATTGTCTTTACAAACTCAACAAGTTCAAAAGATCCCAAATACACAAGATTGACAGTTGAATTTCCCAGTCAATTGATCAATTTTGACTGTATACTGAAAAGTCAAACTTTGACTTTTTGGTCAAAATCAAATGTCAAGATTCCTTTTTCATCAAAACATGCCAAATCATGAAACTTGTTCATCAAGAAATCAAGAATTGCAAATTAGGGTTTGAAATGAAGATTTTTCATAACTTAGAATTTTTCTAAGTTATGAAAAACCCTAATTTTTTCCTAACTTTGTCCCACTTTCTCACCAAGATTCATTTGGATTCAAGCAAAAGTCAAAACATGAAAGTTGTAGCCTATTACAAAATCTAAAACTTTGATTCACAAAGTTTTCCCAAAAGAAGCTTGTATCTCAAGTTACAATTTTTGGAACAAGGGTACCAAACCATTCTTAACTTAGAGAAAATTTGACCAATTTTAGGCAAGGTTTTTACCTAACTTCAAGACCATTTTTCACATACTTCCACTTGGCATTTCAATTTTCACTTCAAAGATGGATTGTAGTACACATTCCAAGCTTTCCAAAATGTCCAATAACTCATCAAACAACCTCATGGTTAGAGAGAATCGAATTTGGCAATATGGGAAAAACTCACTTTTGTTATGGCCAATTTCCATGTTCATACACTTAGGCAATTTTCAAATCAGCATGCATTTCTTGATTACAGGCCCTAAATCCTTTTTACACTCACAAATTTAATGCAAACTCTTTGTGCCAAGACCATATTCTATGTGTTCAAGCATTGCATAATGGTTTAATCCCAAAATAGATAAAGCATTTTAACCATTTTTGCAAAAGTGAATTTTATGTCAAAATGCAAATCCAAGCAAGTACAGTTAAGATCTCTTTGGCACAAGTTTATGGGCTAATTACACTGATCAAGACTAAGTGGTTCAGCATAGAATGGGGGCCTGTACAGGCTAGAAACACCAAGTGGCCTTTTGTTGCTTAAAGTGTAAGAAACTTGCCATAACACACAACAACTCTCATCTCAGCTAAACCAAGCTTAAGCAAACTTGTCAAACACTTTCTAATCATCAAACCCAAGCTGAAACACGAGCTATCCACCTCCATTGCCCTCTCCAACACAAAATCACTCTCAAACTGTCCAAACAGAGCACCTGCTGCAGATTGAATCCAACAACTCATTTCCATCGTGCATTCTTGCTAAGACCACTTCAAACACCTTCCCTACCATCAATGCAAACTATCCAAAGCATTAGAAGTGGACTGTAACTCCCCTAATCAGTTTGGCCATTTTCATTTTCTTGTTTTGCAGGTGGAGTGCTATAACTCGATTCAGCTAGTTTCAAAGCAAAGTAAAACTTGGAATAGCATCCCTGGACATCAAGAAAGCTGTACCAATCATCACCTTGCTCTGAAAGTACCTCCATCATCAGATACAACTTCAACTGAACAGGTAAGTTCATGAACTCGTATCTCTCTATCCAGGCATTGTTAGCTTTAGGCTTGTGAAGAAAATATGTCACATTCATAGCCCTGAACATGCCCATGTAATTAGTTTTCATTTATGTTATGTGTGCTGTGAGAATTTGATGTCTCAACATGGAACAAAAACTAGGTCAGGATTTGGGAATGGAGAAATTCTCTCTCATTTCTGAGAGTTAAATCACGTTCTTTATATGTATGAATTCGTGATTTAATGCTCTACATTGTTTATGTTATGAGTTTTGGCTGAAAATCAAGGAATCAGGAGTTTGATGGAAGCATGGAAAACGCGCGTTTTTCTGTTTTGAATGGCTGAAGGTTGAAGACAACAGCCTTTGGGCTAGGTCTGTTTTGCTATTTCTTTTCACACCCCATTTTTGCTTTTACACCTCTGTGGCCCATTGTGCTTATTTTCATGATTTTTTTACTTTTCTTTTTTTATTCTGACTTATTTATTTTTGCTAATAATATTAAAAATATAAAAAATATTTTTCACACCATTTTTGAATTTATAGGCATTTATTTGTTTAGAATAGTTTTTTGTACATAAATAAATAAATAAACACTTTTATTTAAAAATACCAAAAATAATGCAAACTTATTTTATTTCTGATTTTTATTTTATTTCTCCCTTGAAAACATTTTATATCAAAAATAATTTTTTTATAAAATATTAAATATTATTATTTTATATATATAATATATATTTAGTAAATAATACAAATACATATATATTTATTAGAAAATTTAGGGCAAAAATACAAAAATATACACATTTTTATTTTTATTAATATTTAATAGTAAAAATACCTTTTTGACAAATATACTTCATTTTTATTTTATTTTGTATATAATTGATAAATATTTGTACATATTAAATAATTAATATATTTACTTAATAAATTAGGGTTTTGCCCTAAACATGGAAAATACTCAAAAAAATAATACTTTTCATTTTATTTTATTTTGACATATAAAAATACTTTTTTCATACATACTAAAAAGCCTTTTTGCATCTTGCATATTTATCTTATTTCTATTTAATTTGTGCAATTAAATATCTTGTAAATAATTCAAAATTGATGTAATAGTCTAGGTTTAAATTCCTTGTCAAATACCCCCCCATTTGAACATTTGTACCCCCTTCCCATATATTGTGTTGTAATAGTTTATGACTTTAAATTTTCGCACTTTAAAGTTTTTTTAAATATACCATGATAGAATTAGGGTTTGTATGCGAATAAAAACAACAAAAATAGTTTGACCTAATTTCAAGATAATCAAGCATGAAAATGGACAACACTCATCACACTTGCACCCCTAGGGTATTCCACTTGTTGCCTTCAATAAATGGGCCATATTGCATGTTAGGTCTCTTTGGGCAAAACAAACACAAATTCAAATGATCATAAGTCCCTCGATGACGCTTTCGAAAAGTTGCCTAAAAATGATCAAGTCCCTTAAAGGAAAATTGCCCAAAGATACTTGGCACCATTGCAATTATGGTCTAAACGATGACCCGCGCCCGTCCCTTTCACATCCTAACACAAGATTGTCCACCAAATGCAATGGTGGAACAAAATTGTTAAAAGGGTTAAAACATAGCAAAAATCTTTGAGAACTTTAGCGTAGATAGCTCTTAAGTACTTGTCAACTTGCAAAACAAAAACACTTGCCTATTTTTCAAACCACACTTCACAAACACTTTCAAAATAAACTTTCAAAAAACCTTGAAACATCTTTTAAAAAAGACAAACACCTTTTGTAAAACATTCGAGTAAAGAATTGTTACAAGGGTAGCCTAGACAAGGCATCTTTTTCAAAACATTTTCAAAACCACGCACAAAGCACCATTTCAAACAATTGAAAACCAAGGCAAGTTGATCTAAGCAAGTACCTAAGAGCCCATGGATAACCATGGATAGAAAGGGTGCTAATACCTTCCCTTTCTATAATCTACTCCCCGAACCCAAGAAAATATCTCAAAGGTTTTTGCTGTGCTTTTTAAACCTTTCCTTAGGATAAAATAAAAAGTCGGTGGCGACTCTTGCTCAACCGAAACATTTGCGAAAACAAACGCAAAACCATAGTCAGTTCTCCCACCGTATCACAGCTATCTACCTACTCGAAAAAAGGTGTTCTTTTCCTCCTTTCCTTTAGACAATGCTATCCTACTATTAGTGAGTAGATAGCCCTATCATTGGATGTTTGAGGGACTATCGAAAGGGTCGTTTACAGTCACTAAGGCAACTGGGCAAGAACTCTTAGTAATTTTCCTAAAATTCTAAGATCAGTTTTTTAACTGAGACAACAGTCAAAAGGGTCATCGAGGGACTTGTGATCTCTTGAGCTAAAAGACAGTCACTAAAAATCCTCACATTTCGAGAATTGTGACCGTTTCGAAGGCAACCGAAGTGGGAGATACCCTAGAGGTGAGCATGTCCAAGTGTGCTTGATTCTGATATATTATCTTGCGCATTTAGGGTTATCTGACCATTTTAATTTCAGTCTTTTATCATGCAATCCTATTAGCCATTCATCTAAGCAGTTTATAGTGCGGAAAATAAATTGCAGAAAGTAAAAACTCTTAAGCTATTACATGGCCTCAGGGCAATTACGCAATCAGATGCAGAAATTTAAACCCTAATTAAACTATTACAAACCGGGAAACAGTTACATAATTGAAAAAATAATCAAACAAAAAATAATAAGCGCGTGGAGATTAAAGTGTGAGCAAGTTTGAAACCCTAAGAATCTAATTACTTAATAAAAATGTTTTTGGTATTTTATATGAAAAATGTTTGGGATTTAACCTAATTTCTAATTAATTTTAAATTAAAGAAAACAAGTTAAAATCAATTAAGTTAAATCAATTTGCAAGAGTTAATTTTAATTAAAAAAACCTAAATCTATTTTTTGTGATTTTTATTGATTTTATGATTAAAATAAAAATAAATTTAAAAAAACATAAAATAATAAAAAGAGAAAAATAAAGTAAATTAAAAAAATAGGCCTGGGGTATGAAATTTTTTGGGGGGGTATGGCGTTGAATCTGCAAGGCCCAGATGTGTTGGCCCAACACCTGCTTGATCCTATGTTGTTGATCCCCTGGAGGTCCATCCTGGGGAAGCACTCTAGGAGCGTTGGATCTTGAACAATGAAGATCTGATGGATGGATCCGAGGGTGCAAGGTATACGCATGGGATGGTAATGCATTGGATCTGAAACAAATTTGTTAGAAAATACAAAATATAGGATTCTGGGATCGAACCCAGATCCTTCCTCTCACACACCCTATGCCTTTACCACTTGGGCTGCCAATTCATTCATAACTATAATGACGTAACAATATTATATGTAAAGCAATGATCAAATCCCAATCATCAAAAAAACGCACGTCAGTAATTCCAATGGACCAATAAAAAAGGAGAGAGAGAATTCATATTTTAAATCAGCCAATGGGGGAAATGGGAAATGCCACGCCAGCCTTTGACTCCAGTCAGGCCGGTCCAACCACCGGAGCCGGTGGTTTCCACCGTCTTCTCCGGTGGGATCACCTAAAAACATGAGTAAACCAAAAAAACAAATATACAGATTGACTTAAAAAATTCCGCTGATCATGAATATGGCCTCAAAAATGACTAAAACCTCACGTAATGTAAGATTCGAATCTAAAACCTTAACGGCGTTCATCCATGGTGTAATGCGATTTCAGCCCCTATAGTCTCGTGTGACACGTCCAAAAGGCAGCAAATATCATCAGTAGTACAAATGTAAACTTAAACAAGATTTATATGGCCTAATATGAAAGTTTGAGATCCAAGAATTTACCACAAAAGTTGAGATTCAGTTGGGCAATCTCATGGTCTTTCAGGCGCGTATGAGGAATGACTTGTCTCCCTTGGAAGCTCCGGAGGAAGGTTTCCCCGATTACCAGTTGGTGCCCACTTTGGAGGAGTTTTCTCAACTCCTAAGAATCCCTATCCTTAATCAACTACCCTTCAACGGTACGGAAAAGGAATCAAAGCCGGAAGATGTTGCTCGAGCATTACATCTACAGCCTTCTGAAATCAAGGGGCATTGGGAAACCAGAAGCGGCGTCAAAGGATTCTTAGCAAAATTCTTGTTTGAGAAGGCACAAGAATGTTGGAATTCATTGGACCTACAAGCCTTTGAAGAAATTGTGGCACTCCTTATCTATGGGTTGGTCTTGTTCCCAAATTCTGACCAATTGGTAGATGTCAACACCGTCAAAATCTTCTTGTCCAGAAATCCAATACCAACATTGCTTGGGGACATACTTCACTCATTTTACACACGAACAATGAGAAAGAGGGGTGTTCTCATGTGCTGTACTCCTCTCCTTGCAAGGTGGTTTATTTCGCACCTTCCACAATCTGTCTTGAAGAATGACCAAGGTTCAAGGTGGTCCCAACGATTGATGACTCTTACTCACTCTGATGTACATTGGTGTTCTCGGTCCAGAGAAAATGTCATCATCGTCGATCGTTGTGGAGAGTTCCCTAATGTGCCATTACTTGGCATTATAGGAGGTATTACCTACAACCCTTGCCTAGCTTTGAGGCAATTTGGATATGCACAGAGGGATGGCCCTCATGACATGTTGATTCCTGACCTAGTTTTTGACTTCGACAACGATGCGCAAGGACTTCGCCAAAGATTCATCAGAGCTTGGGGGAGGCCCAACAAGGATGATAGCAAGACACTGGGACACAAGAACTCCATCCGTCTTGAGCCTTATCTCAAGTGGGTACGAGCCCGAGCATAGAGTATAATGATGCCTTATCCTCATGTTCTCCCTGTGATTAAAGATCCCGTCAAGGAAGGAGAGGTTCCCTACACCATCCTATATCCTGACATGCCTACATCGTGGGAGGAAATGCAGAAGAGTTGGATTCAGCTCAAGGAGGAACAGAACACTTTTGAAGCCAGCTTCTACGCCAGTGAGAAGAAGGTTTTAGAGCTCACCCGCCGACTCCATGAGCAAGAGGCCCTCAACACCTACATCGCACCAAAGAGGATGTGCAATGTCTTTTTACCTTGAGAAGTTGTTTTTTGTAATATTTGGCCCATGGGGCATTTATGTACTAACAAATTTCTTCTTATTAATATGACGTGCGTTCTTCTTTGTCTGCAACAATTTTGAATGTTCTAAATCCTTGAATGCATTGCATACATAAGCATATCATTCATCATGTGCATAAGCAGGTCTCACTCCAGGTTTCCTTATCTGTCTGCTGTTTATTTCAGTAGGATGGATCTCGAGCAAACAGTCAAAGACCTACAGGCTCAGAATGCACAGTTCCAGCAACTCCTGATGACCTTGGCTAAGGGTCAGGAGGATCTCAAGACCTTGCTGGGGAATAAAGACCCAGTGAAAAAGAAGAAAAAGAGACTCGGGGTGGCTACTTTAGGGAGAAGATTTGAATGAGAGGCCAGGAGAGTGCTCGAATTTCCTCCTACTTCTGATGAAGGGACCAGTAAAGGAGGTGGGGCTGCGGTACCTTCCAAGTCCGATGTGGAAGAAGAGGAGGTCGAAGAGGATGAAGACTACTCTGATCAATAATACCCTCCGGCTGATGATAAATACAAAGGTTTAAAAGACAGGTTGGCCGCCATGGAGCTACAGAGAGTACCGGGTTTGGATTTTGAAGACTTGGGTTTAGTTGTCGGGATTGTGATTCCCCCAAAGTTCAAAGTGCCAGTTTTTGTGAGGTATGATGGGCTGTCCTGTCCAAAAATGCATCTCAGGTCCTACGTAAGAAAGATCCAACCTTATACGGCAGATAAGAACCTTTGGATCCATTTCTTTCAAGACAGCCTTTCTGGGGCTCAACTGGAGTGGTTTTATCAGCTAGAGGCAACCAGCGTCCGAAACTGGGAAGACTTGGCCACTGCCTTTTACAAACAATATCAGTACAATTCTGACCTTGCTCCTACGCGTACCCAACTTCAGGGTATGTCACTGGGAACAGGCGAAGGATTCAAAGAATATGCACAAAAATGGAGGGATTTGGCTGGCAGGGTGCAGCCTCCTTTAACCGACCGTGAACTTGTTGATATGTTTCTAGGAACCCTATCTGGGCCATTTTCCAATCATCTGATTGGTAACTCTTCCGCGGGGTTTACCGATTTGATCTTAACAGGCGAAAGAATAGAAGCAGGCATCAAGTCAGGAAAGATTCAGAAGGGTGTCGCTGCAAGTGTTGAGAAGAAACCTTTCAAGAAGGAAACGGCTGTTGTATACTCCCAAAGAAGAGCAGGGAAGACTGAGCGCCGGCCAACTGTGGGGGCCGTAATGATCCAAAAACCTTCAAGTGAGCAGCCTCGCTATAACCAATCCAGACCAAATCAACAACGGGTGGAACAGCCACAATAGCAGCTCACCCGCATTAATATAACACCAGCGCAAGTGCTTCCCCATCTGTTAAAGTTGAATCTCGCCACTATCAAAGAGGCACCAAAAAATGTGAATACGTCATCTCCGCATTATCATCCTAATGCTAAATGCGCCTACCATTCTGACAGTGTCGGGCACGACACCAACGATTGTTGGGCACTCAAGCATAAAATCCAAGACCTGATAGAGGCGAAGGAGGTGGAGTTCGATGCTCCGGAGAAGCCGAACGTGATATCTGCTCCAATGCCGAAACACGGCCGAAATGTCAATGCCATTGAAGAAGATTTGTATGTTGCTGATGTCAAGGATCTGATAACTCCATTGCTAACCATCAAGTTGAATCTGTTAAGGGTCGGGATCTTCCCGGGATGTAAAGAAGACTGCTATTGTTGTTACTCTCTGCCGTTTGATTGTCCGTTACTGAAGAAAGGCATCCAAGGCCTAATGGACAGTCGACAAATTTTGTTTGAAAAAGTTTTTGCTATTCCAACCCATACTGAAGATGTCTCAATTATAACCATTCACGCCAATCTTTCCAAGGCCGTCAGAAAGCCTGTTAAGATTACACCAGCTACGAAGTCTGTTCCTTTGAAGATAACAATGCCAGGACCTGTCCCCGATATTTCTGAGAAGTCAATACCATGGAACTACGGCGGTGACGTCTACTACCATGGTATTAAACAAATCGAAATAACTAAAGAAAGTTCAGATGATGAAGAAGCCAGCATTGGAAACATTGCAGGCACGAGCAAAATCACCCGGAGCGGGAGAATATTTTCTCCAGAGATTGCCCCTCCAAGAGCAATCTTTGGACCCTCATCTACTGACAAGGTTATCCCTGCACCAATAAAACTCTCCGCTAGAACCCCATTGATTGAAGATGTTGTTGTTCCTAGTATTGTCCCTCCTACCGCTGCTGATAAAGGTAAGGGAATCCAAGATGAGCTCGTCAGGACGAGGGCTCAACCCTTGGTCATCCCGGAAACCTCCAAGAAGGAAATGGACGAGATCTTGAAGATAATCAAAAGGAGTGATTACGATGTGGTAGAACAGCTGGGGCAAACCCCCTCAAAGATCTCCATGTTGGCACTACTACTTTGCTCAGAAGTGCACGCTAAAGCTCTAATAAAATTCCTGAAGGCAGCCCATGTGCCCCAGGAAACCTCTGCAGATCAATTCCAAAATTGCGTGGCTAGCCTTACTGCGGATAATGGATTAGGTTTCTCTGATGCTGACCTAACTCCTAAAGGTAGAAACCACAATGATGCTTTACACATTTCAGTCGAGTGCCGAGGAACTACTCTCGCACATGTCTTGGTCGACACTGGTTCGTCACTGAATGTACTGCCTAAGAAAGCTTTGGGCCGACTAGATTGTGAAGGGTTGGAGTTGAAACTGAGTGATATTGTTGTCAGATCTTTCGATGGTTCGAAGAGAATGGTCCATGGGGAGGTTGATATTCCCATCAAGGTGGGCACGGAGGTGTTTAAATCTACTTTCTATGTGATGGACATTCGTCCGTCATACTCTTGCTTGTTGGGTAGGCCTTGGATACACCATGCCGGGGCTGTCACCTCTTCCTTGCATCAAATGTTGAAGTACCCTGTCAAGGGGAAGATTATTACCGTCCATGGTTAAGAGGAGTACATGATCAGCCACTTGAACTCCTTCCGGTATGTGGAGGTAGAGGGGGAGTTCATTGAGACGCCTTTCCAGCATTTCGAAGAAGTCCTTCCTGAAATAACAGTAGCAAAGTTGGCAGCTGAAGCACCGAGGCAGATGGCCAGGATGGCATCTCTGGAGGACGCAAGGGCCGCAATAAAGGAAGGGAAGGATTCGGCATGGGGGCAGTTGCCTGATATTCCACTTAAAACAAACAAATTTGGATTAGGGTTCACTACCGCGGGCCAGAAAGCTATGCGCCGTTCGAAGATTGAAAGAGCCCCAATCAAAATTTCTCCCTACGGAATCAACACTTTAGAGGATGAAGACAAAGAGAGCAACATCGAAGAGTGGATTTACCCAACTGTCAAAGGAGGATTATGCAACTGGGAGGCAAAAGACTTTGTCCCCATCACTTTTATTCATCAGTAATTTATCTGTCAAACATTTCCTATTTGGTATGTAATATTTATTTTCGAACAATCCGTACACTATCTTTTTCACCTCATGCCTTGCCCGGGGCATGTAGGTCCATTTGTAAGGGTTTTGATTATTTTCATATCCATATGCCATGTTTAATGATTCATTGGACGTTTTTCATTTGATAAACTGCTATGTTCATTTTCTTTCCTTTTGCATTTTTCGTTTAAGGATGGCTATCCCTTACACACACCCACACTCACAAATGCAGGTACCCATCCACTCTGGATTCCATGGGTGACTATTCTGCTATATCCTTCAATAACTCTGAAGATCTGGTCAATCAAGCCGAGTATGAATATGACGAAGGTTGTGAAGTACCAGGGGAACTAGCCAGACTTCTACAGCAAGAGGAAAGGGCCATCTTACCTCACGAAGAGTCATTGGAAACTGTCAACTTAGGGACCGAGGAAGACCGGAAAGAGGTGCAAGTGGGTGCCTATCTGGAACCAAATGTCAAGGAACGCCTGATACAGTTGTTGAATGAGTATGTTGAAATCTTTGCTTGGTCTTATGAAGACATGCCGGGTTTAGACACAGACATCGTGATTCACCGTCTCCCCACAAGAGAGGATTGTCCACCGATCAAGTAAAAAGTCCGCCGAATGAGGCCTGACATGTCTGAAAAGATCAAAGCAGAAGTGATGAAGCAATTCGACGCTGGCTTTCTAGCTGTTACGTCCTATCCTCAATGGGTCGCTAACATCGTTCCAGTACCCAAAAAAGATGGCAAAGTCAGGATGTGTGTGGACTACCGGGATTTGAATAGGGTCAGCCCCAAAGATGATTTTCCACTTCCGCACATTGACATTTTGATCGACAACACAGCTCAGCATAAGGTGTTTTCCTTCATGGATGGATTCTCGGGCTACAATCAAATCAAAATGGCCCCCGAGGATATGGAGAAAACAACTTTTGTCACACAATGGGGCACTTTCTGTTACAAGGTGATGCCGTTCGGGCTGAAGAATGCAGGGGCAACTTATCAACGTGCCATGGTAGCTTTGTTTCATGATATGATACATCATGAGATTGAAGTTTACGTAGACGATATGATAGCTCGGTCACAAACAGAGGAGGAGCACCGTGAACATCTAGAAAAGTTGTTTGCCAGGTTGAAAGAATACAAACTCAGGCTGAATCCAAGTAAGTGCACTTTTGGAGTTAGGTCTGGTAAACTTCTAGGATTCATTGTAAGCAACAAAGGCATTGAAGTCGATCCAGCAAAAGTAAAAGCAATACAAGAGATGCCTGCTCCCCGTACTGAAAAGGAGGTTAGAGGGTTCTTGGGGCGCTTGAACTATATTGCCAGATTCATCTCTCATCTGACTTCTACCTGTGAGCCAATTTTCAAACTCTTGAAGAAAGATCAGGTAGTCGAATGGAACGACGATTGCCAAGCTGCTTTTGATAAAATCAAGGAGTATTTGCTAGAACCTCCTATTCTGATGCCACCCGTCGAAGGAAGGTCATTGATCATGTATCTGACCGTCTTGGATAACTCAATGGGGTGTGTTTTGGGACAGCATGACGAGTCTGGTCGAAAAGAGCATGCTATTTATTACCTTAGCAAAAAGTTTACCGACTGTGAGACTCGCTACTCACTGCTCGATAAAACTTGTTGCGCTTTGGTATGGGCTGCTCGCCGACTAAGGCAGTATATGTTGACTCATACTACCTTGTTGATTTCCAAAATGGATCCTATCAAGTATATCTTCGAAAAGCCCGCCTTATCCGGAAGGATAGCTAGATGGCAAATGATCCTAACTGAGTATGACATCCAGTACACCACCCAAAAAGCTATAAAAGGGAGTGTACTAGCTGACCATCTGGCTCATCAAGCTATCGAAGATTATCAACCCATGAGATTTGACTTCCTAGACGAGGACATCATGAATTTGGACAACATTGAAGGTAACGGACCGTATGACGGACCCGAAAAGGGATCCCGATGGACCCTGTACGTTGATGGTGCTTCAAATGCACTTGGAAACGGTATCGGCGCAGTACTCATTTCTCCGGAAGGTTGTCACACACCTTTCACGGCCCGACTTTGCTTCAGCTGCACGAACAACATGGCTGAGTATGAAGCTTGCATCTTTGGTCTCAAGGCTGCTATAGACTTGGGGATCAAATCTTTGATCGTATTTGGGGACTCGGCTTTGGTTATCAGTCAAATCAAAAGAGAGTGGGATACCAAGCATCCTAATCTTATCCCATACAAAGAACATGTCTTGACATTGTTGCCTCATTTCGAGCAAATTACCTTCGAGCATTTCCCGCGAGAAGAGAATCAGCTAGCAGATGCTCTAGCTACAATGTCCTCCATGTTTAAACTCAACTGGGATAACGAGGCTCCCCAAATCACCATCGAGCGAATGGATGAACCTGCACATTGTCATGAAATTAATACCGAAGAAGTAGTGGAACAACCCTGGTTCCATGAAATCAAAAGGTATCTCGAGACCAAAGATTATCCCGAAGGAGCTTCCGTAAATGACAAGAAGTTCTTAAGGAAATTCGCTGCTAAGTTCTTCCTGAGCAACGGCATCCTTTACAAACGAAGCCATGATTGTGTATTACTCTGATGCGTAGACAAAGCTGAAGCAGAGTTGATCATGAATGAGATACACAGCGGCACATTTGGCACTCACTTGAGCGGGCATACAATGGCTAAGAAGATCCTAAGGGCAGGCTATTACCGGTCTACCATGGAAGCTGACTACCATCAACATTCCCGAACTTGCCACAAATGTCAAGTCTACGCTGACAAAGTTCATATCCCTCCGGTTCCTCTCAACATTCTGACTGCTCCTTGGCCATTTGCAATGTGGGGCATTGACATGATTGGAGAGATCAAGCCCACGACTTCCAATGGACACCGTTTCATCCTAGTTGCCATTGACTATTTCACCAAATGGGTCGAAGCAGCTTCCTTCGCCTCTGTTACTAAAAATGTGGTTGCCCGCTTCATCAAGCAAAATCTCATATGCCGGTATGGTGTTCCAGACAGGATCATCACAGACAACGGTACGAATCTGAATAACACGATGATCACCGCTTTGTGCGAACAGTTCAAGATTTACCATCACAATTCATCTCCCTATCGGCCAAAGATGAACGGTGCTGTTGAAGCTGCGAACAAAAACATCAAGAAGATCATTCAGAAAATGACAGTCACTTACAAAGACTGGCATGAGATGTTACCGTTTTCTCTACATGGATACCGTACGACGGCACGTACTTCAACCGGGGCAACCCAATTTTCGTTGGTATATGGCATGGAAGCTGTCCTCCCTATGGAAGTTCAGATCCCTTCTCTAAGGATTATGAAGGACACAGGTTTGAATGAAGATGATTGGATTCAGACCCGACTTGATCAACTCAATTTGATCGACGAGAAGCGACTCACTGCTATATGCCATGGTCAGACGTATCAAAAACAGATGATCAAGGCCTTCAATAAGAAAGTCAGACGTCAAGTGTATCAAGTCGGAGATCTCGTAATCAAGCGGATTATCTTGCCGCAAAGTGATCCCAGGGGCAAATGGACTCCTACATATGAAGGACCATTTGTGATCAAAAGCATATTTTCTGGCGGTGCAATGATTCTGACCACCATGGACGGCGACGATTTGCCGCACCCTGCAAACGCAGACATAGTCAAAAGATACTACGCATAAAATAACCCGACAAGTCGAAAACCCGAAAGGGCGGCTTGGCCAAAAATGGGCATCCCGGTGAACCGAAAACCCGAGAGGGCGGTTCAAGCAAAAATTAGGGATAAAAACAAAAAAATCTGTACACCCGGCAAGTCGAAAACCCGAAAGGGCGACTTGGGCAAAAAGGGGTTTCCCGGTGGATCGAAAACCCGAAAGGGCGATTCAGGCAAAAGTTAGGGAATTAAAGCGTATGACTATGTCTCGTCGGATCACTTCAAAGACAATCTCTTCATCAACCAGTTCCAGGTTTCTGATCAATCCAGTCATCGGCAAACGAAGCATTGGATGGACAGATATTCAGAGTTGTGAAGGCTATAGTGGAATGGAATCCCATGGAATTATTTCACATAGCCATCTTTATTTTGTATAAATTTTTCAATATTTACGACGAAATCCTCTTACTAGGATGGTTGTCTCCTTTGTACAAATATACTCATAGAAAGTTAATACAAATACTTTTCCCAGAATTTTGTGTCGTTTCCTTTTTCTTTTCTCTTACACTAGTTGTTTTATTTTGAGAAACGTCCAATGTTTTGTTAAATAGGCATATGCATTTAAACATAATCATTTCCTTATGAATCAAGAGAAAGGATTACTGATAGGTTGAAGGTGCAGTTGGATATCTTGATACCCTTTCAAAGGAAACCCCCAGGAGATTTAGAATCCATATCCCCAACAAGTCTTGAAGCTTGTCCCCAGTAGATTCTGGAAGCTTATCCCCTGCAGAGTATGGACATCTCTCCCGAGCTTTATTCAAAGTTATTCCTCATAAGGGCTTATAACTGGGTTATCCTCAGCTTATTGCCACGGAAGATCGCACTCGGAAAATTTCTTCCTATCCCCAGCGGAGTTCATCAGAGTTCCCCAACATAACCTATCAATACAATCCCCAGAGGAGTTTATCTTTGTTATCCCCAGCCAGAGAATCCTCCAGAACTCAATTCCCCTCAGAGTTTAAGTTTCAGTATCCCCAGCAGAGCTAAAACTTCAAACTATCAATCCCCAGCGGAGCCAGACTAGTGAACCTTCTCCCCACAGAATTGCTTCCCACCAAACTGAAGATTCTCAATCTTACCTCCCCAGCATGAGTCTAGCAGGTTCTAAAATCCCCAGTAGACATCATCAGAAATTCTCTTACCCTGCAAGTCACCAAGGAAATTCCAAGTCCCTGCAAGTGGTTCTAAGACCCCTCGACGTTTGAAGGTCTGGTATTCCCCAAGCAAATCTGAAGACTTTCAGTTGTCAGTTCCTCATTGTATTCGAAATTCTCCAGTGAAGATCTCCTCAAGACAGGGACTTCCCAGAAGATTGGTATACAACCCAAGCTCCTTATTCCCCAGCAACAACCAGGAATTATTCTTCCCGGCAGCAGTCAAGATGCTTTTATCTTCAGTCATCTCGGATTCATCTATCCTTTGCAAGACAGCTCTCCAGCTTACATGCGCATTCATTTACATTCATATCATATAACATACATTGCATCATGCATCATAACATTGCATGCAACTAACCCTTTACCTTTTCAGGTAAGATCAGTCGACAGACAAAAATCATTATCTTCCGAGACACTTTTGAAAACAGTTTACGGACGCTTCCCAACAACGGATGCTGCTCTATTGCTTATTCAACTTCAAGATTTCTGAAAACAGTTCACGGGTTCTCCAAGTAACGGATGTTAACCTATCACTTGTTCAGATTCTTCTCAAGACTTCTGAAAACAGTTTATGGATTCTTCCCAACAACGGATGTTAATCTATCGCTTGTTCAGATGCAACTTTTGAAAACAGTTTACGGACGCTTCCCAACAACGGATGCTGCTCTATTGCTTATTCAACTTTAAGATTTCTGAAAACAGTTCACGGGTTCTCCAAGTAACGGATGTTAACCTATCACTTGTTCAGATTCTTCTCAAGACTTCTGAAAACAGTTTATGGATTCTTCCCAACAACGGATGTTAATCTATCGCTTGTTCAGATGCAACTTTTGAAAACAGTTTACGGACGCTTCCCAACAACGGATGCTGCTCTATTGCTTATTCAACTTCAAGATTTCTGAAAATAGTTCACGGGTTCTCCAAGTAACGGATGTTAACCTATCACTTGTTCAGATTCTTCTCAAGACTTCTGAAAATAGTTTACAGATTCTTCCCAACAACGGATGTTAATCTATCGCTTGTTCAGACTCTTCTCAACTTTTGAAAACAGTTTACGGATGCCTCCAGATACGGATGTCAATCTATTGCTTATTCAGACCCCAGTTCAGAGATGGTCCTAAACATGGGCACCTTTCCGATATCCATTCCAGATGGCATCTTTAAGCCCATCCCCGACAAGTTTCTGTCACTCCTCCCGATGGCATCGTTAAGCCCATCTCCAAATGGCATCTCTAAGCCCATTCCCGCATCCATTGCTTTGACGAGTGCAAATTTAAGGGCACTCTAGTGTCCAATCTCCTTTTACCCTCGAGTCGCGAAAGGCAAACTTGCCAATCTAACTCTTCGGATTCAAGAAGATTGAACAGGGGCAACTGTTGTACCCCAAAATTTGCCCTCCCATCTCTCAATGATTTCTCATCACAAAGCCCTTGAAGCTCAAGATCCAGTTAGGGTTTCATCTGCTCAAGATTTCTCCCTGCACTGTTGACCCAAATTAGGGTTTGTGTTTGCACAAAGATGTTTTGACCAAAAATGCCTAAGATGACTTTCATGCTTCATATTGGACTCCCAAGTTTATCCATACCAAGTTTCAAGTCTTAATTCCAAATTTTGCCCAGTCAATTGGACAGTTGACCTAGAAATCAACTGTATTGGGGAAAAAGTCAACTGTGGTCAATTGACAGTCAAATCTCATGAAAATTGACCCACGTCAACATTATGAACTCACATGGACCATTTGATCAAGTTTGGATCACAATTCCACAAGAAATTTGATCAGATCACCAAAAGGGCAAAATGGTCATTTTTAGGGTTTTGACTGCACAAAGGCAATTTTTGACTGTTTGACCTAGCCAATGGCAAACCAAGCTCACATATGGACTCAAGGACCCCATGGAATTGTCTTGACAAACTCAACAAGTTCAAAAGATCCCAAATACACAAGATTGACAGTTGAATTTCCCAGTCAATTGATCAATTTTGACTGTATACTGAAAAGTCAAACTTTGACTTTTTGGTCAAAATCAAATGTCAAGATTCCTTTTTCATCAAAACATGCCAAATAATGAAACTTGTTCATCAAGAAATCAAGAATTGCAAATTAGGATTTGAAATGAAGATTTTTCATAACTTAGAATTTTTCTAAGTTATGAAAAACCCTAATTTTTCCTAACTTTGTCCCACTTTCTCACCAAGATTCATTTGGATTCAAGCAAAAGTCAAAACATGAAAGTTGTAGCCTATTACAAAATCTACAACTTTTATTCACAAAGTTTTCCCAAAAGAAGCTTGTATCTCAAGTTACAATTTTTGGAACAAGGGTACCAAACCATTCTTAACTTAGAGAAAATTTGACCTATTTTAGGCAAGGTTTTTACCTAACTTCAAGACCATTTTTCACATACTTCCACTTGGCATTTCAATTTTCACTTCAAAGATTGATTGTAGTACACATTCCAAGCTTTCCAAAATGTCCAATAACTCATCAAACAACCTCATGGTTAGAGAGAATCGAATTTGGCAATATGGGAAAAACTCACTTTTGTTATGGCCAATTTCCATGTTCATACACTTAGGCAATTTTCAAATCAGCATGCATTTCTTGATTACAGGCCCTAAATCCTTTTTACACTCATAAATTTAATGCAAACTCTTTGTGCCAAGACCATATTCTATGTGTTCAAGCATTGCATAATGGTTTAATCCCAAAATAGATAAAGCATTTTAACCATTTTTGCAAAAGTGAACTTTATGTCAAAATGCAAATCCAAGCAAGTACAGTTAAGATCTCTTTGGCACAAGTTTATGGGCTAATTACACTGATCAAGACTAAGTGGTTCAACATAGAATGGGGGCCTGTACAGGCTAGAAACACCAAGTGGCCTTTTGTTGCTTAAAGTGTAAGAAACTTGCCATAACACACAACAACTCTCATCTCAGCTAAACCAAGCTTAAGCAAACTTGTCAAACACTTTCTAATCATCAAACCCAAGCTGAAACACGAGCTATCCACCTCCATTGCCCTCTCCAACACAGAATCACTCTCAAACTGTCCAAACAGAGCACCTGCTGCAGATTGAATCCCACAACTCATTTCCATCGTGCATTCTTGCTAAGACCACTTCAAACACCTTCCCTACCATCAATGCAAACTATCCAAAGCATTAGAAGTGGACTGTAACTCCCCTAATCAGTTTGGCCATTTTCATTTTCTTGTTTTGCAGGTGGAGTGCTATAACTCGATTCAGCTAGTTTCAAAGCAAAGTAAAACTTGGAATAGCATCCCTGGACATCAAGGAAGCTGTACCAATCATCACCTTGCTCTGAAAGTACCTCCATCATCAGATACAACTTCAACTGAACAGGTAAGTTCATGAACTCGTATCTCTCTATCCAGGCATTGTTAGCTTTAGGTTTGTGAAGAAAATATGTCACATTCATAGCCCTGAACATGCCCATGTAATTAGTTTTCATTTATGTTATGTGTGCTGTGAGAATTTGATGTCTGAACATGGAACAAAAACTAGGTCAGGATTTGGGAATGGAGAAATTCTCTCTCATTTCTGAGAGTTAAATCATGTTCTTTATATGTATGAATTCGTGATTTAATGCTCTACATTGTTTATGTTATGAGTTTTGACTGAAAATCAAGGAATCAGGAGTTTGATGGAAGCATGGAAAACGCGCGTTTTTCTGTTTTGAATGGCTGAAGGTTGAAGACAACAGCCTTTGGGCTGAGCCTGTTTTGCTATTTCTTTTCACACCCCATTTTTGCTTTTACACCTCTGTGGCCCATTGTGCTTATTTTCATGATTTTTTGACTTTTCTTTTTTTATTCTGGCTTATTTATTTTTGCTAATAATATTAAAAATATAAAAAATATTTTTCACACCATTTTTGAATTTATAGGCATTTATTTATTTAGAATAGTTTTTTGTACATAAATAAATAAATAAACACTTTTATTTAAAAATACCAAAAATAATGCAAACTTATTTTATTTCTGATTTTTATTTTATTTCTCCCTTGAAAACATTTTATATCAAAAATAATTTTTTTATAAAATATTAAATATTATTATTTTATATATATAATATATATTTAGTAAATAATACAAATACATATATATTTATTAGAAAATTTAGGGCAAAAATACAAAAATATACACATTTTTATTTTTATTAATATTTAATAGTAAAAATACCTTTTTGACAAATATACTTCATTTTTATTTTATTTTGTATATAATTGATAAATATTTGTACATATTAAATAATTAATATATTTACTTAATAAATTAGGGTTTTGCCCTAAACATGGAAAATACTCAAAAAAATAATACTTTTCATTTTATTTTATTTTGACATATAAAAATACTTTTTTTCATACATACTAAAAAGCCTTTTTGCATCTTGCATATTTATCTTATTTCTATTTAATTTGTGCAATTAAATATCTTGTAAATAATTCAAAATTGATGTAATAGTCTAGGTTTAAATTCCTTGTCAAATACCCCCATTTGAACATTTGTACCCCCCCTTCCCATATATTGTGTTGTAATAGTTTAGGACTTTAAATTTTCGCACTTTAAAGTTTTTTTAAATATACCATGATAGAATTAGGGTTTGTATGCGAATAAAAACAACAAAAATAGTTTGACCTAATTTCAAGATAATCAAGCATGAAAATGGACAACACTCATCACACTTGCACCCCTAGGGTATTCCACTTGTTGCCTTCAATAAATGGGCCATATTGCATGTTAGGTCTATTTGGGCAAAACAAACACAAATTCAAATGATCATAAGTCCCTCGATGACGCTTTCGAAAAGTTGCCTAAAAATGATCAAGTCCCTTAAAGGAAAATTGCCCAAAGATACTTGGCACCATTGCAATTATGGTCTAAACGATGACCCGCGCCCGTCCCTTTCACATCCTAACACAAGATTGTCCACCAAATGCAATGGTGGAACAAAATTGTTAAAAGGGTTAAAACATAGCAAAAATCTTTGAGAACTTTAGGGTAGATAGCTCTTAAGTACTTGTCAACTTGCAAAACAAAAACACTTGCCTATTTTTCAAACCACACTTCACAAACACTTTGTGATCGGTGGATCTGGAACTGACTGTTTAAAGCTGGTTCGCGAAATGTCGCGGAAGCAAGAGTCGCCACCGTCTTTTATTTTCTCTAAATGGAAAGGACAAAAGCACAGAAAAATTCCTTTAAAGAGATTGCTCTCGGTTCGGGAGGTAGGTTATAGAAAGGGAAGGTGTTAGCACCCTTTCTATCCATGGTTATCCATGGGCTCTTAGGTACTTGCTCAATGTGTTTTCAAAATTGTTTGTTTGCTTTTCAATGTGGGTTTCAAAAATATTCTTTGAAAAGTTTCAATTCAACTCGTACGTCAGAGTGTTTGAAAAGTTTGTTTTTGAAAGTGTTTTGAAAGTGTGTTGGTGAAAAGATGTTTTGATTTGTTTGAAATTAGAGCAAGTATCCTTAAGAACCTACCTACCCTAAGGAATTCGTCTGTGTAAATGTCCTTTAAAGTAATGCCATCCCACCATTGAGAGGTAGGTAGCACCACCGTTGGAGGTGTTCGGGTCAATTCGAGTGTATAGGGACATGGTGATCACCAGAGCAATAGGAAGACACCTTAGAAGCTACCCTCATGCCAGGTTCCCGGATCATGAGGACTTACTAAGACGTTTTCTACTCGACGACCACCTTTCGAGGGGCAAGGCAACAGTGAAGCGTACCCTAGGGGTGGTGTGTGAATTGTGTGTCATTTTCAGTTTATTGTTTGTCTTGTCATGCATTGGTGATCTAACGATTCGATTTTATTTTTGGGCATTCATTCTTTCATGTTATTGTTTAACAGTTAAAAGTGCGGGAATTTAAAGTGCGGAAAAGATAAAAGTCCTACGCTATTACAAAGGGCGCGGGTCTACAACGCCAAATTAATCCAGACCCGATTTAAAATAAATTGCAAAAAAGAAATGTCTAATGGCTATTACATGGCTTTGGTACAAGTATATTATATTCACAAAAGAAATAAATGAGACGCGCGAAAAAAGAAAATAATCAAATACGAGGGCGTTGAACCCTTTAAAGGAATTAAAATAATTAAGTTATCTAAAATTAAAATTAAATGAAAAATGGTATTTTTGTGTTTTTTAGATTTAAAAGAAAAAAAGACAAATTAATTAAAACTAAAATGCTAAACCCTAGTTCTAATGTTTTTTAAGTTATTAAGAAAAAGATTTAATTTCTAACCTAATTTAATTCTAAATTAATTTATGTACAATTTTTGATTTATGAAAATAAATAAATAATATTATTATTCTGAAAAAAAAGGGAAAATTAAAAAAAAAGAAAATAAAAAGTTATTAAACCTAAATTCTATTTTTTGGATTTTTATTAAAAAGGATTAAAATTGAAAACCTAATTAAAACTAAATATTTACATGTTATTATTTATACAAAAAAAAATATTTAAAATAAGATAATTATTAATTTTTTTGACTTTTCTGATTTTTGTGATGTTTTTGCATTTTGATTAAAAATTAAATAAAACAAATAATTAAAATAACATGACAATTAAAATAAATGAAGAATATAAGAAAAATAAATAAATTTGGCAAACCAGGGTGGGGTGTGGCCCCAGAATTGTGAGGTGCAGGCCTGGAAATTCTGGCCCATTTGATTTTGAATCCATTGACTTTTGGAATTTTGTATCAGCGCGTTGACTTTTGATCATGGTACACCTTGATTCTGAGCCCTTGGATGATTGTCTGGGACACGTATGCGTTTGGATCAGGATGGCATATGGTGCACCTGGATATTAGTAAAGCATAGAATTCTATTTTGAAAAATAATATGGAATTGTGTAGACCTGGGACTTGAACCCAGGTCATTGAGGTTAACGCATTGATACTTGTCCACTGAGCCACTTGTGTTTCAATTAACATAATATGATTAACAAATAATAAATATTAAAACCAACGCATAATGGTCAAACGCGCGCAAATTTGAATGGATCAATCACCAGCTGACACGATGCCTTCGTCTTCATCGTCCCTGTAACTAAAACACATTGGCAACGGTTTTGTGGATGTTTCCTTAGGCTAGCTACAGAGAAATAGCGATTAGCTCATCTCCTAATATAAATTAGGCGCGAGTGTATGAATCCTTTCGTCCAGATGCGTTGAGTGTGATGGTGTTGTTCTGAAATCCTAATTTTACCTCTACGCGAAAGCCCTAATTCAAGCAACCTGTAACCCTAAATTTTGGTCATGGTGAAATCCTATACACGATGCAAAAATCAAATTAAATGTAGAGGTTAGCTTTGAAACTTTGTAAGGAACAAGAATCTACAATTAAAATGCAATGATCATGCTTAGAATTGAGAACACGATTTCAAAAAAATTTCTGTACAGTTTGAGTACGATCCACCAATTCCTTACGCTTTGGTTGTTGTTTTTGATTGGAGTGCCTTCAGGAATGCCTAAGGATGCTAATGGAAAAAGAATTAAGGCTTGAAAGATCCTCTAGCACTGATTTCAGATTTGTGTTTTAAGGAGAAATTTTCAATATTCAAAAGCTTGTTTGGGCGCAGCTTATGATCTGTTAGGCTTAGGGTTTGACTTAGTGATGATCATGGAATGGAATTGGCTAGCTAACTGACCTAGATTCATGCTTAGGAAAGAACAAGTCCTAGGGTTTTCACTCTTAACCATTTTTCCTCCTTTTTAGCCAAAACCTAGACCTAGTGTGCAAATGAACCCTAGCCTGATTTCTTGAGTTGGTTCATGATACATAGAAATTGTCCAAGTTCACATGACACTATTCCATTGGTTTTTAAATTTTATTTGAATTTTCAAAGATTTAAAATGAATTAAATTATCAAAAATTAAATAAAATAAAAAAATCAATATTTGGTCTTGAAATTAACCATGGGACACGTGTGTGGCATGACAAGGATGAACCAAGTGGAAAAAATGGGACCCTTTTGTCAAAAATTGGAGTTTCAAGGATAGTTGACTTTTGCCATTTCACAAAAATTTCCCAACTTCTAAAAGGCATAACTTGCTCAATTTTTAAGCTTTTCACATGTTCTTGGACATTTTGGAAAGGTCTTTGAGTCCTTTAACCAATGCCTTTGGTCCCATGTCATTTTGATTTTCCAATCTCAAGTTATGGTCTTTGACTTAAAGTCCCTTTTTGTTGACTTTTTCAGCTGTCCAAATATAGCAACTTTTGCATCTTTGATGATTTCTGAGCCAAATTTTGAGAATCATGATCAAGCATTGATCAAATGATGTTTGTGGCTTCAAAATGATATATTGACCAAAAATTTGAACTTTTGACTGCCAAATGACCATTTTGCCCCTACAGTTGACTGTAGTGCAATTTAGGGTTTTGACTGTGCAATCTTGAGCTGAATGCCTTGAAACTTGATATGAGGATGCTTGACCATGTTTGTAAGCATATGAGACTTGATTGGGCCTTTGAACACTCCATTTTCTTGATCAGCACACAAACCCTAATCTTGACTGTATAGGAGACAGTTGACCTGCACAACCCTTGGGGAATTTTGTGACTTGGCTTGGCAATTTCTTGAAGAATATGGGAGGGCAAATTTTGGGGTATAACAGTTGCCCCTGTTCAATCTTCTTAGACATGAGGATGCAGATTGGCTGACGTGCCTTTCGTAATCCGATGGTAGAAGATGATTGGACACTAGAGTGCCCGGAAATTTGCGCTCACATGTTAGCAATGATGGGAATGGGCTTATAGATGCCATCTGGATGTTCGATTGCGTAAGAGATTCCTTGGCGAGAACCTGCATACCTGCAAAAGAGAAAATGAGTACCTGACACGTTGCAGGAGCTGATTTTAGATGCTTGGTATAGATATGTCCTGACAAGTTACAGGAGCTGAGTCTGGAGCTTCAAACGGTGATGAAAGAACCAGGGATGATTACTTCCTTAGCATGAATGGTAAGAGAGCCTTGGGCGACTTTAACTTCAACAACGCTCGTTGAGAAAAATCTGGGGTGTCTTCTACTGGGATAAGAATCAGGGAGATCTTAGGGTCGATCTGACTGAACCAGAGAGGCCTTTGACTGGGTAAGCATCAGGAAAATCTTGGGACGATATAACTGAACCGGTCTAGGTCTTGAAATGTCTTCAACTGGATAAGCATCAGGGAGATCTTAGGACGATTTAACTGAACCAGAGAAGGCCTTTGACTGGATAAGCATCGGGAACATCTTGAGACGATTTAACCGAACCGGTCTAGGTCTTGAAATGTCTTCAACTGGATAAGCAATCAGGAAAATCTTGGGACGATTTAACTGAACCAGAGAAGGCCTTTGACTGGATAAGCAATCAGTAAAATCTTGGGACGATTTAACTGAACCGGTCTAGGTCTTGAAATGTCTTCAACTGGATAAGCATCAGGAAAATCTTGTGACGATTTAACTGAACCAGAGAAGGCCTTTGACTGGATAAGCATCAGGAAAATCTTGGGACGATTTAACTGAACCGGTCTAGGTCTTGAAATGTCTTCAACTGGATAAGCATCAGGAAAATCTTGGGACGATTTAACGGAACCAGAGAAGGCCTTTGACTGGATAAGCATCAGGAAAATCTTGGGACGATTTAACTGAACCGGTCTAGGTCTTGAAATGTAGCTTGAGAACTTAACTGGATCTTTCCTGAAAGGTAAAGGTTAGTCATATGCAATGCATGATATGGATCAAGCAATGATGTTCTCAATATAAATGAGATTTGTATGATGCAGTGCGTTATGCATGCTATAATGATGTATGTGATGTTTTATGTATGTTTTCGTCTAGGAAAGTAAATCCTTGACGGGTGCCGGGAAGTCGTATCCTGGGCTGATGTCGAAGAATAGATTTTGCTTCCGCTGGGGATGATAATTGCAAGGATACCGGTAGGAGAAGATGACTCCGTTGCGGAATAAACTTGGCGAATGGAAGATTCTGCGGGGAGAAAAGATACTCTAGCGATCATGCTGGAAGGCAATACTCTGTGGGAAGAGTGATGCCTTGCTGAATGTTGATAGTAACTCTGTTGGGGATACCGTTGTTGTATTGGAAGTGTGAATAAACTTCGCTGGGGATAGGAAAGAATTATGTTGACGACGACCTTTCCGTGGCTTTTGGCTGAGGATAACCCAGTTATATCCTGTTGAGGAAATAACTCTTTAAATCAAGACGGACGACGCGTTCGTGCCCTGTGAAGGGTAAGCTTCCAGAATTTACTGGGGATAAGCTTACTGCATGGGGAGATGAATTCCATCTTTCCTGGGGAACTTGGATGGGACTCTCCTGGGGAAGTTTTGATATGCTGGGGAAGCGATTCCTTTGAACGTTGATGTATGCCGCCGGGGAACAATCCTTAGACCAAGACTGCCGGGGATGCTTGTTAAGAATATATGCTGCTAGGGAATATTGGGATCTACTGGAGAATACCCAATTTCCTTGAGACTTGTTAACTTTGTTTGAGGAATAATGCACTGACTTGCTGTCTCACTCTCTGGGGAATTTAAGATGCCTGGTTAGGTTCTTTAGCTGAACCTACCTTAGTACCTTGGAGGATAAAACAATTGGACTGCTCAGACCACTTTTTATTGCCCCTGTTTCTAGTGTCACCTGCAATTAATTCTTTGTTTCGTATGCAAATATTTATGAGCTAGCACATTATTGTCAATGCATATATCACAAATTGAACCTTGGACGTTCTTCGCAAAACAAAACAGAAAAAGAAAACAGTTGGCACGTTTAACTGAAAAGTATATTTGTATTGATTTTGAATAGCCTGTGAATAGGCGTTTTGTGTACAAGAGGCTGACGTCCTGGTAAGCGGAACGCCGCCGAACAAGAGAGTTTATACAAGTTTGTACAAAAGAAAATAAACAGTTGTGTGAAATATGAATGATCCACTGGGTTTCAACTCTGCTATCGCCTTTATACTCCGTGCGTCTCATCACTTGATGACCTTAGTTGAAAGTGAAGCTGACTGACCAATGCCGTCTGAATTTGATGTAGATACCGGATTCTGGATGCAAAGTGATCCAATGAGACATAGTATTACGCTTTTATCCCTAATTTTTGCCTGGACCGCCCTTTCGGGTTTTCAGTCCACCGGGATACCCATTTTTGCCCAAGCCGCCTTTTCAGGTTTTCGACTTGCCGGGTGTACAGATTTTTCATTTTCATCCCTTCATTTTGCCCGAACCCTTTTGGTTCGACGGGAAGCCCTAACTTTTGCCTAGACATGTCAGCCTAGCGGGTCTTTTTTCATGCGTAGTATTTTTTAACTATGTCTGCATTGGCGGGGTGAGGAAGGTCGTCACCATCCATGTTGGTCAATATCATGGCTCCTCCTGAGAACACATGCTTAACCACAAATGGCCCTTCGTACGTAGGGGTCCATTTGCCCCTTGGATCACTCTGAGGAAGGATGATTCGCTTGATCACCAGATCCCCGACTTGATATTCCTGTGGTCTGACTTTTTTGTTAAATGCCCTGATCATTTGTTTCTGATACGTCTGACCATGACAGATAGCAGCAAGTCTCTTTTCGTCAATAAGGTTGAGCTGATCAAGTCGTGTCTGGATCCAATCATCTTCATTCAGCTTTGCATCCTTCATTATCCGGAGAGAAGGAATTTGTACCTCGATCGGCAAGACTGCCTCCATGCCATAAACCAGAGAGAAAGGAGTTGCCCCGGTTGACGTCCTAGCTGAGGTACGATACCCATGCAGAGCGAACGGTAACATCTCGTGCCAATCTTTATACGTTACTGTCATCTTCTGCACGATCTTCTTGATGTTTTTATTAGCTGCTTCTACAGCCCCATTCATCTTCGGTCTGTAAGGAGAAGAATTGTGGTGCTGTATCTTGAACTGTTCGCAGAGCTCAGCGATCATCTTATTGTTCAGATTGGTACCGTTATCTGTAATAATCTGCTCAGGGACACCGTACCGACAGATCAGGTTTTGCCGAATGAACCGTGCCACAACAGTCTTGGTTACCGTAGCATAGGATGCTGCCTCAACCCACTTCGTAAAATAATCAATCGCCACTAGGATGAAGCGATGTCCATTAGATGCCGTAGGTTTAATCTCACCGATCATGTCTATGCCCCACATTGCAAACGGCCAAGGCGCAGTCAGAACATTCAGGGGAACCGGAGGAACATGCACTTTATCTGCATAAATCTGGCACTTGTGGCATGTCCTGGAATGTTGGTAGCAGTCAGCTTCCATTGTGGACCAATAGTATCCTGCCCGTAGGATTTTCTTAGCCATAGTATGTCCACTGGAATGTGTACCAAAGGTCCCTTCATGTAGCTCTTCCATGATTCTTTCTGCTTCAGTTTTATCCACACAACGCAGTAAGGTTGAATCCTGGTTTCGCTTGTACAAAATGTCGTTGCTAAGAAAGAACTTGGCTGCAAACCTCCTCAGGAATTTCTTATCATTGACAGATGCTCCTTCAGGGTATTCCTGTGCTTCCAGATATCTCTTCACTTCGTGGTACCAAGGCTTCTCAGTTACCAATTCAGTTTCGAGATCACAACAGTATGCCGGTTCGTCCAGTTTCCAGATGATGATCCGGGGAGCTTCATTATCCCATTTAACCTTGAACATTGAAGACATTGTAGCTAACGCGTCCGCCAACTGATTCTCTTCTCTTGGAAAGTGCTCAAATGTTATCTCTGTGAAGTGGGGGATCAGGGCCAACACACATTCTCTGTAAGGAATCAAGTTTGGGTGTTTCGTATCCCACTCTCCTTTGATCTGATTGATCACAAGAGCGGAATCTCCGAAGACACTCAGAAATTTGATCCTCAGGTCGATCGCAGCTTGAAGACCCATGATACACGCTTCATACTCCGCCATGTTGTTGGTACAGTTGAAACACAGCCGGGCGGTGAGTGGAGTATGAGTACCTTGTGGAGATACGATTATGGCGCCGATACCATTTCCCAAAGCATTGGAGGCTCCATCAAAGTGCATAGACCATCGGGATCCTGGTTCAGGTCCTTCATCCGGTCCAGGTATTTCACAGTCAGTTACTATCATAATGCTTTCATCTGGAAACTCGAAGTTCATTGATTGGTAGTCATCCACAGCTTGATGTGCTAGGTGGTCTGCCAACACACTTCCCTTGATGGCTTTTTGGGTCGTGTACTGAATGTCGTATTCTGTCAAGATCATCTGCCATCTTGCAATTCTCCCAGACAAAGCAGGCTTTTCAAATATATACTTTATAGGATCCATTTTTGAGATTAACAAGGTAGTGTGAGTCAGCATATACTGTCTCAGCCGGCGAGCAGCCCATACCAAAGCGCAGCAAGTTTTCTCAAGCAGTGAGTATCGGGTCTCACAGTCGGTAAACTTTTTGCTAAGGTAATAGATGGCATGTTCTTTTCGGCCAGACTCGTCATGCTGCCCCAGCACACACCCCATTGCATTATCAAGTACCGTCAGGTAAAGTATCAAAGGTCTCCCTTCAACTGGTGGCATAAGGATGGGTGGTTCTTGGAGATATTCTTTGATTCTGTCAAAAGCAGCCTGACATTCATCATTCCAACGTACTACCTGATCTTTCTTCAACAGCTTGAAGATTGGTTCACAGGTAGCAGTTAAGGGTGAGATGAACCGAGCAATGTAATTCAGACGTCCTAGAAAGCCTCTGACTTCCTTCTCTGTCTTAGGAACTGGCATCTCTTGAATGGCTTTGACCTTAGCAGGGTCCACTTGAATGCCTTTATCACTGACCACGAAGCCTAGCAACTTCCCAGATCTTACCCCGAAGGTGCACTTGTTAGGGTTCAATCTTAGTTTGTACAGTTTCAATCGGTCAAACAGTTTCTGCAGATGATCAAGGTGTTCTTCCTCAGTCTGGGACCTAGCGATCATGTCGTCAACATACACTTCTATCTCATGATGGATCATGTCATGAAATAAAGCAACCATGGCACGTTGGTAGGTTGCCCCAGCATTCTTTAATCCAAAAGGCATGACTTTGTAGCAGAAGGTGCCCCACTGAGTAACAAACGTAGTCTTTTCCATGTCTTCAGGAGCCATCTTGATTTGATTGTAGCCTGAAAAACCATCCATGAAAGAGAACACTTTATGCTGAGCGGTATTATCAACAAGGACATCAATGTGGGGTAGAGGGAAGTCATCCTTGGGGCTGGCCCTGTTCAGATCCCTGTAATCAACACACATCCTGACCTTGCCGTCCTTCTTAGGTACCGGCACCACATTAGCAACCCACTGAGGGTAAGAAGTTACTGCAAGAAACCCGGCATCAAACTGCTTCATAACCTCGGCTTTAATTTTCTCAGACATCTCTGGACGCATACGGCGGACCTTTTGCTTAACCGGAGGGCAATCTTCTTTAGTTGGTAAGTGATGGACCACAATGTCGGTATCCAATCCGGGCATATCTTCGTAGGACCAGGCAAAGATTTCTTTATAGTCATGCAGCATCTGAGTCAACCGTTGCTTCACGCTGAGTTCTAAGTTGGCACCAATCTTCACCTCTTTCTTGTCTTCCTCAGTACCCAAGTTTATTATTTCCACTGGCTCTTCATGGGGTTGAATTGCCCTCTCCTCCTGCTGTAACAGTCTTGCAAGTTCACCAGGCACTTCGCAATCATCTTCACCTTCGTCTTCGGCTAAGTTGATCGGATTTTCGAAGTCATAACTGGCAGTAGCAGAGTCGTTACCAGTGAGATCCAGAGTGGATTGAAACCTGTATGAGTGAGTGTGTGTGTAAATACAGCTGTTTTGCAATATGTAAAGAAAGGAAAGAAAAGGAGCGCAAAATTTGAATTGTGAAAAACGTCCAATGCTTTTATTCATGATATATGATAGTGACAAACAAAAGCCCTCATAAATAAAACCACGGTGCCCCGGGTAGGACACCGGGCCATATAGTCTCAAATTATTGTTTATTACAAATCAAAAAACAAAGAAATTCATTACTGAGGAACAAAAGTTATGGGTGTAAAATCTTTAGTAGTCCAATTGGTCAATCCACCGTCGGCCGTCGGGTAGATCCAGCTATCGAACTTTGACTCTTCTACTTCATCTTCCTCTCCAATGGCATTCACTTCAGAGTGAGTGATGAGCACCGGAGGTCTTCCAATTCTTGCCTTGCGCACTGCTTTCTGAGCTTCTGTGGTGAAACCCAGCCCAAACTTGTTAGTCTTAGGAGTAAGATCAGGGAGCTTGCCCCAGTTTGCACATTCACCTTTTTCGATCACAGCCCGGGCGTCCTTCAAGGAGGCCATCTTCATAGGAGAAACCTCTTCATCTGCTTCTGCTGCTGCCAGGGTTTGTGGCACTTCCTCAAAATGTTGAAAGGGGGTTTCAATGAACTCCCCATCCATTTCTACATATCTGAAGGAGTTTAGGTGGCTGACCATGTACTCCTCCTCCCCTTGCACTGTTACGATCTTCCCCCTGACCGGGTACTTGAGTTTCTGATGCAATGTGGAGGTCACAGCTCCAGCCTTGTGGATCCATGGGCGACCCAGCAAACAAGAATAGGACGGATGGATGTCCATCACATAGAATTTTGAATCAAATACTTGTGACCCAACCCTGATTGGGATGTCCACTTCACCATGCACCATTCTTTTGGACCCGTCAAAGGCCCGGACAACAATGCTACTTGGTTTGAGCTCTAGACCCTCACAATCCAGCCTATCCAGAGCCTTCTTGGGCAGCACGTTTAATGAAGAACCTGTGTCAACCAGCACATGAGCAAGAGTAGTGCCCCTGCATTCAATGGAGACATGCAGGGCATCATTATGATTCTTCCCCTTTGCTGTCAGATCGGCATCAGAGAAACCCAGGCCATTATCAGCGGTTAGGTTGGCCACACAGTCGGTGAACTGATCAGCAGTCGTCTCTTGGGGTACGTGGGCAGTCTTTAAGAAAGCAATCAGAGCCTTTGCATGGGCCTCTGAACACAGCAGCAGTGACAACATGGAGATTTTAGAGGGGGTGTGCCCCAGCTGTTCTACAACGTTGAAATCACTTTTCTTTATTATCTTGAGGATTTCTTCCATTTCCTGCTTGGAAGCCTCAACAATGGTCTTTGGTGCCTCCGTCCTGGCAGGCATATCAGCAGCAATCCCCTTACCCCGAGTATCAGATGACTCGGTAGCAGGGGTGGATACTTGGTCAGAGGGAGAAACAGGCACACTGGCAGGTGTGAAGATCAAAGGCCTACGAATTACCGGAGGAGCAATGTCTGGCGAGAACAGTCTTCCACTACGAGTGACCTTAGCAGGCCCGGTGATGTTGGAGACACCAGTATCAATGTTGCACTCTTGTTTCACACCCAGAACATAAACATCCGCCCCATAGTGCCATGGGACAGCCTTATCAGATTTGTAGGGTATAGGCCCCGGAACAGTAATGGTGATGGGAGCACTCTTGTGAACTGACAAAATTTGTATAGGCTTCTTTGAAGGAGCCTTGGAATGATTGTTGAAGATGGTAACGATCGACACTTCTTCAACAGGAGCAGCAGGAACAACAGTCTTTTCGAACAAAATCTCTCTACTATCTATCAGGTTTTGGATGCCTGACTTCAGCAGAGAACAACCAGCAGGGGAAGCAACACATAGAGGGCAACTTTCGCTACATCCCGGAAATAAACCGGCTAGCAACAGATTCCTCTTGACCATCAGCAACGGAGTAGCAACATCATCCACCGAAGCTACATACAAATCCTCCTCAACAGCATTCACTCCATGCTGGGGCATGGGAGCAGTTACAACATTCGGCCTCTCGGGCGCCTCAAACTGTATCTCCTTTGCATCAATGAGGTCTTGAACCTTATTCCTTAGGGCCCAACAGTCATCTGTGTTATGCCCCGGGCTATCAGAGTGATAAGCACAGCGAGCATTTGGATTGAACTTGGGGGATGCAGTATTGGGAAACTTTGGAGCCTCCTTGACAGTCACTAAATTGGTGGATAGCAACTGTGGCAGGATCTGTGATAAGGTCATGCTTAACCGGGTAAACTCTCTCCGGGGTCTTTCAAACTTTTGAGAATTAGTTGGCCGAGGAGCGGCAGCAGGTTTGGCAATCATTACCGCACTGACAGATTGGCGGTGCTCAGGTCGCTCTGTTCTCCGGGAGCCATATACAGCACTAGCCTCCTTTTTAAAGGGTTTCTTCTCAGTACTGGAGGAGGCAACTTTCTGTATCTTCCCCGATTTTATACCGGCCTCGATCCTTTCACCAGTCAGGATCAGATCAGTAAACCCAGCAGAGGAATTACCAATGAGATGATTGAAAAATGGACCAGATAGGGTCCCCAAGAACATATCTACCAGCTCCCGATCCGTCAATGGTGGCTGCACCCTGCCAGCCAGGTCTCTCCATTTCTGAGCGTACTCCTTAAAACCTTCACCCGACCCTAGCGACATACCCTGGAGCTGGGTACGCGTAGGAGCGAGGTCGGCATTATACTGATACTGCTTGTAAAAAGCAGTGGCCAGATCCTCCCAGTTACGAATGCTGATTCCATCCAGCTGATAGAACCAGTCGAGGTGAGTCCCTGAAAGACTCTCCTGGAAGAAGTGGATCCAAAGGTTCTTGTCTGCTGTGTAAGGCTGGATCTTCCTTACATAAGAACGGAGGTGCATCTTGGGACAGGAAGCCCCATCATACTTCACGAAGGCAGGTGTTTTGAACTTGTGGGGGATCACCACCCCAGTAGATAACCCCAAGTCTCCGAAATCCAATCCAGGCACCCGCTGAACTTCCACAGCCTTTAATCTGTCTTCCAGCTGTTTGTACCGGTCTTCAGCAAGAGGGTACTGTTCGTCGTTGAAGTCTGTTTCAGTATCAGAGCCCACAGGAGTAGTGACCTCCCTTTCTTGGTGACTACCTTCCGTCACAGATGGAGGAGTCCTTTCAGCTTCAACCAAAGTGTTCCCGAGTCTGCGCCCAGTGTTAAATAGCACAGTCCTCCTCTTCTTCTTAGTCTTCTTCAGAAGCATGGTCTTCAACTCTTGTTGACCCTGAGCCAAGCCCTTGATCAGCTCCTGAAATTGGACGTTTTGCGCCTGAAGAGCCTTGATGGATGCCTCGGTTGATGATTCAGGATTCATGATGCTGAAATAAACAGCGAAGAACAGTAAACAACCTGAAAAGAAGAGTACCTATGATGCACATGATGAATGATATGTGTTTATGTAATGCATTCAAGGGTTCGAAAATTCAAATTTGTTGTAGACCAAAAGGAACACACGTTTTTATTAAGAAAATCATTGTTTAATACATCAAAGCCTCATGGGCAAAAGTACAAAAAAGATCAAATCAATCCCAAAATATGTTGCGCATCTTCTTTGGAGCTATGTAAGTGTTGAGGTTCCTTTCCTCGTGCAACAGGCGGATGAGCTCCAAGACCTTCTTTTCACTGGCATGCAAACTAGTCTCAAGAGAATTCCGCTCTTCCTTAAGCTGGATCCAACTCTTCTGCATCTCTTCCCAGGATGTGGGCATATCAGGGTGCTGAATAACATGAGACACCTCTCCTTCCAAGGCAGGCTCTTTGATTACTGGAAGCATGTGAGGATAAGGCATTACTAACTTCTGAGAGCGGGCTCGTACCCACTTGAGGTAAGGCTCCAAAGGGATGGAGTTCCTGTGCCCCAGTGTCTTGCTGTCTATCCTACTAGGCATCCTCCAAGCTCTGATAAATCTCTGGCGAAGTCCTTGAGTATCGTTGTCGAAGTCAAAAACTATGTCAGGTATCAACATGTCATGAGGACCATCCCTCCGAGCATAACCAAATTGTCTCCAAGCCAGGCATGGACTATAAGTAATACCCCCTCTGATTCCAAATAAAGGAACATTAGGATACTCCCCGCAACGATCAATGATGGTGACATCTTCCCTGGACCTTGGGCACCAATGTATATCTGCATGTGTAAGAGTCATCAGCCGTTGTGACCATCTCAAACCCCGCTCGTTCTTCAGGACTGATTGTGGAAGGTGCGAAATAAACCACTTTCCCAGGAGAGGAGTGCAACACATAAGGACACCTCTTTTTCTCATGGTTCGAGTGTAACATGAGTGAAGGAGGTCCCCCAGCAACGTAGGTATAGGATTCCTGGACATAAAGATCTGGACAACATTGATATCAACGAGCTGGTCTGGGTTAGGGAACAACACCAAACCATAAACAAGAAGGGCCACAACCTTTTCAAAAGCTTGCAAGTCAAGGGAGTTCCAACATTCATAGGCCTTTTCAAACAGAAACCTGGCTAAGAACCCTTTAATACCACTTCTGACTTCCCAATGTCCCTTGAGGTCAGATGACTGTAGGTGCAAGGCTTTAGCAATCTCTTCAAGCTTAGGTTCCTTTTCTGTACCGTTGAAGGGTAGCTGATCAAGGATAGGGATCTTCAGGAGTCGGGAGAACTCCTCCAATGTATGTACCAATTGATAGTCCAAGAAGGTGAAACAGTGATGCAGAGGGTCAAAGAATTGGAACAGGACTTTTATCATATCTTCCTCAATGTTGGTGTTGACCAAGCTGATGAGACTTCCATGCCTTTCACTGAATGAAGAGTTCTCGGGAATCCTGGATATAAGCTCCTTAAGCTGAGGAGGGATCCTTACAAGACTGATTGGAATTGTCTTTCTACGAACAGTTTCCATGTCCTACAAAACAAGAACAAAGATGAAAATTCGAACCCCTGAAATGGTTAGTCAATGCGTATGATGCTGGATGATGTCATGATGCTATGATTAAACACCACAGATATTTACAAAGACAAACATGTAAGGCACACAAGGCACACAAGACAGGCCCTTAAGGTTTAAGGCCAGCATGGGGTCTGGGTAGTACCCTCTTGAAGTTGGTGGGTTCAACCTGTCCTAATCAAAGTAACCGGGTTCTAAGGTTCCCAATATCACGGGATTGCTTTCATTGTTCATCGTTTCGATTTAGCCACTGAACTAGCGACCGAAATATTCCAGGAAAGCAACCCTCAATTGAGTGTAGTATCGAGTATCAACCAACCTCGGACTGCACCAAAGTCAGTTATCTCACTACCCTAAAGAGGCCAAGATTGTTCAATTAAGGTTCCTAAGGTCTGTTGATGCTTCATGACACCACATGGAGGCCCCGTACTCTCCTTGACTGACTCAAGGGTTACCGGTACACACCAAAGTGCCACATCAACGTAGCAGACTGTTTCAACCATGTCGGTATACCCCGCACAGTTCCCTCACAGCCTTGTTGCTACTTTCTAAGAAGGTATCCCCAGATCCGGGTTAGGATCTATAGAACTCCCAAGACAGTCCCACAATAATAAAGCAAACAAGGAAAGCAATTGAAAACACAATGATCTTAGCCCTAAGGTACACCTCACTTTAAGTTTTATCCCCAGCAGAGTCGCCAGTTCTGTGATCGGTGGATCTGGAACTGACTGTTTAAAGCTGGTTCGCGAAATGTCGCGGAAGCAAGAGTCGCCACCGTCTTTTATTTTCTCTAAATGGAAAGGACAAAAGCACAGAAAAATTCCTTTAAAGAGATTGATCTCGGTTCGGGAGGTAGGTTATAGAAAGGGAAGGTGTTAGCACCCTTTCTATCCATGGTTATCCATGGGCTCTTAGGTACTTGCTCAATGTGTTTTCAAAATTGTTTGTTTGCTTTTCAATGTGGGTTTCAAAAATATTCTTTGAAAAGTTTCAATTCAACTCGTACGTCAGAGTGTTTGAAAAGTTTGTTTTTGAAAGTGTTTTGAAAGTGTGTTGGTGAAAAGATGTTTTGATTTGTTTGAAATTAGAGCAAGTATCCTTAAGAACCTACCTACCCTAAGGAATTCGTCTGTGTAAATGTCCTTTAAAGTAATGCCATCCCACCATTGAGAGGTAGGTAGCACCACCGTTGGAGGTGTTCGGGTCAATTCGAGTGTATAGGGACATGGTGATCACCAGAGCAATAGGAAGACACCTTAGAAGCTACCCTCATGCCAGGTTCCCGGATCATGAGGACTTACTAAGACGTTTTCTACTCGACGACCACCTTTCGAGGGGCAAGGCAACAGTGAAGCGTACCCTAGGGGTGGTGTGTGAATTGTGTGTCATTTTCAGTTTATTGTTTGTCTTGTCATGCATTGGTGATCTAACGATTCGATTTTATTTTTGGGCATTCATTCTTTCATGTTATTGTTTAACAGTTAAAAGTGCGGGAATTTAAAGTGCGGAAAAGATAAAAGTCCTACGCTATTACAAAGGGCGCGGGTCTACAACGCCAAATTAATCCAGACCCGATTTAAAATAAATTGCAAAAAAGAAATGTCTAATGGCTATTACATGGCTTTGGTACAAGTACATTATATTCACAAAAGAAATAAATGAGACGCGCGAAAAAAGAAAATAATCAAATGCGAGGGCGTTGAACCCTTTAAAGGAATTAAAATAATTAAGTTATCTAAAATTAAAATTAAATGAAAAATGGTATTTTTGTGTTTTTTAGATTTAAAAGAAAAAAAGACAAATTAATTAAAACTAAAATGCTAAACCCTAGTTCTAATGTTTTTTAAGTTATTAAGAAAAAGATTTAATTTCTAACCTAATTTAATTCTAAATTAATTTATGTACAATTTTTGATTTATGAAAATAAATAAATAATATTATTATTCTGAAAAAAAAGGGAAAATTAAAAAAAAAGAAAATAAAAAGTTATTAAACCTAAATTCTATTTTTTGGATTTTTATTAAAAAGGATTAAAATTGAAAACCTAATTAAAACTAAATATTTACATGTTATTATTTATACAAAAAAAAATATTTAAAATAAGATAATTATTAATTTTTTTGACTTTTCTGATTTTTGTGATGTTTTTGCATTTTGATTAAAAATTAAATAAAACAAATAATTAAAATAACATGACAATTAAAATAAATGAAGAATATAAGAAAAATAAATAAATTTGGCAAACCAGGGTGGGGTGTGGCCCCAGAATTGTGAGGTGCAGGCCTGGAAATTCTGGCCCATTTGATTTTGAATCCATTGACTTTTGGAATTTTGTATCAGCGCGTTGACTTTTGATCATGGTACACCTTGATTCTGAGCCCTTGGATGATTGTCTGGGACACGTATGCGTTTGGATCAGGATGGCATATGGTGCACCTGGATATTAGTAAAGCATAGAATTCTATTTTGAAAAATAATATGGAATTGTGTAGACCTGGGACTTGAACCCAGGTCATTGAGGTTAACGCATTGATACTTGTCCACTGAGCCACTTGTGTTTCAATTAACATAATATGATTAACAAATAATAAATATTAAAACCAACGCATAATGGTCAAACGCGCGCAAATTTGAATGGATCAATCACCAGCTGACACGATGCCTTCGTCTTCATCGTCCCTGTAACTAAAACACATTGGCAACGGTTTTGTGGATGTTTCCTTAGGCTAGCTACAAAGAAATAGCGATTAGCTCATCTCCTAATATAAATTAGGCGCGAGTGTATGAATCCTTTCGTCCAGATGCGTTGAGTGTGATGGTGTTGTTTTGAAATCCTAATTTTACCTCTACGCGAAAGCCCTAATTCAAGCAACCTGTAACCCTAAATTTTGGTCATGGTGAAATCCTATACACGATGCAAAAATCAAATTAAATGTAGAGGTTAGCTTTGAAACTTTGTAAGGAACAAGAATCTACAATTAAAATGCAATGATCATGCTTAGAATTGAGAACACGATTTCAAAAAAATTTCTGTACAGTTTGAGTATGATCCACCAATTCCTTACGCTTTGGTTGTTGTTTTTGATTGGAGTGCCTTCAGGAATGCCTAAGGATGCTAATGGAAAAAGAATTAAGGCTTGAAAGATCCTCTAGCACTGATTTCAGATTTGTGTTTTAAGGAGAAATTTTCAATATTCAAAAGCTTGTTTGGGCGCAGCTTATGATCTGTTAGGCTTAGGGTTTGACTTAGTGATGATCATGGAATGGAATTGGCTAGCTAACTGACCTAGATTCATGCTTAGGAAAGAACAAGTCCTAGGGTTTTCACTCTTAACCATTTTTCCTCCTTTTTAGCCAAAACCTAGACCTAGTGTGCAAATGAACCCTAGCCTGATTTCTTGAGTTGGTTCATGATACATAGAAATTGTCCAAGTTCACATGACACTATTCCATTGGTTTTTAAATTTTATTTGAATTTTCAAAGATTTAAAATGAATTAAATTATCAAAAATTAAATAAAATAAAAAAATCAATATTTGGTCTTGAAATTAACCATGGGACACGTGTGTGGCATGACAAGGATGAACCAAGTGGAAAAAATGGGACCCTTTTGTCAAAAATTGGAGTTTCAAGGATAGTTGACTTTTGCCATTTCACAAAAATTTCCCAACTTCTACAAGGCATAACTTGCTCAATTTTTAAGCTTTTCACATGTTCTTGGACATTTTGGAAAGGTCTTTGAGTCCTTTAACCAATGCCTTTGGTCCCATGTCATTTTGATTTTCCAATCTCAAGTTATGGTCTTTGACTTAAAGTCCCTTTTTGTTGACTTTTTCAGCTGTCCAAATATAGCAACTTTTGCATCTTTGATGATTTCTGAGCCAAATTTTGAGAATCATGATCAAGCATTGATCAAATGATGTTTGTGGCTTCAAAATGATATATTGACCAAAAATTTGAACTTTTGACTGCCAAATGACCATTTTGCCCCTACAGTTGACTGTAGTGCAATTTAGGGTTTTGACTGTGCAATCTTGAGCTGAATGCCTTGAAACTTGATATGAGGATGCTTGACCATGTTTGTAAGCATATGAGACTTGATTGGGCCTTTGAACACTCCATTTTCTTGATCAGCACACAAACCCTAATCTTGACTGTATAGGAGACAGTTGACCTGCACAACCCTTGGGGAATTTTGTGACTTGGCTTGGCAATTTCTTGAAGAATATGGGAGGGCAAATTTTGGGGTATAACACACTTTCAAAATAAACTTTCAAAAAACCTTGAAACATCTTTTCAAAAAGACAAACAGCTTTTGTAAAACATTCGAGTAAAGAATTGTTACAAGGGTAGCCTAGACAAGGCATCTTTTTCAAAACATTTTCAAAACCATGCACAAAACACCATTTCAAACAATTAAAAACCAAGGCAAGTTGATCTAAGCAAGTACCTAAGAGCCCATGGATAACCATGGATAGAAAGGGTGCTAATACCTTCCCTTTCTATAATCTACTCCCCGAACCCAAGAAAATATCTCAAAGGTTTTTGCTGTGCTTTTTAAACCTTTCCTTAGGATAAAATAAAAAGTCGGTGGCGACTCTTGCTCAACCGTAACATTTGCGAAAACAAACGCAAAACCATAGTCAGTTCTCCCACCGTATCACAGCTATCTACCTACTCGAAAAAAGGTGTTCTTTTCCTCCTTTCCTTTAGACAATGCTATCCTACTATTAGTGAGTAGATAGCCCTATCATTGGATGTTTGAGGGACTATCGAAAGGGTCGTTTACAGTCACTAAGGCAACTGGGCAAGAACTCTTAGTAATTGTCCTAAAATTCTAAGATCAGTTTTTTAACTGAGACAACAGTCAAAAGGGTCATCGAGGGACTTGTGATCTCTTGAACTAAAAGACAGTCACTAAAAATCCTCACATTTCGAGAATTGTGACCGTTTCGAAGGCAACCGAAGTGGGAGATACCCTAGAGGTGAGCATGTCCAAGTGTGCTTGATTCTGATATATTATCTTGCGCATTTAGGGTTATCTGACCATTTTAATTTCAGTCTTTTATCATGCAATCCTATTAGCCATTCATCTAAGCAGTTTATAGTGCGGAAAATAAATTGCAGAAAGTAAAAACTCTTAAGCTATTACATGGCCTCAGGGCAATTACACAATCAGATGCAGAAATTTAAACCCTAATTAAACTATTACAAACCGGGAAACAGTTACATAATTGAAAAAATAATCAAACAAAAAATAATAAGCGCGTGGAGATTAAAGTGTGAGCAAGTTTGAAACCCTAAGAATCTAATTACTTAATAAAAATGTTTTTGGTATTTTATATGAAAAATGTTTGGGATTTAACCTAATTTCTAATTAATTTTAAATTAAAGAAAACAAGTTAAAATCAATTAAGTTAAATCAATTTGCAAGAGTTAATTTTAATTAAAAAAACCTAAATCTATTTTTTGTGATTTTTATTGATTTTATGATTAAAATAAAAATAAATTTAAAAAAACATAAAATAATAAAAAGAGAAAAATAAAGTAAATTAAAAAAATAGGCCTGGGGTATGAAATTTTTTGGGGGGGTATGGCGTTGAATCTGCAAGGCCCAGATGTGTTGGCCCAACACCTGCTTGATCCTATGTTGTTGATCCCCTGGAGGTCCATCCTGGGGAAGCACTCTAGGAGCGTTGGATCTTGAACAATGAAGATCTGATGGATGGATCCGAGGGTGCAAGGTATACGCATGGGATGGTAATGCATTGGATCTGAAACAAATTTGTTAGAAAATACAAAATATAGGATTCTGGGATCGAACCCAGATCCTTCCTCTCACACACCCTATGCCTTTACCACTTGGGCTGCCAATTCATTCATAACTATAATGACGTAACAATATTATATGTAAAGCAATGATCAAATCCCAATCATCAAAAAAACGCACGTCAGTAATTCCAATGGACCAATAAAAAAGGAGAGAGAGAATTCATATTTTAAATCAGCCAATGGGGGAAATGGGAAATGCCACGCCAGCCTTTGACTCCAGTCAGGCCGGTCCAACCACCGGAGCCGGTGGTTTCCACCGTCTTCTCCGGTGGGATCACCTAAAAACATGAGTAAACCAAAAAAACAAATATACAGATTGACTTAAAAAATTCCGCTGATCATGAATATGGCCTCAAAAATGACTAAAACCTCACGTAATGTAAGATTCGAATCTAAAACCTTAACGGCGTTCATCCATGGTGTAATGCGATTTCAGCCCCTATAGTCTCGTGTGACACGTCCAAAAGGCAGCAAACATCATCAGTAGTACAAATGTAAACTTAAACAAGATTTATATGGCCTAATATGAAAGTTTGAGATCCAAGAATTTACCACAAAAGTTGAGATTCAGTTGGGCAATCTCATGGTCTTTCAGGCGCGTATGAGGAATGACTTGTCTCCCTTGGAAGCTCCGGAGGAAGGTTTGCTCTTTTATTTGGATCAACCAAGTCCGAAACTGATGTTTTTGATTTTCACGATTTTTCTTGAAATTTTGCACTTTGCTAGGTTTTTTTGTACTGGTTGCGTGTGTCCGTTAGGTCTGGCATGTTTGTGCATATATAGTGTATCACATTAGGTCAACAAAAAGAGCAAGGATCCATGGCATTGAGTAAAAGATTTGTTTCAAATATTCACTTAAAAATCTTTCTTAATTTGGATATCCTTTCCCCTCTTGGCTTGCACGTTTTTACCTTGATATGCCAGCACATTTTGCCCATTATTTGATGAGAAAAAGATTCCAAATCAAATCTTTCATTATTTCTATTATTTATTTATTTAATTTTGCATTTTAATGAATAAAATATCAAAATAAATAGTATAAATAATAGAATTATGCATGGGTGGGCTTAGGTGTCGTGGACCATGCTAAAAACAAGTTTCAAACATGAAAAGATGAGCCCATTTGAAAAAAAATTCAAGTTTGGTCAATATTGGCTTCATCCATTTTTCCAAAAATTGGTCAACTTTAGCAATGCATATCTCTCTCATTTTTAACCCTAAGAGGGTGTTATTGGACTTTTTAGAGAGCTTAGGATGTCTTCTAAACAACCCTTTTGGATTCATTTCAATTGGATCTTCCATGTTCATGTAAGGACCTTTGACCCAAAAGGTGTTTTTGTTGACTTTTTGAAAGGACATATAATTTCAGATCTCGTATCTTTTAACTGGGGTATTTCTTGATCTTAAGGGATGAAGAGTAGTTGTAGGGAATTGGATTCTCTTCAAAATTAGATTTGGTGGAAAAATTTCTGATAAAGTATGAGAATGTTATGCCTGGTCAAAGTTTGGTTGACTTTTCCTATAGAAACCCTAATTTACAATTTTTGACTTTTGATGAGTTAGGAGCGTTTCTTGAGGAATCATGATCAACCCTTGATCAAATGATGGATATTACTTAAAAATTTTGATGTTGACCAAAAATCTTGAAGTTTGACTGTATATAGGCCACAATTGACTTTTGAGCTAGTACAGTTGATTTTCAGGAATTTGAGTAGTTGACTTAGCAAACTTGTTGTGCAAGGCATGAAATTTGGCATGGATAACCTTGAGGACATATTAGGACCATGTACAACATTTGATACCATTGGAGTCTGCACATCTTGGTGAAAATTGAAACTTTAGTTTGAGGTTCATTGCCTTTAGGAGTAGAATTTGTCTGGTCAATTCTTGGTCATCTATGGGCAAGTTAGGGACCTCAATGGGCATGTGTTGAGTAAAATGAGAGGGAAAATTTTGGGGTACAACAGTTGCCCCTGTTCAATCTTCTTAAACCTGAGGATGTATATTGGCTGGTCTGCCTTTTGTGATCTGAAGGTGGAAGATGATTGAACACTAGAGTGCCTAGAAATTTGCACTCGTTTGAAGTGATATTGTTGGTGGATGATATCAGGAATGGGCTTATAGATGTCATTTGGAAAAGATGGTAGAAGATCGTCGGAGATGGGCTTAGAGATGCCATCCAGAGAATATGACGGAGATTCGTTGGAGATGGGCTTAAATATGCCATCTAGAGAATAATGTTGATTTCATGAGACATTCTTTTATGGGGATTCCTATTCCTGTTGTTGTGGAGGAATCCGCTGAGGAATGTTGGTCTCTGTTTTTGGAAATAGAGTTTAGGAACTTCAGTTGTCCATTACTCTACTGGGGAGTCATCTCTTGACTGGAGAGACAGAAGTGAACTACTATCTGGTCAGGATCCAGGCTTCACAACAACTTGCTGAGGATAATGAGGCTGACTGCTATCTGGTTGTATTCGAGGTTTCACAGCGACTTACTGGGGGAACATGAAATTAACTTCCATCTGGTCGAACTCCAGGCTTTGCAGTTTCTTCAACTGGGTAAGAATCAGGAAATCTTAGTGTCGATTTAACTGAATCAGAAAAAGATCTTGGATTATCTTCAACTGGAATAGAAATCAGAAAAATATTAGTATCGATTTAACTGAACCAGAGGAAGGTCTTGAATTAACTTTAACTGGAATAGAAATCAGAAAAATTTTAGTGTCAATTTAACTTAACCAGAAAAAGGTCTTGGATTATCTTCAAATGGAATAGAAATTAGAAAAATCTTAGTATTGATTTAACTGAACCAGAGGAAGGTCATGAATTAACTTTAACTGGAATAGAAATTAGAAAAATCTTAGTGTCAATTTAACTGAACCAGAAAAAATTCTTGGATTATCTTCAACTGGAATAGAAATCAGAAAAAATTTAGTATCAATTTAACTGAACCAGAGGAAGGTCTTGAATTAAATTTAACTGGATTAGAAATCAGAAAAATCTTAGTGTCGACTTAACTGAACCAAAAAAAGGTCTTGGATTATCTTCAACTGAAATAGAAATCAGAAAAATCTTAGTATCGATTTAACTGAATCAGAGGAAGGTCTTGAATTAACTTTAACTGGAATAGAAATCAGAAAAATCTTAGTGTCGATTTAACTGAACCAGAAAAAGGTCTTTTGAGAATATCTTTCTGAGGAAAATGTTGAAATATCCCTTCATCAGACGTAGCCTTTGAGAAGACTGCCAGGTCATATAAGTAGTCAACGGTGTTTATTGATTTGATCTTTCCTGAAAAGGTAAAGAGTTAGTTGTATGCAATGTCATGATGTATGGAATGCATTGTGTAATGACATTCTCAAAATAAATGAGATTATGCTATATGAAATATGTATGCGCATGCCATGATATATGAATATGGAATGTTGTTGAGATATCTCCTAGTCGGGGAAAGTAAATCCCTGACTGTTGTTGGAAAGTACTGGGAAGCTGAATTCTGGACTGCTGTTTGGTAGACGAGGAACGTGATTCTTTCATTTCCGCTGGGGATGATGGATGGAGATTATTCGCTGGGGATTTTTGACTCCTGCTTGAGAATGACTCTGGGAAAAATGATGCTCTGTTGGAAGATTTTATCGATGTAGAGAAATAAACTTTGTCGGGGGGATAAACTTCCGCAGCTAGAGAAATAAACTTTACCATGGATAAGGCTTTATAAACTGTTCGATATTATAAATCTTAGTTGCGGGACATGGGTTTCAGCTCTATGAGGAAACTTTGTTGGAGGAGGTAATTCCTGCTTGGGGAAGAAGAGATCAAAATTTTGGTTGTTTCCACTCTGTGGGGAACGTAGACATCACTAGGTCGTATGCTAAAGATGTAGCGGTGACTTCGTCTCAAAATGTCTCTGCCCCTGTACCTGCTGGAAAGAGTAACTGTCGGGACTACAAATGACTTTTTTAGACTTTGCCCCGTTTCTTAAAGTCATTAACAACTGTGTTTCTGTTTCTTATGTAAGTATTTGTAAACCGTAATCATATTCAAATGCATATGTCAAAAATAGTCATTGTACATTTTTGCAAAACAAAATAGAAAAATAGAAAACAAATAGTTTTGTACTTTCAAAGAAATGATTTGCATTGATTTTGAAGTTTGCCTATAACAGACATTTTTGTACAAAGAGACTGACATTCTAGTAGGAGAACGCCATCGTGAAAATGAAAACTAATACGAAATAGTATACAGAGAGAAAACAGCTATGTGTAATAATCCCATTGAGTTTCAATTCTGCTATTGCCCTTATGTCTTTGAGCGTCTCATCACTTTGCTACTTGTCTAAAGCTGACTGGATTGGTCGGTACCGTTTGAGCTTGATAGTTGATACTGAAGTCTGGTCATAAGGTGATCTAATGGGACATAGTTATAAGCTTTAAATCCCTAATTTTTTCCTGGACCGCTATTGTACCCCAAAATTTGCCCTCTCAATTCTCAAGGCTTTTCTCACAAAGATTCTCAGGATTTAAGCTTGCACAAGTGCATTGGGATTTTCCAGTACCAAAATTAAAAGGAAACTGTCAAAAAGGGATAAAGTAGATAAAAATAACATTTTGACAAATTTGGAGGAAAATAGGTCTCCTTCGATTCAGCACCCTTCGATTAACTCTTGGCCTCCTTCGATTGCTCAAAAGTTGCTGCCAGCGTGCCTCTTTTGTCTAGGCATGTGACTTCTTGTTGCAGGATTCGTTTGCGTCTTCCACTGCCTGCATGCTTGCTTTGAATGAACAAGGATGCTGGCCACAAGTTCCCCTGCAAGGAAAACCCTTCGATTCACCAAGCATGCTGCATGCATGCTTGCTTTGAAAACCAAATTTTGCTGCCACGAGTTCCCTATGCAGGGCAAGCCTTTCGATTGGCCAATTATGCTTCCTGCATGCTTGCAATCGAAGGCCTTGACCTACTAGACACATGTGCCCCCTGGAAGGCAAGCCTTTCGATTGGACATGTATGCTGCCTGCATGCTTGCAATCGAAGGCCATGACCTGCTGGCCACACGTGCCCCCTAGAAGGAAAGCCTTTCGATTGAACAAAAGTACCTACATACAAAGCTTTGATTGGAATGTTGATCCCCTTCGAATCAGCTTGATTCGAATCCAAGTTGAGCCATTTGAAGCAGGTCTCGCTTGAAGCAAATCTAAGGAAATCTCATGGCCTTACCCTACTTGTCAGGCTATGTTGCTTCCAAATCTTTGTATAATCAGAGCGCCAGAAGCATAAGTCACATCTTCTGCACCCCAACTGCCAAAAGGCCCCCACTTGTACTTTCACGTTGCATATATTTTATCATTTCTTTGCAAGGTTGGCTATGGACAACATGTCCATTCTTTCTCTATAAATAGAGGAATTCTTTGCAAAGGCTGGAGAGGATTTTTTGACTAGAGGAACGAAACCTCCAAAATCTTCTCAAACACAAGAAAACTCTCAAGTCCCTTCAACACTTGTGAAATCAAAAACCCAAAATCATTTTCACCTCCTTCGATTCTGAAGAACAACCATACTTCAGTTTCCTTCGAATCCCAGGGAGCAACACGTTTGCTCCTTTCCTTCGAATCCAACATTCAAAGCCCAACTGTTGGCCCCTCCCTTCGAATCCAGGACCACCACTCAAGGCCCAGTTTACCTTCAAGGATACAACAAGGTAAGTTACTCTTACCCTTGCATCCTTCGTTTCAAACATAACATGTATACATATTTTGTCTCCTTTTCGTTTGCCCCCTTTAATCTGTTTTATGGCTAACCTTTTGTTTATTGTTTCTTGAGTTTTGCAAAATATACTTTAATAATTAACTTGGCCACTAGACAAATGCTAACATGGATTTAGGCCATGTTGTTATTAATGTCCCAAATGAAAGAGACAGGGGGGAAAGAAATATGAAACGAAGCCTTGGGCTTCCATGATGACTTCCAAGGCAGAAAGGCAGAATCAGAAGGTACATTTTCACTAAGTCCAGCCAGAATCGAAGGCCATGACTTACTGATTACAGGCCCAATCAAAGAAGGTAACAAGGCAACGAGGCAGAACCAGAAGGCACGCCCAGCTGCTGACAAGCCCAATCGAAGGCCATGACCAGATGCTGCCAAGGCACAATCGAAGGCCATGACTTGTTGGATTCTTCCTCCCAATCGAAGGAGGCCAACAGAAGAAGAATCGAAGGCTGCTTCCCCCCAATCGAAGGAGTTGTTTTTTTCTTCTTTTTATCTTATTTTTGCCTTTATATTTCTATGCACTTAAATATGGTTGTAATAGTGTAGGGTTTATTCTTTTTGCACTTTTTATTACTTTTGTATAAATGCTAGTAATTAGGTGTGTATGGAAAGATAAAACCAACAAGTAGACAACCCAAAAATCAAAGACAAAATGCATGCAATCAAACACACTTTGCACACATGCACCCTTAGGGTAATCTCACTTGTTGCCTCAGAAAAATAGTCATGTCCCTCGAACATAGGCGTTTTAGCAAAGACCCTTGATAAAAGATCGTAGTCCCTCGATGACTCTCGATGTTGCCTTCGGTAAACGATCTAGTCTCTAAAACGACATTGCTAAAACATCCCATAGGTTGCCTTCTATGACTATACAAACGTCCCACGCCTGTCCCTTTACGTCCAACGATGGGGCTTCTTACCAAAACAATGGTAAGATAGCAACATCTAAAGAAGGAGGAAAAGAACATCTAAAGACTTTTGAGTAGGTAGATTATTCCTAGTTGCTTGCTCATTTTCAAAACAAACATCCTTGCTCATTTTCAAAACAAACACCAACACTTTCAAAACACTTTCCAAACATGAAATATTTTCAAAAGCTCAACACTTTGTATATGTTCTTACGAACGAGAACTATTACAAAGTTTGCCTAAACGAAGGCGGCTTTTCAAAATACTTTCAAAAACCACACAAAGCACATTTTAAAACAAACCAAGTGATCTAGCAAGCAACTAAGAACCCGTAGATAACTAAGGATGAAAAGTATGCTAATACCTTCCCTTTTTATAATCTACCCCCCGAACTCAGAAATAATCTCAAAGGTTTTTCCTGTTCTTTTTAGCCTTTCCTTTTGGATAAAAGAAAAGTCGGTGGCGACTCTTGATAAATGTAACATTTGTGATAAAACGCAAAACAACCAAGTCAGTTCTCCCACCGTATCACAACCGCCCTTTCGGGTTTTCGATCCACCGGGATACCCTTTTTTGCCCAAGTCGCCTTTTCATGTTTTCGACTTGCCGGGTGTAAAGATTTTTGTATTTATCCCTAATTTTTGCCCGAACCCTTTTGGTTCACCGGGATGCCCTTATTTTTGCCTAGGTCATTCAACCTAGCGGGTCTTTATTCACGTGTAGTATCTTTTCACTATGTCTGCATTCACAGGGTGAGGAAGGTCGTCACCAACCATGGTGGTTAGAATCATGGCTCCACCAGAAAATATGCTTTTGATTACAAATGGCCCCTCGTATGTGGGAGTCCATTTTCCCCTGGGATCACCTTGTGGCAGGATGATGCGCTTGATTACTAGATCACCCACCTGATATACCTGACGTATGACCTTTTTGTTGATAGCCTTGATCATTCGCTTTCGGTACATCTGACCATGACAGACAGCAACAAGCCTTTTCTCATCAATCACATTCAGTTGGTCAAGTCGATTCTAGATCCAATCATCTTCGTTCAAACCTGCATCCTTCATGATTCTCAAAGAAGGGATCTGGACCTCAATAGGCAGGACAACCTCCATACAATACACCGAAGACTAAGGTGTTGCCCCTGTTGACATACGTGCTGAGGTGCGGTACCCATAAAGAGCAAATGGTAACATCTCATGCCAGTCTTTGTATGTCACCGTCATCTTTTGTATGATTTTCTTAATGTTCTTCTTAGCAGCTTCCACAATGCCATTCATCTTCGGCCGGTAAGGGGCAGAATTATGATGATGGATCTTAAATTGTTTACAGAGTTCGGTGATCATCGTATTGTTGAGATTTGTACCATTATCTATGATGATTATTTCTGGAACACCATACCGACATATAAGGTTATGCTTGATAAACTGCGCCACAACATTCTTGATAACAGTAGCAAAAGAGGCAGCCTCAACCCACTTCGTGAAGTAATCAACGGCCACTAGGATGAAGTGATGCCCATTGGAAGCGATATGTTTAATCTCTCCAATCATGTCAATTCCCCATGTTGCAAAGGGCCAGGGAGCCGTCAAGACGTTCAAAGGAACTGGAGGTACATGTATCTTATCAACATAGATCTGGAATTTGTGACAAGTTCGAGAATGCTGATAACAGTCTGCTTCCATAGTGGACCAATAGTATCCTGCCCGTAGGATCTTTTTAGCCATGGTATGTCCAATAGAATAGGTGCCAAAGGTACCTTCGCGTAAATCTACCATAATCTTCTCTGCTTTGCTCTTGTCTACACACCAAAGTAAAGTAGAGTTGTGATTGCGCTTGTAGAGGATTCCATTACTGAGGAAGAACTTCATGGAGAACCTTCTCAGAAACTTCTTATCATTGACAGATGCCCCCTCAGGATATTCTTGAGCCTCGAGATACCTTTTCACTTCATGGAACCAAGGTTTGTCTATTACCCCTTCAGTATCAATCTCATAGTAGTATGTTGGTTCATACAATCTCTCAATAGTGATCTGAGGAGCCTCATTGTCCCACCGGACCTTGAACATAGTTGACATAGTAGCTAGCATGTCCGCTAACTGATTCTCTTCTCGTGAAAAATGTTAAAAGGAAACTTCTTCAAAGTGTGGAAGCAATCTCAGCACATGTTCGTTGTAAGGGATGAGATTAGGGTGATTCATGTCTCAGTCTCCTTTGATTTGACTTATTACCAAGGCCGAATCTCCAAAAACACTTAAGAACTTGATCCTCAGGTCAATAGCAACTTTGAGACCCATGATGCATGCTTCATACTCAGCCATATTGTTGGTACAATTGAAACATAATTTGGCGGTGAAAGGAGTATGATAGCCCTCTGGAGATATGATTATAGCATCGATGCCATTGCCGAGTGTGTTGAAAGCTCCGTCAAAAACTATAGTCCATCGAGATCCTTTCTCCGGTCCTTCATCCGGTCCAGGTTATTCACAGTCAGTCACTAACATGATATTCTCATCCAAAAATTCAAAGTTCATGGATTGGTAGTCATCCACAGCCCGATGAACCAAATGATCAGCCAGTACACTTCCCTTGATTGCTTTTTGGGTCGTGTATTGAATGTCGTATTCGGTCAGGATCATTTGTCATCTCGCTATTCTTCTGGAGAGAGTGGACTTCTCGAAGATGTACTTGATCGGATCCATCTTAGATATCAACAAAGTAGTGTGGGTCAACATATACTATCTCATTCGATGAGCAGCCCATGCCAAAGCGCAACAAGTTTTCTCGAGCAATGAGTATCTTGTTTCATAGTCGCTAAAATTTTTGCTAAGGTAGTATATTGCGTACTCTTTTCGACCGAACTCGTCATGCTGCCCCAGCACACACCCCATTGAATTATATAACATTGTTAAGTACATTATCAAAGGTATTCCTTCAATCGGCGGAATCAGAATTGGAGACTCTTAAAGGTATTCCTTGATTCTATTGAAGGCAGACTGGCATTCTTCATTCCACTTTACCACTTGATCTTTCTTCAGGAGTTTGAATATTGGATCACAAGTAGCAGTTAAATGGGAAATGAACCTGGCAATGTAATTTAGGCGTCCCAAGAAGCCTCTAACTTCCTTCTCCGCGCGAGGAGCCAGAATCTCTTGTATGGATTTAACCTTTGCAGGGTCTACCTGAATACCCTTGTCATTGACAATGAAGCCTAAGAGTTCACCAGACCTTACCATGAAGGTGCACTTGTTCAGATTTAACCTCAGCTTGTACGTCTTCAACCTATCAAACAACTTTTGTAGATGATCAAGGTGATCTTCCTCAACTTGAGACATGGCTATCATGTCATCAACATAGACCTTTATCTCATGGTGAATCGTGTCATGGAACAAAGCTACCATGGCTCGCTGATAGGTTGCCTCAGCGTTCTTCAATCCAAAGGGCATCACTTTGTAACAGAAATTGCCCCATTGTGTGACGAATATTGTCTTCTCCATGTCTTCGAGTGCCATCTTTATCTGATTGTAACCAGAGAAACCATCCATGAAGGAAAAGATCTTATGTTGTGCGGTGTTGTCAACCAGAACGTCAATGTGAGGAAGCGGGAAGTCATCCTTTGGGCTCGCCCTGTTTAAATCTCTGTAGTCCACACACATCCGTACCTTGCCGTCCTTTTTAGGCATCGGGACTATGTTAGCAACCCATTAGGGATAAGAGGTGACAACTAAGAACCCAGCATTGAACTAATTCATAACTTCTGCTTTGATTTTCTCTAACATTTCAGGGTGCATACGACGAACCTTATGCTTTACTGGAGGGCAATCTTCTTTAGTTGGCAGACGATGAACCATAATATCATTGTCTAGCCCCGACATGTCTTTATATGACCAGGTGTGATATGGTGAGAGAACTGACTGTTTTTGGAATGTTGGTTTGCATTTTGCATTTGTGTTCACAAAATGTCCCGGTAAGCAAGAGTTGCCACCGTCTTTTATTTTATCCAACGAGGAAAGGAAAAAATCACAGAAAAATTCCTTTTCCGAGATATTTCTGAGTACGAGGAGTAGGTTATAGAAAGGGAAGGTATTAGCACCCTTTCTATCTGTAGTTATCTACGGGCTCTTAGGTACTTACTCATCATTTTCAAAATTGTTTTCTTTGTGTTTGTGGGTTTTGAAAAGTTTTTGTTTTAACTTCGATTTAACTCTTGCTTCTGTCTTTAAGAGTGTAATGAAGTGTTTTTGAAAACTTGTTTGTAAAAGAGTGTAAGTGTGAAAAAAGTTTTGTTTTGGATGAGCAAGTATCTAAGAACTAATCTACCTACTCGAAAAAAGAATTGTTCTATGCTTATTTCCTTTATACAATGATATCTCACTATTAGTGAGTAGGTAGCACCACCGTTGGAGTTTGAGGGTCAATTCGAGAGAGGGACATACAGTCACTAAAGCAACGTTAGGACATCTTAGTGGTAACCCTAATGTCTTAGATCATTTATCCGAGGCAACAATATCCGAGGCAACCTTTCCGAGGAAACTTATGATCTTTTAGACAAGAGGACGACCTCTAAAATAACCTATACTCAATGACCGTTTACGAAGGCAACCAAGTGGGAGTGTACCCTAGGAGTGCGCATGTGCGAATGTGTTGATTTCAGTTATTTTTATCTTTGCACAATTAAGGGTGATCTAACTGTTTTAAATTTAGCCATACATTCTTGTCATGCAAACCCTATTATCAAACATCTAGCAGTTAAATATTTGCAGAAATTAAAGTGCGGAATTTAAACTAACTATTACAAGGCTTCGGGTATTTACATAGCCAAAAACAAACCCTTTGAAATTAAAAGCGGTAAAAATAAATAAATGTCCTAATTTAAATATTACAAACCGGGAGCAGATACAATAATTGGATAAAAAATAAAACGCGCGAGTAAATTAGATCGAATGCGAAACTAGGGTTTTGACCCTCCTAATTAAAAATGTTTTTGTTGTTTTTAATATTTTTTAAGAAAAGAAATTAAGTCTTAAAATTAAATGCTAAATTAATTAGCTATTAAATAAATTAATGAAAAATAATTACAAGACCTATTTTTGGATTTTTTGTTATTTTATGAAGGAAATAAAATAATTAAGTTAATGTTAAAAACCTATTGATTCTAATTAGTTTTAATTATTCGAAAAATAAATTAAAGTTATCTGACAAACTAACCTAATTAAATTAATTAATATTTATTGATGAAAAATGGGGTGTCAAAAGCAAGAATCTAGGCCCAATGATGTTGATCCATATTGACTTTTTTTGATCCTGTGTATTGCACTGACCCTGGCTTATGGTGTGCTTTCCATGGTGGCCACCAGATCTGGCCATCTGGCGCGTGGATGATGAGGGAGTATGATGGGCGCTTGGCTTATGCATGTATTAGATTACCTGGAAATAAACAGAAAAATAGCAAATGCTGGAGGCAGGGATCGAACCCCTGACCTCCAGCCTTCCAAGACCTTAACGCTTAGCTGGCTTCCGCTGGGACACTTGTTTTTTATTGTTAACATATTACAAAATAATAATAATAATATAAGAAACAAGAAAAAACAAAAGAAAATCCGCGCGAAATTCAAACAGGCCAGTAGGGGAGTGACAACACATCATCTCCTTCCTCTCTCTGTGGCTAAAAACTCATTTACTTATACCAACGGACAAACGTCCGTTGCTACATGCCTGAGCTTCTTCAAAATCCTCTACAAGCCACATAAACGACCACCAAGGCCATGGTTAGAACCGTCTCCTTCTTCTGAACACAGTGGTACCCATTACCAAGGCCAATTGTCCCTGAAAATAAAAACCCTAAAACCAAATCCGAAACCCTAACAATGGTGGATTTCGTTACAGACCATATAAATGAAATTGAGTAATGCCAAAAGTTTGCAAATGCTTCATAGGTTAATAATATGCCATTAATTCAGGTTAGCGATGCTTAAATTCCAAGATACGAATTCAAGAACAGGGCGAGGTTATGAACGACTTACAGTGCGATTAGGGACCGGAACGGGCTTGTTCTTGATAGCTTGAGGTTCCTGAGAGTGCCAGGAAACGATCGGAATCAATAGCAAGCCTTGAGGATGCCTCTAACCACCAATTTGATCTCACGCTTTTTGCTTGTTTTTTTCAAATTCTGTTCTTGCTCTGCGCCTGATTTCCAACCTGTTTCTAGGTCTGCCTCGCCTCCTTATGTATCAAGCAATGCATTAGGGTTAATAGTTGTGTCCAAATCTTCCTTCTTCAATGCTTTTGATATTTGATTTGATTCCCTTTAACAACCTTCCAAATTTGGCTTCTTTTCAATCTTTTTGTGCACTCTAAGGCTTGGCACAAATTTAAATGATGCTAGCTTATAATGAAGCCTGAAATAATCACAAAATCTTTGGTTATCAATGTTTTGGATTTTTATTTGATTTATTTTGATTTAAATCAAATTAATTCAAATAAAAATCAAAATAATTAAAAAATAATACATGGACAAGTGGCAAAGGCTAGAGCATGTGGGCTATGTTGCCAACTCAAAACAAGTGAAAAAGAATGGGCCCATTTGGTAAAATTTGAAGTTTTGGGCATAGTTGACTTTAGCAATTTTGTAAAAAAGGTCAACTTCACCAATGCATAACTTCCTCAATTTCGAACATTTGGATGTGTTCTTGGACTTTTTAGAAAGCTTGAGATGTCCTATAATCAATAATTTTGGTCTCATCTCATTTTGATATTCCATGCTCATGTATGAAGCTTTGACAAAAAAGGTGTTTTTGTTGACTTTTCAAAATGACCTATAATGTCCAAATTCATAACTTCTTGTGTGTGCATATTTTGAACTTGGGAGATGAATATGGATTGTTGGGAATTGCATCCTATTTAAAATGAGCTTTGGATGGGTCATTTCTCATAAAGTATGAGAAAGTTATGCTTGGTCAAAGTTGAGTTGACTTTTCATATAAAACCCTAATTTAGCAACTTTTGAGTCTTGATGAATTATGAGCAATCTTTGATGAATGATGATCAACCCTTGATCAAATTATGAAATATACTTCAAAATGAGGATGTTGACCAAAAATCTTGAAGTTTGATTGTATGTAGGTCACAATTGACTTTTGCCCTAGCACAGTCGATTTTTGGACCTTTTGAGCAATTGACTGAGCAAACTTCCTCTGCAAGGCTTGAAACTTGACATGTATGATCTTGAGAACATATTAGGACATTGTTGAGAATTTGGGACCACTTGGACTCAAACATCTTGATGCAACATGAAACCCTAATTTGAGGTAGACTGACTTAGGAGAGAGCTTGTCTGGCCAACCCTTTGACTACCTTGAGCTACTTGGAGATCTTTTTTGCCATGTTTTAAGAAATACGGGAGGGAAAATTTTGGGTTACAACAACAGGCAAATATCTCGACATAATCATGCAACATCTGTATCAACCGCTGTTTGACACTAAGCTCCAAATTTGCACCTATCTTGACTTATTTTCTATCTTCTTCTGTGCCTAAATTCACTGTCTCAAATGGCTCTTCATGAGGCTGTATAGCCCTTTCTTCCTGCTGTAACAGCCTGACAAGTTCGCCGGATACCTCACAATCTTCCTCACCTTCATCCTCGACTTGGTTGATCGGATTTTAAAAGTCATAATCGGCAATAGCAAAACCGTTATCAATGGGATCCATAGTGGATATAGATCTGCAGTTTGATACGTGAGTGTGTGTAAGAGCATAGATGTATTGACAAAGTAAAAAGCAGAAAAGAAAAATAGAGAGCGCAAAATTTGTATGCAAAACATCCAATGCTTTATTAATGACATATGAGATTGAAACATGATAACCCTCACAAATAAACCATTGTACCCTGGGTAAGACACATGGCCATAGAGTTTATATTGTTTATTTATTACATATCCGAAAATAAGAAAGACAATTACTTCTGAACAAAAATAATCGGTACAAAGTCTTTAGCCGTCCAGTTACTGGGTCCACCGTTGGTAGTAGGGAAGATCCAGTTGTCCATGTCATAGTCACCATCACTGTCTTCTAAAGCGTTAACCCCATGATTACTAATGCGTAGGGGAGGTCCTCCAGCACGAGCACGGCGAACAACCCTTTGAGCCCCTGAAGAGAAACTCAAACCAAACTTATCAGATTTGTATGGAATGTCAGGGAGTTGGCTCCAAATGGTACATCAACCTTCTTCAATAACTGCTTTGGCGTCCTTGAGAGAATCCATTTTTAAGGGAGGTCTGGTGCTCTTCAGCATATTGGTAACAGTCTCAGTTGCAGCCATGGTCTGAGGCAACTCTTCAAAGTTCTGACAAGGAGTCTCGATGAACTAGCCATCCATTTCCACATACCTGAAAGAGTTCAGGTGACTTACCATGTACTCCTCTTCATCATGTACCGTGACAATCTTTCCTTTCACCAGGTACTTCATCATTTGATACAGAATGGACGTGACAGCTCCTGCCCCATGGATCCAAGGGCAACCCAACAAACAAGAATAAGATGGTCTGATATCCATCACGTAGAAGGTGGAGTCAAAGGTATGAGGACCAACTCTGATGGGGATGACCACCTCCCCGTGCACCATTCTTTTCGAACCATCGAAAGCCCTCACTACAATTTTGTTGGGCTTCAGGGTCAAACCTTCGCAGTCTAATCTGTCCAGAGCCTTCTTGGGCAGCACGTTCAGCGATGAACCAGTATCTACTAGAACATGGTCCAAAGTAGTGCCCATGCATTCGATGGAGACATGCAGCGCATCATTGTGTTTTCTTCCTCTGGGTGTCAGATCAGCATCAGAAAAACCCATACCATTATCAGCCGTCAAACTGGCCACACAATCTTCAAATTGGTCAGCGGAGGTTTCTTGTGGCACATGGGCGGTTTTGAGGAATTTCACCAAAGCTTTTGCATAAGCTTCGGAGCATAATAGTAGGGCCAACATTGAAATCTTAGAAGGGGTCTGGCCTAGTTGTTCGACCACATTGTAGTTGCTCTTTTTTATTATATTCAAGATTTCTTCCATTTCCTTATTGGGAGCCTCTGGAATAAATTATGAATGTGCCTTCGTCTGGACAGGCTCAATCAATATGTCTTTTCCCCGAATCTTGGCCGACTCGGTGATAGAGGTGGCAACAGGGGTAATCATAGGAATTATGGTGGTAGTATCGGTAAGAACAACAGTAGGAATGATCACAGGAATAGTAATGGCTTTTGGAGGAGAAATCTCAGGGGAGAACACTCTTCCACTTCTTGTTATTTTGTTGGTCCCAATGATGTTGCCAATGTCGGGATCAGTATTTCTATAAACTTGGTATTCAGCAGCCAACAAGTCTTTCCTGACGCCATGGTAATAGACGTCAGCCCCATAGTTCTAGGGAACAACCTTGTTCGAGGAGTATGGGATTGGCCCTGGTATAGTGATGATCAGGGGAGCCAACTTTGGAGCAGATGTAATCCTGACAGGTCTTTTGGTGGAGACCCTGGGAGGATTGACGGAAATGGTTATAATCGAAACATCCTTACAAGAAACAGTTGTGACGGGAGTCTTCTTAAATAGAATCTCTTTATCATCCATCAGGCGCTGAACACCTGCTTTCAACAAATAACAACCAGTGGGTAGAGATAAACATAAGTGGTAATCTTCACCACATCCCGGAAATAAATCGACTTGCAAAAAATTCCACTTAATAGTTATGAGAGGAGTAACGAGTTCCTCAACAAAAGTAACAAATGTATCATCATCAACAACATTAACACCACGGTCGTGCTTGGGCATGGGAGAAGTTATAACATTGGGAATCTCAGGAGCATCAAATACAATCTCCTTTGCCTCAATAAGGTCTTTCACCTTGTTTTTCAAAGCCCAACAGTCATTTGTATCATGGTCTGGACTTTCTGAATGGTGAGCACAACAAGCATTTGGGTTGTAGCGAGGAGATGCAGTGTTGGGATTCTTGGGAGCTTCCCTCAGGGTAACCATATTAGATTTCAATAGGTGAGGCAATACTTGAGACAAAGTCATATTTATCCGTGTGAGTTGTCTTACAGGTCTTTCTTCTCTAGGATGATTATTTCCTTGTTGAGTATCTGCAGGCTTGGATATCATGACAGCCCCTACCGTTGGATGGCGCTCGGTTCTTCCTTAATTTTGTTGATTGTAAATAACACTGACCTCTTTTTTTCCTACGAAAGCTCTCTTTCCCACACTTGAAGAGGTATCCTTCTGAATCTTGCCATTTCTAATCCCAGCTTCCACTCTTTCTCCCATCAAAATCAACTCAGTAAAATCAGTTGAGGAGCTTCCAATCAGATGGTTGAAAAATGGACCAGATAGGGTACCCAAAAACATATCCACTAACTTCCTATCAGAAAGAGGGGTTGGACTCTTCCTGATAAGTCCCTCCACTTTTGAGCATAGTCTTTAAACCCCTCGCTCGAACCCATAGACATACTTTGGAGTTGTGTATGGGTGGGATCAAGGTCTGCATTATACTGATACTGCTTGTAGAAAGCAGCGGTTAGGTCTTCCCAGTCACGAATATTGGTCCCCTCCAACTGATATAACCACTCTAGTTGAGTCCCAGATAGACTATCTTGAAAGAAGTGGACTCGTGAGTCCTTGTCTGCAGTATGAGGTTGAATCTTCCTCACATAAGATCATAGATGCATCTTAGGACATGAGACCCCATCATATTTAGCGAACACCATAACCTTGAACTTCTGAGGGATGACAACCCCAGAAACCAACCCAACTCTTCAAAATCCAGCCCAGGTGCCTTCTGGATTTCCATTGAATTCAGATGATCCTCTAGTTGTTTGTATTTTTCATCAGCCGGAGGATATTGTTCCTCATTATAGTTAGTCTCATTATCATATTCCCTTGGACTGAGGTCTTCTTTCCTTGTTTCCCCTTCTTGATTGTCCCCTTATTTTGATGAATATGCTAGTTCTACAACTTTCCTCAACGGTCCTCTGAACCTCCTTCCTAAATTCACCACACCAACTGGCTTCTTTGGCTTCTTGGTCTTTTCTTTGACAATCAGGGCTTTCAATTTCTCTTGGCCCTTGGCCAGAGCCATGATCATTTGTTGAAACTGAGCATTTTGGGTTTGTAGATCCTTTACTGTTTTTTCGAGATCCATTTCTTTACTGCTTAAATAAACAACAAAGAAGATGAGAAAACTGCTATGAAACCTGTTTATGTAATGATATGTATGATATATGTATGCAATGATTTCAAGGGCTTTATTAGATTTTAGCTCTTTTAAACAAAACAGGAAATAAAACTCTTTATTAGTACGTTTTTAAAGAAACAAAAGATTACACAGGGATAAACATTGAAAGGAAATTCTAAACTCCTAAGTCTCCCATGGGCGTTTCCTCTTGGTGTTGAGGTAGGTGTTGAGGTTCCTCTCTTCGTGAAGCTACTTTGTTAATTCCAGCACCTTTTTCTCACTTGCATAGAATTGAGCCTCAAAAGTATCTCTTTCTTCATTGAGCTGGATCCAAGACTTTTGCAACTCTTCAAAGTTGGTTGGCATATCAGGATGGAGAATAATACGGGACTCGCCCCCTTGAACAACAGGTTCCAAGATCACCGGTAAGATGGAATCGTATGGCATCATAAGACTTTGGGCTCGAGTTCGCACCCATTTGAGTTAAGGTTCCAAAGGGATGGAGTTCTTTCGCCCTAAAGTCTTACTACCAGTCTTCTTAATAATGCCCCAAGCGCGGATGAACCTCTGACGATAATTTTGCAAATCATCTGAGTAGTTGAACATAATACCCTGGATGAGCATATCCGGTGGACCATCTCTCCGTGCATAGCCAAACTGATGTAGTGCTAAAGAAGGATTGTAGGTGATACCTCCCATAATGCCCAGGAGTGGCACATTAGGAAATTCTCTGTAGCGATCAATAAAAGAGATGTCTCCTTGAGAGCGAGGACGCCAATGGATGTCGGAGTAAGAGAGAGAGATATTAGTCTTTGACTCCACCTTAAGCCTAAATCATTCTGCATTATTGACCAAGGAAGGTGCAAAATAAACCACCTATATAGAAGAGGGGTGCAATGCATGAGAGTTCCTCGCTTCTTCAGAGTACGAGTATAAAGAGAATGTAGGATATCCCTGAGCAATGTAGGAACTGGATTGTGAGCAAGGAAAATGTTGATGGCATTCACATCTATAAATTGATTTGAATTAGGAAACAGTACCAACCCATGGATCAAGAGAGATAAGGCATCTTCTAAGGGATGATAACTCATAGCATCCAGGAAAATATGAGCTTTCTTCATCAGAAAATTTGCAAGGAGACCCTTAACTCCACTTCTTTTTTCCCAATTGGACTCAATGTCAGATGGCTTCAAGTGCAAAGCTACAACAACATATTTAGAAGCTGGATATTGTTCTAAACCAGTGAAAAGTACTCGCTCCAATATAGGTAAACTAAGTAACTTAGAGAATTCTTCCAGTGTAGGCACCTGTTGATAATCGGGGAATATGAAGCAATGGTGCTTAGGGTCGAAGAACTGGAATAAGACACTCATCAAACCTTCGTCAAATCCGGTGGTAACCAAACTGAGTAACTGACCATGTCTTTTGTGGAATGATGAGTCCTCGGGGACTTTCAAGACTAATTCCTTGAGTTTGGGAGGAACTTCTGTGAAGTGAATTTGGATGGTTTTTCTACGACCTGAATTCATATCCTACAAAACAGCAAAGAGGTAAATCCAACAGGTCCTTGAAATGATTAGTATATATGAATGTCATGATGTTTATGATGTCATAATTATGCTTAAAATCACATATAAACAAGTAAATCACACAATAGACCTTAGGTTCAAAGGCTTGCACGAGGTTTTAAGGTAAGTACCCTCTTGAATGTTCAGTTGGCTCAACCTGTCCTATTAATAGTAACCGGGTTCTAAGGAATCTCAATATTATTGACCTTTCTGTCGGGCATTATTTCAGCTCAAGCACCGAAGTATTGCGGCCAAAATATCCTGAAAGTCCAGTCTCAATGAGTGTAGTATCGAGTATTAACCAGTCTTCGGTTAGAACCAAAGTCGGCTATCTCACTACTTCCTAATGTCCAGGATGATTCGATTAAAGGTTCTAAAGGTCAGTTAGCGCTTAGTGACACTATGAGAAAGCCTAATGTTATCCTTGACTTGTTGAAGGAACATTAGTACAATCCAGAGTATCGCGCTAACGTAGCCACCACTTCGTCCGTATCGGTCTACACTGTACAACCTCCATGATTTATTGCTACTTACCTAAAAGGTTCCTCAGATCCGGGTGTAGGATCTTTACAAGAATACCCTAACAAAACCCTTAGGAGTAAATAAGTTAAGGCAAACAAAGAAAGCAATTTTAAAATGATCTAGACCCTAAGGTAAACCCCACTTTATTATTATCCTCAGCAGAGTCGCCAATTCTGTGATACGGTGGCATAACCGACTGTTAATACTGGTTTTCATTTTGTATTTGCAAATGTGCGGTAAGCAAGAGTCGCCGCCGACTTTTCTTTTATCCAACAAAGGAAAGGGTGAAAAGAACAAAAAAAATACTTTTTTTCGAGATTTTCTGAGTAAGGGGGGTAAATTATGGAAATAGAAGGTGTTAGCACCCTTTCCATCCATGGTTTTCCATGGGCTCTTAAGTACTTGCTCATTTTGAAAAACTGCTTTCGTGTTTATGTGTTTTGAAAAGTTTGTTTGCTTTATGATAACTCTTGTATCAGTCCTCGAGAGTGTTGATAAAGCGTTTTTTTTTAAAGGTTTTGAAAGTGTAGTGTGAAAAAGTTATTTTTGAGCAAGTACTTAACAACTATCTACCTACTCAAAAAAAAGTGTTATTTTCCTCCTTTCCTTTAGATAGTGCTATCCTACTATTAGTGAGTAGGTAGCTCTATCGTTGGATGTTTGAGGGACTATCGAAAGGGACGTTTACAGCCACTAAGGCAACTAGGCAAAAACTCTTAGTAATTGTCCTAAAATTCTAAGATCACTTTTTAACCGAGGCAACAGTCGCAAGGGTCATCGAGGGACTTATGATCTCTTGAACTAAAGGACAGTCACTAAAAATCCTCACGTTTCGAGAATTGTGACCATTTCAAAGGCAACCGAAGTGGAAGATACCCTAGGGGTGAGCATGTGCAAGTGTGCTTGATTCAAATATATTATCTTGCGCATTTAGGGTTATCTGACCGTTTTAATTTCAGTCTTTTTTCATGCAATCCTATTACCCATTCATCTAAGCAGTTTATAATGCGGAAAATAAATTGCAAAAAGTAAAAACTTCTAAGTTATTACATGGCCTCGGGGAAATTACACAATCAGATGCGGAAATTTAAACCCTAATTAAACTATTACAAACCGGGAAACAGTTACATAATTGAAAAAATAATCAAACAAAAAATAATAAGCGCGCGGAGATTAAAATGTGAGCAAGTTTGAAACCCTAAGAATCTAATTACTTAATAAAAATATTTTTGGTATTTTATATGAAAAGTGTTTGGGATTTAAACTAATTTCTAATTAATTTAAATTAAAGAAAATAAGTTAAAATAAATTAAATTAAATTAATTTCTAAGAGTTAACTTTAATTAAAAAAATTTAAATATATTTTTTGTGATTTTTGTTGATTTTATGATTAAAATAAAAATGAATTTAAAAAAACATAAACTAATTAAAAGAGAAAAATAAAGTAAATTAAAAAACAAAGAATGGGCCTGGGGTATGAAATTTTTTGGGGGGGTATGGCGCTGAATCTGCAAGGCCCGGATGTGTTGGCCCAACACCAGCTTGATCTCGTGTTGCTAATCCCCTGGAGGTCCATCCTGGGGAAGCACTCTAGGAGCATTGGATCTGGAACAATGAAGATCTGATGGTTGGATCTGAGGGTACAAGGTATACGCGTGAGATGGAAATGCGTTGGATCTGAAACAAATTTGTTGGAAAATACAAAATATAGGATTCTGGGATCGAACCCAAATCCTTCCTCTCACACACCCTATGCCTTTACCACATGCGCTACCAATTCATTCATAAATATAATGACGTAACAGTATTATATGTAAAACAATGATGAAATCCCAGTCATCAAAAAAATGCATGTCAGCAATTCCAATGGACCAATCAAAATGGAGAGAGAGAATTCATATTTTAAATCATCCAATGGGGGAGATGGGAAATGCCACGCCAGCCTTTGACTCCAGTCAAGCCAATCCAACCACCAGAGCCGATGGTTTCCACCGTCTTCTCCGGTGGGATCACCTGAAAATATGAGCGAACCAAAAAACCAAATATACAGATTGACTTAAAACACTCCACTGATCATGAATATGGCCTCAAAAATGGCTAAAACCTCACGTATTGTAAGATTTGAATCTAAAACCCTAACGACAGTCATTCATGGTGTAATGCAATTTCAGCTCCTGTAGTCTCATGTAACACGTCTAAAAGCCAACAAACATCATCAGTAGTACAAATAAACTTAAACAAGATTTATATGGCCTAATATGAAACTTTGAGATCCAAGAATTTACCACAAAAGTTGAGATCCGATTGGGCAATCTCAGGGTCTTTCAGGCGTGTATGAGAAATGACTTGTCTCCCTTGGAACCTCAGGAGGAAGGTTTGCTCTTTTGTTTAGATCAACAAAGGCTGGAACTAATGTTTTTGATTTTCACGATTTTCTTGAAACTTTGCACTTTGCTAGGTTTTTTTTGTACAGGCTGTGTGTGTCCATTAGGTCTGATGTTTGTGCATATATAGTGTATCACATTAGGTCAACAAAAAGAGCAAGGATCCATGGAATTGAGTACAATATTTATTTCAAATATTCACTTGAAAATCTTTCTTATTTTGGATATCCTTTCCCCTCTTGGCTTGCACGTTTTTACCTTTATATGCCAGCACATTTTGCCCATTATTTGATGAGAAAAAGATTCCAAATCAAATCTTTCATTATTTCTATTATTTATTTATTTAATTTTGCATTTTAATGAATAAAATATCAAAATAAATAGTATAAATAATATAATAATGCATGGGTGGGCTTAGAGGTCGCAGACCATGCTAGAAACAAGTTTCAAACATGAAAAGATGGGCTCATTTGGAACAAATTCAAGTTTGGTCAATATTGGCTTCATGTATTTTTCCAAAAATTGGTCAACTTTAGAAATGCATATCTCTCTCATTTTTAACCCTAAGAGGATGTTCTTGGACTTTTTAGAGATATTAGGATGTCCTCTAAATAACCCTTTTGGTTTCATTTCAATTGGATCTTCCATGTTCATGTAAGGAGCTTTGACCCAAAAGGTGTTTTTGTTGACTTTTTGAAAGGACCTATAATGTCAGAACTTGTATCTTTTAACTGGCGCGTTTCTTGATCTTGAGGGATGAAGAGAAGTTGTAGGGAATTGGATTCTCTTCAAAATTAGCTTTGGTGGAAAAATTTCTGATAAAGTATGAGAAAGTTATGCCTGATCAAAGTTTGGTTGACTTTTCCTATAAAAACCCTAATTTGCAATTTTTTACTTTTGATGAGTTATGAGAATTTCTTGAGGAATCATGATCAACCCTTGATCAAATTATGGATATTACTTAAAAATGTTGATGTTGACCAAAAATATTGAAGTTTGACTGTATATAGGCCACAATTGACTTTTGACCTAGTACAACTGATTTTCAGGCATTTGAGTAGTTGATTGAGCAAACTTGTTGTGTAAGGCATGAAATTTGGCATGGATAACCTTGAGGACATATTAGGACCATGTACAACATTTGAGACCATTGGGGTCCACACATCTTGATGAAAATTGAAACCCTAGTTTGAGGTTCATTGCTTTTAGGAGGAGAATTTGTCTGGTCAATTCTTGGTCATTTATGGGCAAGTTGGGGACCTCAATGGGAATGTGTTGAGTAAAATGAGAGGGAAAATTTTGGGGTACAACAAAATACTTCTCCATGAAACAAGGCGGGAGTCTGAAGGCTCGGGAATTCGCCCCCTCGGTCACACCAGCAACCCCATCTACGGGGCGACTCCTTTTCCTGCCCGACACAACAGCTTGCTGGTCGGCACTGCAGGTTCCCGACGACCCATTAGATCCTTCCTTGGCCGACTTAGAAACTGAACCCATGCATGTAGGCTGATGCGGCTTCACTAACCTCTTATGGCTCTTTTTCTCTTGGGTCAACTTCAACATCTCTCGCGATGTTCCACCATGTTACCTGCAAAAGCAAAAACGGTGTCCTCGGGTCAGCCTCGACGGGAAAACAAAACAAAAGAAAAAAGTCAAGTCAGGAAGTAAAAATATAGCAAAATTAAGTGAGCATAAACCTAAGAGATTCACGGTTTCCCCATAAGAATGACACTCGACGAGTGCCTTGGTGTTTATCGGGCATGCTTCGAACATCGGCTCACTATCTTCATTGAGGATGTCGTGTCCTTCCCTCGTGACCCATCTAGCAGGAAAGAACCCATCGACGGATCAATTAAGAACACCATATGCCTATTTGTCCTCAGCGCTCATGCCATCGGCGAGAGTGTGGTAATGCCCGGGACCATGATCATAATGGCACGAACACCAGTGGATGGGAAACTTCGAGATTCTACCCATCTCCTGTTCACCATTTGCATCATAGCATGATTCACCATCTTCATCCATAATGGGAGTCAGATCGAACACGGCGTCCACGACAGTCTGAGAAGTAGGTCGCACGACATACCATATGTCCTTAAAGTCACGGACGAAGTCCATGTACATCCTGAACAGCCTCTTCAACTATTTGAGGGAGACCCAACTGTGTTTCCCGCCATGGGACTGCCGTTGTAGATGAAAAACCCTGAAGAACAGGGTAATGGTCACCCTGATCCTCAAGAATCGGTAAGTAATCTTGAATGCCCAGATGAAGGAAATGGCATTCGGGTGAAGCTGGGAAGGTGCTAAGTTCAAGTGATTGAGCACCCCCACCTGGAAATCATTGAAGGGGAGGAGAAGCCCCAAATCTCTGAAAACGACCTCGTACGTAGGGAAGCGGTCTTCCTCGAACTCTGAGCATATCCAAGCATCGGGCGTTGGTCACAAGATCACGAAGTTCCTTTGGAAGCCTTCTTGATCGCTGCCATGCTCGATGACAGTGTAAGCATGCCTCCTACTATAACTATATATCGAGGCTATCCCTCGAGGCCCAGCCCCGACCCAAGCCAAGGCGGGATCGTCAACCGTGTCAACCAAGTTGACACCCTCCTCGACTACACTGGTCTCTTCGACGTCCACGTGCTCAGACGATTCAGTAGTGTCGACCATTTTACCTGTAAAGCAGAGGAAACTGGTAAATTCAACAACAAATCTAAATCTATCCTTCCGCGATGCGAGTAAAAAGGTTAGGCAGCACCCAAACCAAGTCGACAGTCCCTCGTGCACATGGGGTAATACTCGGCCCTCGATCAGGGCATGAAAATCATGCCAGTCTTATAAAACCACACATCGGTTATAATGAAGAACACTCATTTTCATGAATACCCCGAGCACAGGAAAAATACAGCGAGCAAAGTACGAATTTTTCGGCCAGACTCATGAATTCACAGGGGACAACACAAACTTGTTGCGCAAAATCCATGAATTTTGTAGGGATATATGAAGACTACGGGGTAAACTCATCTAAGTGTCGGGGAAAAGATGAATATCACGGACTCAATCACAAAAACTACGCATAAATACATGAATTCCCCGAGCAGAACCCCTCAGTCGTGAAATTCTATAACTAAAACATCATCAAAACAAAAAGTATCACGAAAAAGTACTTACTTGGACAAAGCAGATGAAGAACAACGAAGGTTGAAGAAGAACATGCGGTGGATTCTGCGATGGCGGAAGGAAATGGCACGAAGTTAGCGATAGGGAGAGTGGAGAGCGTGAGAATGTAAACATAAACAATGGGCCTTGAGGCACTATATATAGAGCTGACGTGGAATGCAAAATATTGCATCGGGCAACTCAACAACCGCCTTTCTCCCTGACACCTACACGCTCAGATAATGATAACCCTTACTCCCTAGGCCATCATTACAATCCCAAAGGTCACGCCACATGCATACACCCAGAAGGGTATTCCCTCCCCACGACTAGAATGGTCCCATCTCGAGTTCATTCCGAATGCTGCTCGAGTAAACCCATGAACTGACGACTTTATCTATCAACACAATGAAATATCCTCGTCGAGCAACGCGCCTCGTAAAATAAAAAGTTGGACTTAAGTAATAAATCCTTCATTATGAGCAACGACTTGGGGGCTCCTGTTATGGACTAGGCCTGCCCTTGGCCCAACTCCATGAGAGGCCCAATCCAATTAGGCCGGTCAAAGTATACTGGCCAGTTCTTCCCTCGAGATCGTCGGGCAGTAACTCCCACTCCCCACAAGGAGGCAACCTCACAACACGAGGATAAACCCAGTCGATCTTAGGAAGATCATCTCCGATCAGGAGGACCTCGAGGTCATCCTCTAATCCTCTCCCCGACCAAGGCTGATCCCCTCACACGACCTCGCTTCTGGCGGGGAGCATCCACGACGAGCAGAAGCGCCTTATGAGCATCCTCCTCGTAGGGATGACTGTCAATGTCTCAAAATATTACGGAGTCTTCGTGGCCCCAGGAAGACCGCATCCATATCCTCCTGATCTTGCGGAGGAAGCCATCCAGGAGAGGGACCACGTGTGGTGTGACACCCCAAATTAATTCAATTGTTAAATAATTAGGAATTTAATTATTGAATTAATTAAAGGCTTAATTAATAATATTTTGGATTAAATGGATGAATTAATTATGGGATTAAAAAGGAAGACTGGGGGTGTAAGGTTGAATTAGAGGTGTGTGAAGTAAAAAGCTCTACTAAAATAATTACTAATTTATTATTATTATTTGGCAAATAATAAAAGGAAAAGAAAAAGAAGGATAAAAGGGAAAAAAGGAAAAGAAGGTTATTGGGAGAAAATCATTATACGTGAAATTGGAGAAGAGAAGAGAAGAGAGGAAAAAGCCAAACACCGTGAATTCGAAGGATCATCGCGAGGTAAGGGGTGATTTCAATTATTTAATATGCCTTATAGATTTTGAGATCAATCGAATTGATTAAGCATGTTAGGAATCTCGATTTTTAGAATTCTAGGTTTGTGGGATTATCCCTAATTGTGGCAGAGTATAGGAATTGGAACCATTAATGTGATGAATAAGTAATAGGAATGATGGAAACATGATTTATGATGTTGTATTGATGTGTATTGGTTGCATTTTGGTGTCCCAAATGTTATAATTCGTATGGGTATGAATTGGATGGGATTGGAATGATTAAATGCTGTCAAAATAGCAGTTTTTGGCTCTGCAGGTCGTGGGAACCGGTTCCCAGTGGGGAGGAACCGGGTTCCACTGTGTGAACGTACAAAAACTTGCAAAATTGGTCGCAGGAACCGGTTCCTGTATAGGTAGGAACCGGGTTCCAGTACATTTTCCAGAAACGTAACTTTTTGAAAAATATTAAACTTTGAAAATTCATAACTTTCAAACCGTAAGTCCGATTTGAGTGTCGTTTTTGGCAGTATTTCTTAAATTAAAAATACTATCTTATAAAATAAGAAAAATATTATTTTATGAAAATTATTTTAAAAAGAGTCGAATTCCCGATTTTTGTAAACTTTGGTATTTTGAGAACGATGTAGAATTGTTTGTAAATTGTTCTGATTTGGTGAATGAGAACTGATACTTATGTGTTGTGCCTGCTATCCATTATGACTGAGATGTGATCATGTGATATATTTGTTTTGGCATTATTTGGAATTATGTTGTGATCATATTCCGTTGATTTGATGTTGACTTTCCGATTATGCGGTTTGTTATTATGTGCATATTTGGTGTATATGCAATGGTGTATCCATGATAATTGATTGTATCAGGTCCTTGTGGATGAAGTGTATGTTTATGCTGTTTGATGTGTGTATGATAAATAATGATATCATGTTTCTTTTGGTTTTGGTTCAGTTATGATAAATTGATGTATTTCATAGATTGATTTGATGTTGCATGCTGGTGATATGCATGCATATGCATTATTTTGGTGAAGTTAATTCCCATTATGTGGAATTTGACTTGTATTGCCGTTAACCGATACCCGAGAGATGATGGGTGGTTAGGCTGGATTCGTGTCCGAGTGTTATGGATGAATCGATGATTGCTTCGGCTGGATTCATGTCCGAGTGTGATGGACGAATCGATGGTTGCTGTATCCGGTTGATGATGGAACAGTGTTGGGTGACTTGGTCATGTGATTGGTACCACATGCATTGTGTCTGAATTTGTGTTTGCATGGAATTGTAACATGTTAGGATGTCTTCCAGTGTTACAATTCTTTGGTTGATTATTGATTTGTGCATAATGACTTGTATGATTGGAATTGTGTGTTGAATCCGAGTTTATGCTAAAATGGGTGAAATAATATACTTGTGATATAATGTTGATTGAGAAGCTTATAATGCATGTTAATTATGAGAAATCTCACCCTTACTTTAATGATTTCAGATTAAAGTTAGTAGCTCAGGAGTTGGTGAGGATGGCTCTAGAGCTATGTTATTTTAAGTCCGCGTGTCAGTGTCGTGCTCTGATAGGTTATAACACTGGGGGAAACGTTTGAATGACGAGTTTTATTTTATACTCTATTGTTTAATTTATGTTGGGAATACTTATGAAGTGAAGTTATTCCGGTTTTGAGATATTTCCGCTGTGTAGAACATGATGTTGATTCGAATATTTATTTTAATAATTCCTTCAGTAAAGCATGACAACTGTAAAATTGAGGTTTTATAATTCCTTCAGTAAAGCATGACAATCTGAACTATTCATAATTTCTTTCTCAAATTCAGGAATCTTTCGATCTTTAATCCTTTGGTGAAAATGTCGGTCAATTGTGCTTCACTTGAGCAATGCCTAACTTCAAGTTCACCTTGGTTTACTTTTTTCCTCAATAAGTGAAACTTTGCTTCAATATGTTTACTTATTCCATGCAGAACTGAATTCTTCGCCAGATTTATGGCTGACTTGTTGTCGATTTGCAATACTAGAGGTTTCTTCACTTCGACAGTCATTTCTTCAAGTACAGATCTGATCTAAATTGCTTGACATGCAGCATAGGATCTTGCTATATATTCAGCTTCACACGATGATAATGCCACAACAGGTTGCTTCTTCGAACACCATGAGATTGGGGCACCAAATACTTGAAAGGAATATCCAGTTGTGCTTCTTTGATCTTCCTTATCTCCACACCAATCAACATCTGAAAAACAATTAATTATTTCTTCTTTGCCTTCATAATCTCATCGAAATAGTACTCCACAATTTACTGAACCCTTCAAATATCTCAGGATTCTTCTTGCAGCCTTCATATGTGACACTCTTGGTTCACCCATATATCTGCTTACTAATCCGACTGCGAAACCTATATCAGGTCGACTGTTGAACACATACCTCAGAGATCCCACAATTTGCTTCAACAAAGTTGCATCGACTTTGTCTTTCTCTCCATTCTTCTCTAAATTCACATTTGGTTCGACAAGTGAGGATGCAGGATTCAAATCATCCATTATGAATCTCTTGAGTATCTCTTTGACACACTTTCTTTGATGTAGCACCATACCTTGCTTTGACATTTGAAATTCCATGCCTATAAAATAAGACAATTTTCCTAGATCCTACATTTCAAATTCCTTTGTCATCAGCTCTTTGAACTTCGACAAGTTCTCCAAACTATTTCCAATTACTAGCAAGTCATCAACATACAAGCAGATGATTGTTATATCTTGTGATACAACCTGAACATAGACACCATACTCTGATTTGCATTTGACAAATCCCAATTCGACTAAGTATGAGTCGATCTTCTTGTTCCATGCCCTAGGTGCCTACTTAAGGCTATAGAGCGCTTTGTGCAATCTACATACTTTACTCGCTTCCTTCTTAATCACAAACCCAAGAGGTTGTGTGACATAAACTTCTTCATCTAAAGGACCATTGAGAAATGCTGATTTCACATCTAGATGGAATGTCGACCAGCCTTGGTTGCATGCCAATGCTACCACTAGTCAAACAGTTTCTAATCTTGCTACTAGAGAAAATACTTCAGAGTAGTCGAGTCCTGTCTTTGAAGAAAACCTCGAGCTACTAATCTTGCTTTATGTCTTGCTATTGACCTATCTACATTGTGTTTCAACTTAAACACCCACTTTACTTCGATTGCTTTTGTATGTGTTGGCAATTCGACTAACTCCCATGTGTTGTTTCTTTCGGTTGTCTGTAACTCTTCGACCATAGCTAACTTCCACTTGTTAATCTTCAAAGCTTCTCTATAGTTGATTGGTTCAGCACCTGCAAGTAAAGCAAAATGAACTAATTCTCCATCTGGTGTGATTCCATAATCACCCACCACTTCATAATCATGAAGTCTTGTTGGAAGAACTCTATTTCTTTAAAGTCTCTGGCTTGTTTCAGCCACAACCTCTTCGACTTCGACTGTTTCAGGAGTGTCAGCAACTGCTTTTTCTTCGACTTCGACTAGATTCTCAATAATTCCTTCGACTGGATTCTCAATAATTCCTTCGACTGGATTCTCAACAATTCCTTCGACTTCTACTTCAAAGTTCATTAATGGCTTGTTACTAGAATTCTAATCCCAGGAATTTTCATTAATCATAATATCTCGACTCAACACAATCTTCTTATTAACTGGATTGAATAGTCTATATGCACCAATTTTATGATATCTTACCAGAATCATAGGTTCACTCTTGTCATCAAGCTTCCTTCTCCTTGCATCAGGAACGTGTTTGTAACACATAGAGCCAAACACCTTAAAATGACTTACTGATGGTTGTTTTCCACTATACACTTCTTCAAGAACCTTGTTCTTAAATATCTTAGTAGGACACCTATTTAAAATATAAACTGCAGTTGAAACAGCTTCTCCCCATAAAGACTTTGGCAAATTCTTTTTCTTCAGCATGCATCTTGCCATATCTAATATGGTTTTGTTTCTTCTTTCAACAATTCCATTATGTTGAGGTGTATAAGGAACAGTTACCTCATGATCAACACCATGTTCTGCACAGAAATCTTCAAACATCTTGGATGTGTATTCGCCACCTCCATCTGTTCGCAGAACTTTGATCTTCTTCTCGGTCTGGTTTTCGACAAGTATCTTGAATCTCTTAAAGATTTCAAATACTTTGTCCTTTCGTTTTATCACATAGATCCACAACTTTCGACTAAACTTATCAACAAACGAAACAAAATATCTGTTTCCACCAATTGTATGTTCTTCGAATGGACCACATACATCTGAATGCACCACTTCGAGAATGCAGGATGATCTCATTGACATAGTCGAAACGAAATAATTTCTAGATTGCTTTTCCACTAAACAACCTTCACAAAGTTTTTCAGGCATCTCAAGGCTTGGAATACCAGTAACCATATCTTGAGTAATTAGTTGATTAAGTGATAAAAAATTCAAATGTCCAAACCTCAAATGCCACAACCAACTATCCTTGTGGTCGACGATAGTTTTCAAACATTGAACTTTAGTCGAACTGATCATAGTCTTAAATGTCATGTTCTTCGACAGTGGAGATTTTAAGACCAAATTGTTCTTGATGTCGAACAATTTCAAAACTCCATCTTTCATGACAATTGAGAAACCTTTTTCGACTAGTTGTCCAATACTTAACAAGTTGCATTTCATTCTAGGTACATAGAACTCATCTTTGATCATAACTTTCCTTCCATTACTCATTTGAAAGACTATGTTGCCAGTACCTTCTACTTGCAACGAACTATTATCAGCAAGTTTTACCTTGCTCTTCTTCGACTCGTCAAAATCTGCCAACCACTCATTTCAACCAGTCATGTGGTTCGAGCAGCCTGAGTCGAGAAACCAGATATTGGATTCGACATGGTTATCTGCAACTGCAGCCATAATCACCATACCACCTTCAGAATCATATGAATCTTAGAGTGCAATGTTCGCTCCTTCGTTCTTGCCTTTCAATCCCTTGTCTTTTCTATACCAACAATTCTTGGTCAAGTGTCTCCACTTTTCACAGTTATAACACTACATACCTTTCTTATCTTCTTTGTCTTTCGATAGTTTCCTCCTCCCCTTTTCGATGATTTAGAAGATCTATCTTCGACCTTATTCTTATGGGGATTCGACCAAGACTTCTTGCCATGAGTCTTATCGAACTTGCCTTTGAATTTGTTGGAACCACCATCCTTTTTTCATGATTGAGCTTACAGTGCCTATATCGAGTCCTGAATTCTTTTCCTTTCGATAATCTTCATCTCATGCGCCTCCAACGAACTAACCAAATCTTTCACTTTAGTGGTTTCAAGATTGTTGAATTCTTGAATAGCTACGATAACGTGATCAAAGTAAGAGGTCAACGTTCTCATTACCTTCTCAACTATCATCTTCTCAGTAATGGTTTCACCATAACCCTTCATGAGATGGACGAGTTTCTGAACCTTCGACATATATTATGCAACTTTTTCATCTTCTCCCATCGATAACAACTCATATTATCGATGCAAGGTTTGTAATTTGACAACCTTGACTTTCTCACCTCCTTCAAAATACTTTACCAGAATATCCCATGCCTCCTTCGCCGTTTCAGCATGAGAGATTTTATCGAAATTAACAGCATTGACAACCGTTTGAATGTAATAAGCAGCTTTGCAATCTTTCTTCTTGACTTCGTTGTGGACTTTTTTCTGTTCGTCGGTTGCATTTGCAGCCAACGCAGGAACGTCGTTGGTAACCACTTTTAGAATTTCATGGAAGCCAAACAAGGATTGCATCTGTTTTTTCCATCAGATCTAATTTTTATCGTCAAGCATTGGAAGATAATTTGGAATGCCCTTATCACTAGCCATCTTCGCAGCGGTTGATTCACTTGTCCTAGAAAAACGATCTCTGACGTGAAATTCTTGAAAACTTGTTCAAGAACAATAACCGGAAGCTCTGATACCAATTTGTTAGTATGTGAGACACTTTTAATAAGGAGAGAAATATAGAATAAATAATAAAGGAAATAAAGATTTATATTATTCAATTGTACAAATAATAATACACATTATGACTGTTTATATACAACCCTAATTGAGCTTAGACTAACACAACTTGAATTACATTTAAATATTAAATCTAATTAAATCTAATTTAATATTTCAACAATGTATAAATTTGAATTCTTAGAGCATCCACATTCATAATACCCATTTGGGTTCTTTAAATGAGACCCACATAATTTTTTATATTATTTCACACTTCTCAATTTTTTAAACAATCCATCTACAATTCTCAAATATCCATGTAACTCATCAAAAAAATCTAAAATGGGTCTCACATTTAAAACAAATCAACTACATTCTTGCAATTTTATTTATTAATTTATTATCATGACCCACTTAATTGGAGTGTAGAAGCGTGCTTTAGTATGAGGACGTGCTTTAGTTCAGGAACGTGAAAACAAGTGAAATATCTATTTATTATTGACACAATTTCTTTAATAAATATTTAGGAACTCTCAAAGAACACCGGTAATCATACTCTTAATATGTTTTCAATGCAGTTATGATACAATTTAAATGTCATTTTGATAACATTAATATGTAATTAAAGATATCTCAAAATTTTAAATAAAGTTAAAAGAATTTCGGTCCAGTTATGTTTAGCGGTAAACAACAAACAAAAATGCACAACAAACTGTACTATTTCTTTGGATACCATGGCAAAACTCTAATTTAGGCGCGGTTTGAATATGATATATAAACTGTATAAAAACGCATTGGTATGAATATTAAAACGTCAACATCTTATTATCTTATAAAATATTTAGCATCACATGCATGCTAATATTTTAAACATATATACTATTATTGAGTATAATTTGAAAACGAAGAACGTGACTAAATAATATTGAAGTTTACAATTGCAGTAAGGCAAGTTAGTTATATAATGAGTGAACGGATTAGCGAGGGAGATAGTCATAGTCTTCTCTAAAACAATACTATTAACTATTTTACAAATTAAATTTTTTTAAAAATCCTATAGTATCTCTTTTAATAACAAGATTGATTGATTAGTACTACTAGTTAGTTAAAGTTTGAAAACGGCATCGTTTCACAATTATTGCAGTCCTTCCTCTCACTACCAAAAGTAAAGAAAAGCCCAAACCTCTCTCCAACTAACATATGCATAGGGAAACGAGATTCTTTCATTTGCATATCTCTCTCTCTCTCTCTCTCTCTCTCTCTCTCTTCACAGTGGCTTCTCCATCAATACACCAAAAAATTGAAAGCAAAACAAAACAAAGCCGTGTTTGTTTTCGCGTTCACTTCATCATAAACACGTTTACAACAGAACAATCCTCCCAGGGGTATTCAAGTCATTTTCTTCCCCATGTTCCTATCCACTAACTTCAACGCCAACAACGACACTCCGCTTCTCTCCCACGGTGGCGCCGCCAACGTCTCATTCATCACTGCGCCGTTTCTCTTCACGGCCTTCGCCGGCGGAATCTCCCTCGTCGCCGTCGTATTCTTCTATGGTGCTACTAGGTAAAATATCGAAGTCCTCTCAAATGAACGATTCATCTCAATCGCAATCGCAAAAACCCTAGCTCAATCCCTCGCTCTCTCACTCAGGCATAGATGATTCTGTTTTCGATTTCGATTCCGATTTCGTTACACTAGTAAAGGTACAAAAACAAAGTGCATATACAAAGGAATTTATAGATGAATCCTCTTAAACGAAGTAACAATTCATCTGCATCGTCTTCGAATAATTCCTCTCCTTCATCATCATCGTCGTCTTCATCATGGATCCATTTGCGTTCGGTTCTATTTGTTGTTACTTCTTCTTCACCAGCTTCTTGTTCATCCTCTGATCGGTGAGTTCTTCTTCTCCCACTTCATTTTGCTTTCTCATTTTGTTTTTCTGTTCTAAGATTTTTATTACTCTGTTCTGTTTATTTCGTGCCAGATCTCTAATTTTGGATATCACCGATCTCGCTATTAGTGTCAGCTAGGTTGATCGGCATGAATGTTTTGCCATTTTTGTGCTTCGTGCTTTCTAATTTTGGTCTATTTCTTCGTTTTAGTTTCAGTCTGAGTGCGTAGAATGGTTGATTTTTGAAATTGAAATGGTTTTAAAAATGGATAAAACAAAGCAATTTTTGATTTTGTATGAAAGGAACAGGAAGGCTGAAAAGGACGAGATAGGTAGAGGGAGACAGATCTCTATTTTGGTTTATGTAAGGCGTTTTCTGTCTTTTTCTGTCTAGGAGGTTTCTTCAATCTCAAGTTCCTTTCCTCTTGTTTTGGAATTTTTATCCTCTCATTCCTATATCTTGAGTCATGTCAAATCAACTTGTCCATAAATCACCATTGTTATTGAAAACGTAACTTGATTATGATCTTTATTGAATACCAAAACCCTTTTTCTAGCTTAGTATTTTGTGTAGATCTTCGTAAGCAAGATGGATCATCGATGCTTAAAGCATATTTAAGTGAGTATGCTCATTTTGAGACTGAAGAAATATTTTTTCTGGACTTAATCCAATCTCTGGCATCTAACTTGATTTAAGGAAATACACTTATCATACGTGCGGTATGTCAATTAACACGCCGTATCAAGCATTACAATTTTTTAGGCTGTAATAATCTAGATGTTTTCTGGATGCTTATCCGAGCTATGTTGATGTGTCTCAAGTCTTCAACAATTTCTGTATACTTCACATCTTATTCCCTTATACTTTTAAGTTACATCACATAAGTTTTTACTTGGAATAGTATGGTTCATCCCTCCTCGATAATTTAATTCTGTTTCCATAAGCTTTTTCAAATACTACGTCAAATGCTTATCTATGCCGATTGATAAGCCAATCTAATTGCACCCGTAGTTTGTTTCCATATGTACATATATATTGGCATATTATGATATTGTCTATGTTACCGGAGGACTATTAGAACTGAATGCATTTAATCCTTTTAACATTATGGAAATAAGATAGTTCGACATGAAAACATTTTTCTCTGGAATCCATAAATGTAATGAAATGATTAATGTGTGAAATCTGTCACAGAATGGTAATGCACATGGATTTCTAACTGTTAAATACTAAATATGTGTATATTTGACCGTTTTTTCCATTGGGAGTGAAAAAAGTCATGATTTGCTTGGGAAGTATATCAATTCCACTGGAGCATTATGATTTGCTTTTAAAATGTAATATTATATTGTGTACTTTTTAACATATTTACCAGAGGACTAAATGTCATAAATGATTGTTTTCGGCCTATTCTATGTTCTAAAACATATTTACATTTGAGCAGTGTTAATGAGTAATTGTTTGTAACAATTTCAGAGGCCGTCTTAAATCACCATGGTCACGCCGGAAAAGAAAACGCGTTCTTTCTCCTCAACAATGGAAAAACTTGTTTACCCATGACGGGAAAATTCGCGATGGTGGACTTAAGTTCTTGAAAAGAGTTCGTAGTGGAGTGAGTTTTCTAATTTATCTGTTTAAACTTCAATTTGGTTTTCTTGGTGGTTCATTTTGATATTTATTATGTTATGAATGTCTGATGCAGGGTGTTGATCCAAGTATAAGAGCTGAAGTTTGGCCTTTCCTACTTGGAGTGTAAGTATTCTTTCATGGTTCACTTCTAAATGATGTTTATTTATTTGGTGCATACATGAAATCTGAGAAGCATGGATTTTTAGACAAACACATTGTCTAAAGACGGCATACACGTGAAGCAAAATTTAAAGCTTCCCATCAATATTTGAATTTTAAATACTCATTTGGTTTTGTTTCTTTTTTGTAATTCAAAGTGTCTGTTATTCATGATTGGAATGGAATGAACTGGATTATTTTTAATATCTCAATTTTTTTTTATGTTATCCATCAGGATGAATATTGATTACCTACCTTGTCATTTATTAAATTTTATGTGTTATTTTAATTTATTCTCCATTTTCCCCTTCTATTTTCATTTATCTAGACAAACTATTATATGGTTACTTATTACTCTTTCATTTAAACAGGTATGACTTGGACACTACCAAAGAAAAAAGAGATGCTATACGAACTCAAAATAGGTAAGCATACAAGTTTATATGCAATCCATGCTTGATTCATCTTTTGCCAGTCTTTAAAACTTCATTTGTTTGCTCTTCTTTTCCTTTTGTTCAGTTTAACATACTGTTATTTTTATTCTAAATCTTTAAACACAGAAAGAAGTATGAGAAACTCCGTAGACAATGCCGGCAGTTGTTAAATTCCAACAGTGGGAGCTTTAAGTTCGTTGAAATAGGTGAAATCAGCTATGAGGGAGATGGTGTGAGTCTTGTTCAAGATTCTGGTTCTCCTAGTTCCGAAGATGCAGCAAGTGCCAGAGAATCCCTTTCCAGTGGGGAGCAGAGCCCAGATTTTGAATATTCAGATGATCCATCCATTTCCCTGTTGGAAGGAGATGATGCTCCCAACAGCAGCTATGCTGATGCCTCTGCCCTCGATTCAGATTCCACTGACTCAGATTCCTCAGAAAGTCCTGGAGTAATTCAGACATTTCCTTCTGATGATGCTCTGGAAGAGAACAACGCCGAGACAACTTCCAAGGAGAATTCTTCTCCCTCACAAATCAATGACACTTCAAAACTACGAAGTAGTGAAGACTTTGCCACATGGCAACGGATCATCCGACTTGATGCAGTACGAGCCAATGCCGAATGGATGCCATTCTCTCCCTCTCAAGCTGTTGTACATGAAAGCAGAGCACATCGATCTGCTGAGGCTGTTGGTTTGAAGGATTATGGTCACCTAGATGCTGGCAGAATCTTTCATGCTGCTCGATTGGTTGCTATTCTTGAAGCATATGCACTATACGACCCCGAAATTGGCTACTGCCAGGGTATGAGTGATCTGTTATCTCCTATAATTAGTGTTATATCAGAAGATCACGAGGCATTCTGGTGTTTTGTTGGATTTATGAAGAAAGCTAGGCAAAATTTCAGGCTTGATGAGGTGGGTATCAGAAGGCAACTTGATATAGTTGCAAAAATCATAAAGTTTAAGGATTCCCACCTGTTTAGGCACTTGCAGAAGCTCCAGGCCGAAGATTGCTTTTTTGTGTATAGGATGGTGGTGGTATTGTTTAGAAGAGAGTTGACATTTGAACAAACTCTTTGCCTTTGGGAAGTAATGTGGGCAGATCAAGCAGCAATCAGATCTGGTATTGGAAAATCGGCCTGGAACAGAATTAGGCAGCGTGCTCCCCCAACAGACGACTTATTGCTTTTTGCAATAGCAGCCTCAGTGTTACAGAGAAGGAAATTAATTCTCGAGAAGTATAGCAGCATGGACGAGATCATTAAGGAATGCAATGGCATGGCAGGACACCTCGATGTTTGGAAACTCCTGGATGATGCTCATAACTTGGTGGTCACCCTTCATGATAAAATGAAAATAGAGGCATCATTCCAATGACTGCAGCGGATACATAAACTACTTTATTATATTGTCTTCAAAAGATCTTTAGTTTCAGGCGGCTGGATATCTCCTCCTGCGCCGGACAATAAGCACTGCAAATGCTGGGTTTATCAAAATGAATCTTGCTGCTTGCTGAAACTTTCCACTGCTTATTTACAGTCTTTAGTTTCAATAGTGCTGGCTAATGTGGGAAATGAAGCTGGTTAGATTTACATGTTATGTTTATTTCTTTTTTCCATCTCATTTGGTCTCCACCATTTTCTTCCTCTTTATTTAAATTCTGATTTGAGACACGCTTCGGAGCACCTTTACCTAAAGCAGGTAGGTAGGTGCGTGTAACCTTTAGTAGAAGAGACTGAGATTTTCTCGACATCTACGAGTGTTGTCCTTTTTGACTGAATCTGAACTCTCGAATCCTTTGACTTTTTAGATGCTGACTGAGTAGGTACATAGAGTTTAGTTGATATAAGGATTATTTAATTGATCTAGGTTGCAAACTAACGACCGCATACTTTTGATGCGTTTAACATCAACGAAAGATAAGTTTGTGAAATTAAATAAAGCTTGTGTTTATTGCAAATAAATATGGACGATGCCAAGTAGAACCAATTATTGGGTGGCCCATATGGATGTACATCCGCCCCTGAATTTAAGTATAGAGAATTTCTAATGGCACCCTAGATACGGAAAAAAAATCTTATGAATAATTAAAAAAGCTCCTCGAAAGTGTATTTCTGGGACACATTTATTTTGAAAAATAATGTTTGAAATAGGAAATGTAACTACGATTTGGTATTGGATATGTATATTCGGTTCTTGTACAAATAGTTAAGACAATTATTATGCAGATTTTGGTGCATTTATAAAATACATGGTAAAATATAATTTGATTAAATACGAAGTAATCACAAAATACTCTAAAATACGATATGCAAAATATTTCTCAATCCAAAATATGAAAAATATAATAGTACTATATACAAAATGTCTCTAAAATTATTAGATTACTGAGTATGGTGGATAATGAGTCGGTCCGTGATATTTGCAATATTCCTCCGCTGTCGTTTGTAACACATAGTCTCTCCAGTCTTCGCCCTGATGACATCTAGAACACCTCTAACATCAGAGCTATCAGGAAATAAACATCCATTAATATTCGCATGCGCAATCTGCATAATACGACGACACCTAGGCAACACATCATGAGCATGATCGACCCTAGCTTGCTCCTTCTCTAGAAGCTTCACATGTGTTGGTCTAGGTGGGTTACCTGGAGCCTCATGTATCAGATATGAATGTCATCCATATCCCTCTGTTTCACTATGGGAGGGGTACAATTAGAGGGTGGTCTGGGAATGTGTTGCATGTACCCGAATTGTTGCATAACGCGCTCAGGCAAATAAGTAATCGTCTTGCGCGACCCGCATGCCAATCACCCAGTGAATAACACAATATCGTCAAAAGGAACTGTCTCACGGTGAGTCTCGTATGCACGAAAACATATATCCCATAGGTCAAGCGATCTATATACACTCTGAATGGCTCTGTCGCCTGATTTCCTCGGAGTGGGTCAAATGAAGCGGCACGTGGCTGAACCTCAGTATATGTAGGCTCAAGCGACCATTCAGATATGTGAGGGAAGTGTTCTAGGATTCAAATAATTCTAACTAAATTATTTAAATTAAAAACAATTCTCATTATTATTTTAATCCGACACTACCCCCCACGCATATCAACATCAAACCACTTATTGCATCATATAATTCACAAACAACCACTTAAATAATAAATATAATATTTGGGGCGTTACAACTTCACTGAGGACTTAGTATTTTAAAACTAGGAAACTTTCTTTCTTCGTCCTAAAGGGCCAACTTACCCTGAACTGGTGAAGTAGTTTTGGATTCAGATAAAGCAACCTCACTACAAGTCTCAACGATTGTTTTAGGAATGGAGATTTGCATGACTGAAATTCTTATTTTTCAGGTGTTCGATCTTGACGGAGCAGGTAAAAGATGTTGCAGTCTTGTTGGTAGTGGAAGAATGAGAAAGCTGGAACAAATTTCCTCAAAGATTTTCTAGACCAAGAAGAACTCCAAGCAGATCAGAGATCTTCATCCACATCTCATAACATGGGCTCAGATTATTCTGGGATGTATTCATCATAAACCTCCCACAAATTACCTCACCACTGATTAGATGTACATGTTATTCTACACTGCTTCTGGTGAAAAGATAAATCTTCTTATAGTACTTTTTAGGTATATAAAGAAAGAGATTAGAGAATCAACAAATGGAAAGCAGAAATTAATATATGGATACCTCTGGGACTTCTTATCTCAGAAGTTTTGGTTGAAAGCAATTTGATAGAAGGCCTTCAACAACATAATTTGGAGCATAATTTAGATTCTTATCTAGTCACAACTTTTGGAAGATGTTTTGATGGGACAAGCTTAAAGCATATGTCCTTAATTTCTATTATCATTGAACCTTCAAAATTTCGATAACCATAAGCCTTTTGTTTTACTTAGAATGGTGTAGAAGATGCTCTTTGTTCAATGAGAGACATCCTACAAATTATTTGGTACATTATCTAAAAACTTACATAAAAGATAAAGCAACTCCAAGTGTGTCCTTTGAGGCGATAGAAAATCTCTTTGAAGACTTTCCAGGAGAAATCTCCGCAGTAGTCCGTCGTTATATCTTTACAAATATTGTTGAATCAGGCTTTGTTGATGATCGATCACCTAGATGATTCTTTTGAACCTATTGTTATGGGAAAGAGAAAGTTCTTTAGAAGTATTTCTTCCAGGCCGTCAGTCTCTTCACATCCTCCTGTAAAGATTGATATGATTTCTACCTCTTTAAGGACTCTAAATCTTGTGAAAGTTAAAGTTCTTGAACTCTGATCCTCCTATTGTAAGTAAATCATGTTCTAGCATTTCTTATCAAAATGATATTGTTACTTCATCCATTCCCACACCTACATCCTCTGCATCCTCACCTTTTTTTTTATCCCAAACCTATTTCCTCCCATGTTTCTAATATCTCCTAAATTCTTCAAACCAAAGCAAAAATAGAATCCTTGATAAAATCAGACATCCAGTGTTTCAGATGCAGTTCATGATATCTCCTTTGATTTTGAAGATTTTTCTAAGATATCCTCTGCACAACACCAAACTAACGCTTTACCAGAAAACAACCCAAATATCATTAGTACTTTTGTCTTTGATACAAACATGGAATATTTCTTTAACCATTACCCAGTGACTCTGATCCGTCATAAGACAATCCTTCTTTTTTTGATTTTACGAATACGTCTTTTTTATTTTTGAGGGGGAGAAAGTGAGATGATTTTGATATATCTATTCTCAAGAATCATCCCATACATGTTCTGATATTTTTCCACTAACCATGTTTGATTGATCAGGAACTTGGAAAAAGTTCACTAAATTTATTTTAGCCAGGCAAAACTCAGAAACTCTGAAGATGATATCATGTTTGATATCTAGAAGTATTGGTAATCAATTCATGTTAATCTGGATCTAATACCTTTACTTAAAGGAAATCCAACTAGAATCTGATACAATGTTCAACCAAGGTTTTGATACTCCATCAAACTAGGATCTGATGTGTTAAACCAGGATCCAATGTACATGACCAGGCTCTAGACGAACTAGGTTCTGAGAGTTCATTGTGTTATGATAGCAAGCCAAGATATGAGTTACTCAATCAACCGCTTCTAGTCGGATCAATGAAGAACCAAACTTTTCACTCTAACTCTATTGATGTGCTTAACCGGACATTACAACCAGACTCTGATGAATGTTTCTAATCAGGGAAGTATTCCTTTCATACTGATTAGAATATTTTTATATTTCAAAGTTATTTTATAAGTCTGAAACTCAGAGGGAGACTCTGATCAAGCTGAGATACGTTTTGAGAATATATAACTTAAAAGGAGTTTTATAGATAACTCTGAAGTGTTTTTATGTGATTAAACCTGTAAAAATTGTTCATCAAAATACATGGTTTGTCATCATTAAAAAGGGGAAGATTGTAAGAATAATATTTAGTTATGCATCTGACCTTTAGTTTTAATGATAACAATATAGTGTTTCTTAAAGAACAAATTTGTATCCTAGTGGTTTTGTCTAGTGTGTAACTTTTTCTAACATGTGATGACAATGATAGAATGATGCGTGATATCATCAACTTATGGAATCAACACACTATACTCTGGAGAGATACAAGTACATGTTATAAAGATCAAGTCAAGTTCTAGACTGCTTCTAAACAACAGTTATGATGAATGTTAGTTTAAAACTTCTAGTTATGACTCTAATGTATAAAGCTTCTGAAGACTTCTTAAGCTCAGATGTTTCTGCACTTCTAAGTTCTAAAGATTCTGAAAACAATGTTCTGGAAGAATAAGTTCTGAAGACTCTGAAGACTGTGAAGACAAGGTCCTGGATGAACAAGTTCTGAAGACAAAGGTTCTGAAGATTCTCTTTCAAGTTTTGGTCATTCTAAGTATGCTTCATAAACAACCTATTAGAAGCCTATGAAGATTAAAAGATAAGATCATAATTGGTTTACGTGAGTGAATAGTACATGGTACAATATCAAATGTTTCCACTACCCTGATATTGTGGCGCAATGACTGTATTATGGTACAATATTATCTACCACCCCCTCATTGACCGATATGGACAAATACATCTGGAATTTGGAATCCATCTTCTACCTTCAAACCGGTCTTTCTTTGGATATATAAGGAAGACTTGAAAAAATGAAATGACTAATTATCTTCACTGAAACTCTCTTGCAAGAACTCATACGTAAATATTTCATTTTGTGAAGAAAAGCTGTAACACAAGGAACTTTTGTTCATTAACTTGCTAAGAACACTTTTGTGTTTCTCTTTGTATTTCACTTTGTGTAATCTGCTTTCAAAGAAGCATTTTTGTAAACATAACCTTTGTATTTCAACTAGTGTGTTGATTGTTCCTTGAGAGACTAGAGTTTAGTCAGAATTTCTCAAGAAGACATTGATGGATAGTCTCTGTGGTTTGTAATCAGTTTAGTTATAATAGATTAAGTCCTTGTTGATAAAGCAAAATTACATTGCTAGGTGGACTGAAGTAACTTCGTTAATCGTAAACAAGGATAAATATAATTGTATTCATTTATTTTTGTTCTTATCTCATTGTTTTTTGTATTAGGTAGAAAAACCTTTTTTTAATCTTGAAACTAATTCAAACTAGGGTGGCAAAACGGGCCATGGCCCGCCAGTTCGGCCCGTACACCCGTCAAAAAATGGCGGGTTGGGTTGGGATTTTTGACCCGCCGTCCACCAAAGTCCGCCCTGCTAAAGACCTTCGCCCGCCAAAGTCCGCCTCGCCAAAATCTACCGTCCACCAAAGTCCGCGCGCCTATTCGTTAAGCTTGTCTCACCTTAAATCTGTCTTTTTTAGTTAATTCTAGTAGCTTCAATTCTTGATGGTTTTATTTTATATATTTATTTGTGAATATATGCAATATTTTTTTAAGTAAATTTTGTTAAAAAGATGTTTTATAAAAAATTGTTTTTAAAAATAAGTGAAAAATTTAATTGAAATGTAAAAAAAACCTTTTAATATATTAAAAAAATATTTAAAAAATAATAAAAAAGTAAGCGGGCAAGTCCAACATCCGCCAATCTGCCACCTTGACAGAGCTTGCCCACCCCACTATTTTCTTAGTAGGCTTACGACAGAGTGATATGGAGTGGAACGAGTGACCCATTTTACCGCTCCTACTTTAAACTTTCTCTCTTGTATTTTATGTACCTTCATTACCCAAATATTATTAACTATAAGCATACCACATATACATTTCTATCGATGAATGTCCATTCCAATCAATCAAATGCTCCATATTATTTCATATCTCTCTCTTTTTTCCGTTTGTAAAATTAATTTAAATAATCTTTTGATTCAGATAAGTTGACGTATTTGTGATTTTAGTTTTTGCGAATTTTAATTTTAAGAACTTAATTTTTTTTAAGTCTTGATTAATTATGTTTTTGATTAAATAAAAATAATAACCAAAAAGAAAATCAAAATCACAAGATTATTTAAGTCTTGATTAATTATTTTTGATTAAATAAAAATAAGTTCCAAGAAGAAAATCAAAATCACAAGATTATTTAAGTCTTGATTAATTATGTTTTTGATTAAATAAAAATAATCACAAGATTATTTAAGTCTTGATTAATTATGTTTTTGATTAAATTTTTTTCTTCATAAATGAAAAATCCATCCCCATTGCAATCCACCACAAGCGTGTCTTTTGCCACTGCAAAGCAGGTCACCGCGATTCTGGAACAACTCGCCACCACCGCCAGCACTCCTTCGTCAAACTTCATCCTTTTAATATTGAGTGAGTGGAAAAGGTGAGAGTGTGAGATTCAGTATTAGAAGGAAAATGAAACACATGTGGAACAATATGGAACATTTGATTGATTGGATGATGGATATTAACACCAACGTTCCGTTTGAAAACCATTTCCAGGAACAAAATTAGTACAATAATTCAAACGGAACGGTTGGTGTTTTCCGGTAGTACGTTCGCATTTTACAGCATTGACACCAAACGCGATATTTCGGAATGTAGATTGATATGCATTGTCCTTTTCATGGTTTAGATGATTGATTGATTATATGGTTGATTTCTTGCTTGGAGAAAGGAGTATTTTGTTTATTTGGTTTAGGATTAGGGTTTCTGGTGTCATTGTGTTCTAGCCCTGATTGAATTTGAATATAGATATCTATTGTTATGTTTGTGATATATACTGTAACCTATTGTTAAATTCATTCTGCAACTTTTATCTTTTGCATGTACTTGTTTTGTAGTTTGATTTATAGTTTTTGTAGCATACAAGCCTTGTTAAGTTGAATTTAGGGTTTGTGAACTGCTTGATTTTATAGATTTGCATGGCTGATTGTGAAGCTCTTCAATTGGATCGGCTTGGGGTTAATAGTTTGTAACTATTAGTGCCTCTCAATCAGTAGCCATGGTTATTAATTTTTTTAGCTCAACCGTCGAATGGATCAAACTGATTGAATGGATTTTGGAGCAAAGGTGAAATCAACCCTACATGTTTCCCTTTTTCTGGGTTGGGGTTTTTCTCACTCTCAGCTGTGTTTTCTTTGTGACAACTTGTTTGTTTCTAACATCCGTCACTAATGAACTCACATCAAAAACCCATTTTCGATCTATTTTTTGTGTCTATTTTTACTTATGCAGGACTGGCACTGTAGATTGAAGGTGTGTCTGGTGTCCAACACGTGTCAGTTTGGTGTTTGCCACACACCAACACTGACACAAAATTGACACATGTGGATATAGTTACATTTACTCGCTTCCATTTTCTCTTTATTGATGGGGCTGACATGTACTTGGTGTTCGTGTTTGTGTCTGTGCTTAGTTACTTTTCAGTATTTCCAGCTTTCCCACCCACCGTTGCATTTGAGTGTTATCTAATCTTGGTTTTATTTGCAGGACATCTGAGTTCTGATATTGGCAGCAATGGATACTATACCAGAAAATTTGTTATTGCCCTCCTCGCCTAACCAACGGCACTTACCAATTGATGAGGAGCTTTGGTTGATGGCTGAAGAGAGGGCCCAGGAAATACTATGTACAATTCAACCTAATGTTGTTTCTGAGCTGAATAGAAAGCATATTATTGATTTTGTTCAGAGGCTGATTGGAGGTTACTATGGGGGAGAGGTTTGAATATTTTGATTCAGTTTTTCATACTTTAAATTTAGTTGGGTTATGTCTTTATTTTCTTTTCTTTTAATCAGTTTGCTTTCTTTTCCATGGATTTAGTTGGGTGGTTTTTGATGTTTTCTGCTTTGTTTGCAATTTAAAATTGATTGGTTGATACAAGCTTGATTTTACTACTCTTTTCTTTTATACATGTACATATTTAAATTTAACTTAAAATATTCTTGAAGACCAATCTTATCGTTTGCAAACCCAGAAGATCCATATAACCCTTATTTATGCAGGCTGGCTTCAACTTTCCACTCGATGTGTTTTGTCTGTGCTAAGAGTGTCATATTGGATGAGTTGTGACTTGGAAAGTGTTTATAAGTGGGGAGAAACTCTTCACCTTACCAGTCATCTTTGTAAGGATGAGTTAAGTTCAATATAAAACCTAAAACAGTATCTGAGATTATCCAAGATCCGGTGTCGTTTAGTAGCGGCTAATATTTTCTTAGTTCTACATATGATTATTAATTCTGTCTCATGGTAATCAAGATAGAAATGCTTGAATTGAATAATGTTGAGGTGAGTTCTCAATTATTTGTTTACGCTGGTGAACATTTATTGATTTGAAGAATTTGACCCTATTTTGAAAAAGCACTTGCCTCCATTTCAAAAAGCTTTAAGGTGCCAAAAAAAAATTGGTTTCATTATGTGCATACTGTTACAGCGGTGTCCATAAATAAACGTTTTATCTTTTGTGTGCCAACAACAGGTTTTCGTGTTTGGATCAGTCCCACTAAAAACCTACCTTCCAGATGGAGATATTGACTTGACAGTTCTCAGTCAAGAAAGTGTAGAGGAGGATTTAGCACAAGCAGTATGCAATCTACTTGGAAGTGGAGAAGACCTTGAATACAAAGTGAAAGACATACAACATATCCGTGCGCAGGTTTAGAAACAAAATTTCTATTTAAGCTGTTATAGTTATTGAATTTCGATTTCTTAGCATCTTCATTTATCTATACTCTGAAATTGCCTTTTAAGATTTTTCATTTCGTTTTTTTGACGTGTAAGTTCTGTATCTTCACCTAGCAGTATTCAATTACAGTGTAATTTAAATGAAAGATTGGACCGGTTAATTATTAAACTATCTGGAGCCACCTAGGTTCATTTATTATTGGAAATTTGTGATTTGCAACTACTACTTCAACCATATTAGGTTTTTATTTCTTTTGGGCATGTATAGCAGATGCAGTTGAGCTTTGAGGCCTTAATTATTTCCCCCATTTATGTTTCTGCTATCTAGCCCAGTAGTCATTCATGTTGGTGGAATAGGCTAAATAGGATTTTAAGCATCTTTTTGATTGTTTGATTTACTGCGAAACAATGATTGAAATGTTTCAATTGACATCATGTACTGATGGATGCCGCATGCGGTGTTGTTAAATAGTGGCTATATATTATATTATTTCTGAAATGTTATATTTACATCCTAATTCTATGTGAAAAAGGGCATATCCACTGATGTTATTGCCTCTTTACTTTTTATATTTAAAATTATTCCCTTTCTAGATTTTTCAGATAGGAAGTGTTTGATGTTTTAGTAAAATTAGTATCTCTCAATTTTGCACGACTTCCTTTTTTATGCTTGGATGTTGGATGCAGGTAAAGGTTGTAAAATGCACGGTGAAAAGTATAGCGGTTGACATCTCTTTTAACCAGATGGCTGGACTCTATGCTCTGCGCTTTCTGGAAGAGGTAAATCTTATTTTTGCTAAGTAATATTTACAACTAGTTTATGTTCTGAGTTCAATATACCATGAGCTTAAAATTTATAAGCTTTAAGTTCACTCGTGTTACTGTTAGCTTGTATAATCTGAAACCTGATTACTGTAGAACTAATATGTGGTTAGTTAGTTTGTCTAAAAGCAGTAAAGAAATGAAATCATATGCCATGTTAGGATTGTCATTTACATCAAATTTAACTATAGATTTTCCTCCATTTAGCCTATGTTATTAAACTCGGCACGAAACTCGGCTAGAACGATCGCGATAATAGGATTGGATTCGGAACGACGTCTTTCTAATGTGGCCGCTCCGGCCGCGTCAGCCGTATATGATATTTGCCTTAAATTTTAAGGATAACATAGTTATTTTATAGAATTTTATTGGCATTTGGAAGTATGCTTTGCTTAAAACTTATGGTTTTTATTTCTAAATATGAATACTTCATGAATTTTGATTAATTTATTTTAGTTTTTAGCAATTACTTGTTCATTAGTATTAACTATATTAGTGTCCAAGTCACACAAATATTAGTCGTTCCGCTCCCCGCTCGTGTTCCGTTCCCTTTTTGGAGATGGCCGCACTGGTATCCGAGATTGATAACATAGCATTTAGCTTTCTTGTCATTTTTTACTCATTTTCTTTAAATGTTTTTATATATTTGATTTTGCTTCCCCTTTTCTTCCTACAGTTTCTACTACTTGACTTACCTCTATTTCTGGGGTCCATAAAGATCATATAGAGAATACCATCTATTAAATTTGTGTGACTAATCAGTCTGATTGATTTGTAGTGGTCTCAACTCAATATTTGGGTTCATTGTTTATTTAGCCTCTTTATACTCTCCTTTCCCGTGCATTTTGCTCATATTCAGGCTTTGGTTATTCTTTTTTTTTTTTGTTTTAAAAAAAACAACTCAGGTTGACCAACTTGTCGGGAAAAACCATGTCTTCAAACGCAGTATAATCTTAGTCAAAGCTTGGTGCTATTATGAGAGCCGACTTCTTGGGGCACACCATGGCTTGCTCTCAACATATGCACTTGAAATATTAGTTTTATATATTATCAATTGTTTTCATTCATCATTGTGTGGTCCTCTAGAGGTGAGTGATGTTTTCCACTAATATTCTTTCGACCCTTTTAGCATTTGTATTCACATCTGCATAAAGGATAAAACCACCGAGCTGCTGCTACTAGCAGGCGCTGTACAGATTTTTGGACTACTACAGCACATTTGATTGGGAGAAAAATTATATCACCATAGATGGTCCACAATCATTATCCTCCCTTCCAGAAATCATTGGTAAGTGTTATGGGGGCTGCTTAAGCTATTGGATGTATTAATTATTTAGTGGGATTGTTTATTGGCAATCTTCGGTCCTTGATTCCAACTTGTTGCAGAGAAACCAGAATCTGATCGAGGTGGGTTGCTGCTCAGTAAAGAGCTTCTGAAAAATTACAGGGATATGTGCTCTGTTCCAAAGGCATGTGAGACGTCACACCGTGAATTTCCCATCAAGTGCATGAACATTTTGGATCCTCTAAAAAGCGACAACAACCTAGGCCGCAGTGTCAACAAAAGTAATTTTTCCCATTAAACCATCAATTGATTCGGTGAGAATATTTTTATTTGTATTTTAATTGCTTGTAAGCTAACTTCTTACTTTACTATGAAAACACTGGTAAGCTCCCGGCAATGTTTCATGCTACTGACAAATGCATCAGGGCTTTCTCCGGTATCATTCTATATATTATATGCTTGGATTCTTTGATTCTTCGATTTTAACACACGTGTCGACCTTTTACCTTTCTTCCTGCAGGCACTTTACATCGAATTGGTTACGCTTTTGCCTTCGGTGCTGAAAAGCTTAAGGAGATTCTTGACCTTCCAGGAAAAAGCATTGGTGGAGCACTTGAGGTGTTTTTCATGAACACTTTGAATAGAAATGGGAAAGGACAAAGGCCAGATATCGATGTTCCTGTTCCCGCATTTGGTACTGGAAGATCTGAAGAGCCTGTCCTTGTTGGAGATTGTGACAGTTTCTATGGTGGCTTACAACATATTCAGATGTATCAGAACTATGCTATGCCGCTTGTTGCGCCTTCGAGTTCCCCACCGATACCATTTGATGCTGATATGCTTAAGCTACAGCAAAACTGGCTTAGGTATTATCATAGAGGTACTGATTTATACGTTCCTAGGCAGACATTCTTTCATCCAAATGCTCCTCCACCACCAACTTATGGCCTTGATGAAATAGGGAAATCGCGAGGAACAGGCACATACATCCCTGACATGGTAAATTGCTTTCATTTTCAAACTTTATTTATTTATGATAAGATAACTCATTTTATCAGTCTCTAAATGTTTGCATGTTTCTGACTCAGACTCTTACTACCTACTGGAATGCCCGTGCAAGAGGGTCCAGACCAAGGAGATTCGGTACCGGGAATAATAACAATAATAGTAATAATAATGCATTGCCCAAACCATTGGAGAGAAAGCAAATAGAAGAGGTTCTTTCTGAGACTGACATGAATGATAATAGTTCCAAGTCCTATGAGCTCTTTAATGAAGATTTTCCTCTTCTTTCAAGCATTGGCAACAGCAGTTCGGAAGCATCCCAACAATCTGAGCTGGACCATAGTTCCTCATCGCCTCAAATGTCTATCGAGTTTGGAACTTACGGTATCCCGCACTCAGCTACAGAACCGAGTTTGGGAAAAAAGAGTCAGAAAGAGGATTCCAGCGCTACTACACCAGTTGTTCCAAGTCTGGCAGTGGAGACAAAAGGAAAATGTGCTCGGGTCGAAGAGAAGACGGGTTGACAGTATCAAACCTGTAGTCATTTTGTAGGATATCGAGGATAACATCTAATGTGACGCTTTTTACTGCAGGTTCTTCTCTGAGAAATACCAAGTTGAAGGTAATACTAATAGTCAATCTATTCTCTCATTTTCAGATGTAAATTTTGGGAGAAACTAGAATTGGTTGCTAGTGATATAGACTTCATGGAAATAAGTCTTTGGTAAGGATGTTTACAAATTTGGTTCTGCCTTTTGGTTTTATACCCCTTGCTCTCCTCTTTCCATTGGAAGAGCTTACCATTTTAGTTGAACTAGTAGCATATCTTTTCTGCTTCTAAAGTTCAGTGATGTTGTACATGATTTGTGTTTTACAGTACAATAACTTATAATGAATGTGGTACAATTATGTGGACATTTCACCTCCAAACCTACCTCTGAATTTTTCTCTTTGAAAACCAAATGTCTGTCTTCTATGAGAGAGACTTGTTTTTGTTTGCAATGGCGGTGTTATGACTTCTTTTATCTATACACTTTTTTTTGTTGAAATCTATCGATATGAAACACGTTGGACCAGGCTCGATTAATGGTTTGTTGTAATGGTTGTAACATCACAGATCAATGTCAAGACGGAATGTAGTCAAAGGTGGTCGGTCTTCCAAATGAAAGGTAGTCAACTTAATGAAAAATATTGGGTTTGGTCAGGCCCCATAAATCAGACAGTTATAATTGGTTTTTCTTTTATGAAATATGAAAAGGAAATATGAAAAGAAGGATAATGTCACTTGGACTCTAAATTGAAGGACTCAAAACATGTCACGAGTGATCGTCACTAATCGTGATACTTCGTTAATGAATTTTGGTTGCAAAAATATTTCCTACATATGCTTTATTGTGTAGGTATCACTTCATAAAAAATGTGTGGTATAAAATTAATTCAATTGTATAAAACCAAAAACTCAAGGATGAAGATGGAAAATTGACAAATTTTAACAAATATTGGAACCCATAGCAGCATGAAATATTTCAACGAAGTATTCTATATTCTATAGAGGATTCTTATATTGATTACGAAAATAATTTGTGATTAGACTGATCCGGTTAGACACCTTAGACAACATCGCCATAAATAGTGTGACTTTTGCAAGACTTGGGAAGCAATTAATACAGTGAGATACACACACCCTTTGGTCAAAGTATCACCATATTATAAATACTTTGTATTCTCATTTGAGTTGTAATATTTCTCGTGTGTGATTGAATTATATTCATCATTTGTGCTAGCATAGAAAATTGGTCGAGATAGCTCCAATTGTGATGGTACAGTTAAAAAATGTGGTTCTATGTGTGTATGTTATGATGTTACTATATTTGATTATGATGATGACAAAAGCCAAATTAATCACAAGTATCATCAATGTAGAAAAATATTAAAGTTATCAAAAGCGAAGTTAAATAATATTATGATGTTTAAGCAAATATAGTCAAATATAAATATCAATATCAATATCAAAAGAAATTAAAGTTGAAAAGAAATTAAAGTTGAGAAAACTTGTTTGATCATGTGTTTGTAATATTATATTTATCTGTTTTGAATCAATAGTATGTAAATTAAACAAGAGTAATCCTCAAGGTACTGAGATGATGCACATACGCACTAAATGATTTTACAAAACTTTGTCTATTGCAAAACCTTTCTAAAAATTGTTTATGGCCACTAACAAATCGATTATGAAAGCATCCTAACCAATTACAAAAGCGAAATCTTTCTCTAACCGATTAAAACTTGTATCTAATCAATTAAGAAAAGAACTCACCGCCTAATGTTAGGAATTCTTTTAATCGATTAGGATCTAAATTTGGATAATATGTTTTCATATTTTTTAGGTCTAATCAATTAGCACATAAGCTTGCTGTGGATTATTTATTTTCTTTAGTAAAAAAATTTCTCCTATATAAATGAGTCTTTGTGCATTATTCTAATAACTGAAATCTGATTTACTACTCCTCTCTCTCACTCATTGTCTTCATATAAACTGTTTTTATATAATTATCATTATCTTAGTGCTGAGATAACGAAAAAGTTGTGTAATGTTTGGTTATGATCAGATTGCGATGTAATTGTAAATATAAAGCTTAGTTTTCTTGTAACATTGTAAGTGATATAAAATTTTCAAGTTAAATCTGGGTAAAGTCTTGGTTTAAGAATATTGTGGAAAGATCCTGGTGTAAAAGCTCAAGCTGTTAGTGAAATCCCAAGAGAAAACTCTTGGGGTATGAATTAGGCCACATGGTTTAAGGTTGAACCTGTATAAATCTTGGTGTGATCTCTCTAACTCTTTTCATTTATATTTGTGAAATTTATTCTCCACGCTTAACTTTCTACTTCATCTTATTTCTTAAAATCGACTAACTCAAAAATTAATCATTTGTAAAAAAGATTTAAAAAATTATATAATATAACTCATCTCTCTCTTGTGTTCGAAGTCACTTGATCAACAAGTAGTATCAGAGTCTAAATCCAGTTATGAGAGTAATTGTCTCAAGAGGTAGAATGACTTTAAATGATTCACTAAACAAACCCATATCATTTAATAAAAAGGGGTGATGCTTATTGGAAAGAGAAGATGCATATCTTTATAGAAGGGATGAATTGTGATATTTTGGTCGTTGTATAAAATGGTCCTTTTGTTTCAACACATCTAGTTTATAGTATTGTGAAAAATAAACCTAAGAAAATTTGAACCAACGAGAATAAGAAAAAGTACAATGCAATTTGAAAGTTAAAATTATTATCATTGTCCTTCTCGGTATCGATGAGTTCTTTTTCGCGTTTCTTACTTTAATTCTGCAAAAGAAATGAAGAACACCCTTCAAATTACGCATGAAGATACAACTAAGATAAAAGGGACTGTCATGAGAACATTGACCCATGAGCACGAGCTCTTGAGAATGAAATCTGAAGAAAACATTCAAGATACGGAAAAAGAATTCATTCATATTGTAAATAATACGATAATTCTAGGTAAAGTATTTTAAAATGAAGATTTAGTTATAAAAGTATTTAGATACCTAAACTGCAATTGACAACCTAAAGTCACTATAATATATGAATCTAAAAACTTATCTTTTATGAATTTGGCTCCCTTGTTTTGAAAATTGCAGGAACAAGAGATATAATTAAAAATACTTAATGAGAATGAAGAAATTAACAAGAAGAAGAAAATTCTTGCACTCAATGTTGAAAAGGCCAAAGATTCAGATATTGGCGAAGATATGAATCTATTAATCCGAAAATTTACGAAATTCGTGGGACATGACAAACAACCACAAAACTTTCAACATAAAAATGAAGAAAAATCTTTGTTCGTACCAACTTGCTTATAATGCAGAAAGAAAGATCACATAAATCTAAATTTTCCTCAAAACTATAAGAGGCTGAAAAATTCAAAAGACCTAATAAAGAAACAAAGAAGGCACCATAGATTAGACGAATAAAAAAAATAGGAAGAAACCAACATTTATCTTATGACAAAATACAAAGACAAAGAGGTAAATGATCTAACTTCCTATTATACTTACCATGAACTCTTCCTCTTTTGTAAGAAGTGAGATAATGATTCAAGCAAATTAAAAAAATATTCTTTATGTCTCTAAATCAACTATATACTCTCTTGAAAAAGAAAATAAAAACCTCCATGAGGATATATATTGTCTTAGAAAAAACAAAGTCTTTTAATTCAGAACTCTCCTTCTCGTTGTTCTTCATCTTCCAATGAAAACTCTTCCATATCTATCAAGTGTGTGAAAAATAAAATATTTTAGAAAATAAAATCACATTTGAGATTTTGACGTTTTCTATCTTCTGGTGTCACGATATAAGTGTGATTGCTGTATGAGCAGGTTGTTAACCCCGATTTATAAAGGATACTGTAGCGATAAAAATCGGAGATCAAGATATTGATTAACTTGACTCTCAAATAGAAAGATTTGCCACTGCGCTTTATCATTTCCAAGAGAAAAAAAGGAAAAGTGCGAAATAAAACCCATAAATATGCAAAGTAAGTGCAATACTAAAAGTAAAGAAAAATATCATGCATTTGAAAGAGATTGAAGGTTCGGAGGTTGGTTATACAAAGGGAAGGTGTTAGCACCCTATGTATCTATAATATCCTATAAGAATCTTTTGAAATATCCGTGTTTTTGGTTAAAAAGTTAATTTGTAAAAAGGATCAGAAAGATGAGAAGTTTTGAAAATGCAACGACCTAATGTCGAAGTTTTGACTTAAAAGGGTGTAAATTTGAAAATAGGATTTTAAAAGTTTTAACTAATGGAAAATAAATATGAGAGATAAAATATAAAGACCCACGATAATATAAAGTCAACGAGATGATCCTTTTCCTTGGATTCAAACACAAAGATAATAATTAGATGAAGACCGGATAAGAATCATGCATTAGATAAAAATGGATAGTAACTATACTCCAAGGATTAAAGAACTAATTTTAGGTTTTTTTTCTTTATTAAGTGGCTTATAATAAGTAAAAGAAAATAAGAAGCTCAAGTGAGCAAAGAGAAAATGCATAAAGTAAAGAAAATAAAAGACTATGGATGATAAATGGCATAAAAGTAAAGAGAGGAAAATATAAAGTGCGAAAATATAAATGATATTAAAGTAAAGTTAGTTCAATATAAAGTTAATAATTTGATTTGAGATAAGTGTAACTTTACATGGAGCATAGAATGTATGTACTCATACATGTTAAATAAATGACACTTTGAAGTTCATTCTCTTATACATGTAGTACAATTAACAAACACGGGGATCAAGACAAAGTCAAGGAAGATACATTATGACAGACTTATCATCAATCATAAGTACCTTGAATAATCAAAGGATCATTTAGAGGTAGATTGAAAATGATGAAAGTTCATCAAATATCCGACAAGCTTAGATGAACTAAAAAAGCTCAAATGCTTTCCAAATTGATCCAAATAAAAATAAAAATAAAATAGATAAAGAAAAATAAGATGAAGTCTATAATAAAAATAGTATAAATGTCATAACTTTCTCAATTTTTCATGAAATTAGACAGATGAATAATAAAATTTATCTACTCAATCTCACGAACAAGGATCCATGCTCAAAATAAATAAACAAATAACAAAAACTTACATAAAAAAATGAAAATTAAACAACAATAAATCATTTTTGCTTTTGGAGTTCAAGAACACTTTTCAACTCTTGATTTTGAATCAATGGAGTTTTCTTATAAAATGGTGATAACTATGGTATTAAATAAATAAATAAAAAAGTAAAAATGCAATAGAATTAAATAAAGAACAAGTATAATAGTCTACCTATTTAATAAAAGGAAGAAATGACTTGAAAGAAAATGAAGAGAAGAAAATAAGAGAGTTTTGAGAATTTTTTATATTAATAACCATGTATTAAAATAATATTTCGTAAATAACCGCGTTTCGGAAAAAAATACGCAAATAATCATGTTTCAGATGACTCCCCAAAGGAGGAGCCATCTGAATTGGCGCATGCACCTATATTTTAAGGGGAGGCGCCATCTCACTTGGCGCCTATGTGCTTAGGGCATGCCCTAAGCCAAGTGAGATGGCGCCTAGGTGTTATTTCAGGGCAAAATTTGATTTTTTTTTGTCCGATGCGTTGCGTGTTGGATAGAGGATCAACAAAATGGACTTTTTATTAAAAAAAAATTACATCCAACTGTATTACATTAAAATAACAGATAAAAAAACAGATAAAAAAAACGGATAAAAAAATACAAGAAAAAAAACAGATAAATCAGTGATCCCCCGGAACCCGGTAATGACCCCCGGTTCCGTATCCCTGTCCTCGCCTTTCTCGTGCTGAGTGTCGTTGCATTTCCTGCTGCGGCAAGGTCGATGGCCCAGCGAAGTCAATACGGTCCGGATCCATAAAATCAGCCAGATCTCCATATCTAGAAGATCCGCTTTGGTACAATCGGTTACCCATACCCTCAAAGTTTGGTCGTGTTGGCGGTGGGTGGAGTTCCATAGTGGGTCTGTAGCATTGATCGTCTGAGTACGGTGGGTAGAAAGGAAATGGATCTTGGGGTGTTTGGTATTGAGGATGTTGGGTGGTTTGGTGATATTGTGGTTGATGGTAGGTTGGGTCGGTTTGTTCGTAATCTTCCGACATTCCCATATCAGGGCTAAGGCTGGATGTTGAGGGGCCCATATTGGGATATGCGGAAGACTGAAATTGTGTGTGGGGTATGCGGGTGTGCTGGTATTGGGATTGGTATTGTGGTTGAGTGTGAGGCATATCGGGGTATTGGTAGTGTGGTGGTGATTGTGGTTGGTTGTGTGGCATTTGAGTGTAGTTGTGTTGTGGTGGGGACTGTTGTTGGGTGTTTGTGGGTCTGTTTCTTCTTGGGGGTTGGTGGGAGGTTGATGGGTTTTGGGTTTGTTGATGGGGAAACGAGGGTTGTGCCCATTGTGTGCGTGGGTCAACCAAGTACCTTGGATGAGACACGTGTATTTCAGGGTTACTAACCGACCTGTACCAAGACAAATATTGATCCGTGTGTCGCATATTACCTTGATTAAGGAAAACCAGGAATTGTAAGACATAGCGGTGACGCCTCTTCCACATCTTACACCATTTCGGAGCAAAGTCTTTCTAGTTGGTAAGACCCCACTGGGCGTCGACCCTTTTAAGATGCCATGGGGACAAACAAGTTGGATCACTTGGTATCTCTTGATGCATTCCTAACTGCATCTTCACACGGTCGCTGTGGTGCATCTCCACAATGTTGAACCGAATGATTGCAGTCTTCGCGGTCCAAGTTGCTGCATCCTCCGGGTTTGGATCATGGCCCAAACCCAAATATAGTCTCCAGACAAACTGCGATAAAATTTAAATCAGGTTAACGCAAAAGTAATGTATAAATAATTTAAATGAAGAAAAGTTAAAAGCTACGACGTACGTCATCTGGGCCTAAGTGATCCAACAAATTGCGGTAGAGTGCGACATTGAATCTTGGATTCTTGCCGTAATCCATACCCCTCACGCAGTACCTAAAGAAAATGAGAATCATTTTATTCTTAGCATATATTTAGGGAAGAGATGAATAGTAATAAATGCTATAACTTGATGACTTACTTTGTTGCGTACGGGAAACCGAAAGTGTTGTTGTTGACGGGGTTTAAGGACTCCATCCTCCACCAACCCCAGGCTTGTAGTAAAAAAGCGCACCCATAAAATGTACATTTTTCCTTGACTGCATTTTTGCACAAGGAACTGTATAGGTGGGCTAAAACTGCAGAACCCCAACTATATTTTCTTGTTTTTTCAAAATTTCTTAGTAAATGTAAATACATAAAATTTACACTATTTCCCGTACTTTCGGGAAATAAAAAGGTACCAAATAGTATCATAAGATAAGTTCTGGCTTTTACTACCCTGTCATTCTCGGAGGAATTTTCATTTAATTCCAAACTTGCATAATGACTTTTCAGCTCAGTGAGTAGTATTCCCTGACCTCTCGCACCACCACCTTCTACCATATCCCTGCCCAACAGTTCTTCACTTTGAGAGTTGGGTTGTTGAACCGACCCGTTCACGGCCTTACTGTCAACAGAGAGACCTAGTAGCATGTACACATCCTCTAGCGTGATGGTACATTCACCTATTGGTAGGTGAAATGTATGGGTCTCTGGTCTCCACCTTTCCAACATTGCAAGAATGAACTTCGAGTCAATGGTGCAGTTGGAGATCTTTATGACATGTCCAAAACCTGCGTATTCCAGATATGGTACGATAAATGGGTCGGAAGCCAGGTAGTTGTGAGAACGGATTCTGAATCTTTTTGTGTCCTGAGTTCATAATGTAACATGTGTAAGATTAAGTAAGAAGAACAACGCATTATCTGAAGTATGAAAAATGTATAACCAAAATAGAAACTTACAAATGCGGCAATGTTTTCCCTTGTGCCTCTGTGAGTATCGCCCATTGTTAGAAGAGCCATTGTTTAAAATGCTTGAGATTATGAAATACTTAGGAAGAGATAGAGAGTATGAAAGACAGAAAGTGTAAGAGATTATGAAAGATTTCGTAGCAGAGAGTGAGACTTGTGTGGGTGTGAGAGATGTATGATATGGTATGTATTTATAGGCAAATAAATTTCATATAGTGGTTGCTGGTGCTTGCATGCATGCGAAGTGTCACTCTTGCAGGCTAGGTGGAAGCCTAGGGGGTTACATATATGCATGCATGCATGTACAAAAAATGAAAGGTGTCACTCTTGCAGGCTAGGTGGAGGCCTAAGGATGTATCACGATTGGACAGTAAGGGAGGCGCCATTGGACTTGGCGAAAGAGTACAAAAATGAATGGTGTCGCCACCCCAATTGGCGAATAAGAGGTGTCCTTTGTTGCAGCCTAGGCTCAGGCTACGTGACAGCCTTTGGGATTCCTTGCCTGAATGCATGTAAGCCCATTGGAGGTGATGGGAGGAGACTTACAACATACAGTATAGGTGCAGAGTAGGTGCAGGATAGGTGGAAGCCTAGGGGGTTACATATATGCATGCATGTATCACGATTGGACAGTAAGGGAGGCGCCATTGGACTTGGCGAAAGAGTACAAAAATGAATGGTGTCGCCACCCCAATTGGCGAATAAGAGGTGTCCTTTGTTGCAGCCTAGGCTCAGGCTACGTGTCAGCCTTTGGGATTCCTTGCCTGAATGCATGTAAGCCCATTGGAGGTTGTTGTACCCCAAAATTTTCCCTCTCATTTCAGCAACATTTTCTCACCACAAGACCTCTAGAACTCAAGATCAAGTTAGGGTTTGCTCTGCTCAAGTCTCTTCCTTACACTGTTGACCCAAATTGGGTTTGAGTTTGCACAAAGATGTTTTGACCTAAAAGGCCCAAGATGACTTTCATGCTTCATGTTAGACTCACAAGTTTATCCATACCAAGTTTCAAGCCTTGATTCCAATCTTTGCCCAGTCAATTGGACAATTGACCTAGAAATCAGCTGTATTGAGGAAAAAGTCAACTGTGGCCAATTGACAGTCAAACCTCATTAAATTTGACCCTCATCAATATTATAAACTCATATGTACCATTTGATCAAGTTTGGATCACAATTCCACAAGAAATTTGATCAGATCACCAAAAGGGCAAAATGGTCATTTTTAGGGTTTTGACTGCACAAAGGCAATTTTTGACTGTTTGACCTGGCCAATGGCAAACCAAGATCACATATGGCCTCAAGGATCCAATGGCATTGTCTTGACATGTTCAACAAGTTCAAAAGATTCCAAATGCACAGGATTGACAAATGAATTTTCCAGTCAATTGATCAAAATTTGACTGTATACTGAAAAGTCAAACTTTGACTTTTTGGTCAAAATCAAATGCCAAGATTCATTTTTCATCAAAACATGTCAAGTTATGAAACTTGTTCATCAAGAAAACCAAAAATTACAAATTAGGGTTTGAAATGAAGAAATTTCATAACTTAGAAATTTTCTAAGTTATGAAATTTTCTAATTTTTTCCTAACTTTGTCCCACTTTTTCATCAAGATGTATTTGGATTCAAACAAAACTCAAAATATGAAAGTTATAGTATATTGCAAAATCTACAACTTTGATTCACAAAGTTTCCTCAAAAGAAGCTTGTATCTCAAGTTATGAATTTTGGAATAAGGGTGCAAAACATTCTTAACTTAGAATTTTTTGGACCTATTTTAGGCCGGATTTTTGCCCAACTTCATGACCACTTTTCACATGCTTCCACTTGGAATTTCAACTTGCATTACAAAGATGGATTGTAGTACACATTCCAAGCTTTCCAAATTGTCCAAGAACTCATCAAACACCCTTGTGGTTAGGGAGATTCGAATTTGTCAAGATGGGCAAAAGTCACTTTGTTCATGGCCAAAGGCATGTTCATACACTATGCATTTTCAAACTCAGCTTGCACAAACTAGATTACAGGCCTTTTATCTCATCCACACTCAATAATTTAATGCATATCCTTTGTGTTCATATCTTGTTTTGTGTATTTAACCATTACATTCAAGATTAAGCCATATTTGGAAAAAGCATTTTATCTATTCTTGTAAAGAAGCACTTTATGTCAAGTTTACAATCTAAGAAGTACAAAGCAGATCTTTTGGGCACAAGATTATGGACTAATCCCACTGATCAAGGAGAGAAAATTCAGCATGCTTGAGGGGCCTGTATGAGCCTATAACTCAACTTGACAACTTTTGCTTAAAGGAGAAGAAAGCTTGCATTTGGTATCACAACTCACATTCCTACAAGAACCAACTCATACCAACTTTGTGAACACACTTCATACTCCCTAACAGACCTAAAATACGACCAAAATACCCTTGATCCCTCCTCATACAGAAAATCACCATTTTTTCTGCAAGAAACAGGGCATTCTGCATTTTGATTTGGTCAACTCAATCCCTTCGTGCGCCTTGGCCAAAACCACTTCATACACACTCCATAACATCCATACAAACTATCCCAAGCCTTGGAAACAGACTGTAACACCCCTAACCAAGATTGCCATTTTCATTTTTCATCCGTGCAGGTTGACTTCTATAGCTCGATTCAGTAAGATTCAAAGCAAGCCAAGCATAGAGGAAGCATCCCTGGACCTCAGGCAAGCTGTACAAATCTTCAAATTCCATTGAAAGTGCCTCCATTGTTGTACACGATTCAAGCTGAACAGGTAAAAGTTTGAACTTCTATCTCTCTATCCAAGCATATCTAGGCCTAGGTTTGTGAAGAAAGTATGTTCTATTCATGGCCCTGAAGCTACCTATATCCTCATTTTTCATTTATGTTGTGTGTGCTGCACGAATTTTGGACATGAACATTTGAAAAAAGCTAGGTCAGGAATTGGGGGAGGAGAAATTCTCTCTCATTTCTGAGAGTTAGAACAACTTCTTTATATGTTTAGAATCGTGACATGATGCTCTACACTTTTGATGTTGTAAATTTTTGTTAAAAATCAAGGAATCAGAAGTTAGCAGGTTGAGCAAGGAACACGCGTTTTGTGTTTCAAACAATGGCTGGAGGTTGAAGAAGCCTCTTTGGGCTGGGCCTGACTTATTTTTCTGTTTGCACCACTATTTTCCACTTACACCCCCTTGGCCCATTGTGTGATTTTTCAATTATTTTTGACTTTTTGTTTTTTCTCCTGACTTATTATTTTTTGTCAAAATCTAAAAAATATTAAAAATATTTTTTCAACCATTTTTGCATTTTTATTTGGATTTTATTTACTTTATTTGGACTTATACATATAAAATAACATATATACTTTTATCTAAAATACTAAAAAATAATACAAATACATTTTATTTTCTGATTTTATTTTATTTTACCTTTTGAAAACATTTTCTTAAAATACACTTTTTTTTGATAAATAATTAACATTTTATTTTTTGTATATATTTAGTATAGTTAATATATAATATAAATACTTATATATTTATTAGAATATTTAGGATAAAAATACAAAAATAATACATTTTTATTTTTATTAATATTTGACCTCAAAAATTACTTTTCCATAATATACTTCTCTTTTATTTATTTTTGTATATAATTAATAAATATTGTATATAATAAATAATAAATACTTTTTATTTAGCAAATTAGGGTTTTGCCCTAAACCATGGAAAATATCCAAAATAATCCTTTTTATTTTTATTTTTTATATGTCACATGAAAAATACTTTTACATACATATAAAAATCATTTTTTGCATCTTGCATATTTATTGTATTTTATTTAATTATTGTACAATTAAATAACTTGTATATTCAATTTGGATGTAATAGTTTAGATTTAAATTTCTTGCTAAATATCCCCCATTTGAACATTTGTACCCCCCATCTCAATTATGTTGTAATAATTTAGGACTTTAAATTCCGCATTTTAAAGCTTTCTAATTATACCATGATAGACTTAGGGTTTTGTATGCAAATCAAAAATAACAAATAGCTTGACCTAATTCAAAGACAAAAAAGCATGAAAATAGACAACACCAATCACACTTGCACCCCTTAGGGTTACTCCACTTGTTGCCTTCAATAATGGGCCATGTTGCATGTTGGGTGTCTTTGGCAAAACAAAACAAATCAAATGGTCATAGTCCCTCGATGACGCTTTCGAAAGTTGCCTAAAAAATGATCAAGTCCCTTAAAGGAAATTTCCAAAGACACTTGGCACTATTGCAATCATGGTCTAAACGATGACCCGCGTCCGTCCCGTAAACATCCTAACACAAGATTGTCCACCAAATACAATGGTGGAACAATACTGTTAAAAGGGTTAAAACATAGGAAAGATCTTTGAGAAATTTAGGGTAGATAGCTCTTGGTTACTTGACCAATCTTGCAAAACAATCCTTGCCATTTTTCAAAACACACATCACAACACACTTTCAAAACAACTTTCAAAAACATTGAAAACTTTTCAAAAGACAAATACACCTTTGTATACATTCAAACATGGATCATTACAAAGGTTGCCACAACAATGACCTCTTTTCAAAACATTTTCAAACCCACACACAAAGCACCATTTCAAACAATTGAAAGCACCATTTCAAACAATTGAAAATGCAAGGCAAGTGATCTAAGCAAGTAACTAAGAGCCCATGGATAACCATGGATAGAAATGGTGCTAATACCTTCCCTTTCTATAATCTACTCCCCGAACCCAAGAAAACATCTCAAAGGTTTTTGCTGTGCTTTTTAACCTTTCCTTAGGATAAAATAAAAAGTCGGTGGCGACTCTTGCTCAACCGAAACATTTGCGAAAACAAATGCAAAACCCAAGTCAGTTCTCCCACCGTATCACAGAACTGGCGACTCTGCTGGGGAAAATTTTAAAAGTGGAGTAACCTTAGGGCTTAGATCACCCTCTTGCATGACTAATTGATTGCTTTGATTGCTTTATATCTTGGTTCTCTTGTTTGGGCTTAAAATCCTACACCCGGATTTGGGGAAACATTCATAGATAGCAATACGTTGTGGAAACTGTGCGGGGTATACCGACACGGTTGAAGCAATAGCTATACTAGTGCGACATATTTGTGAGTACCGATAACCCTTGAGTTCAATCAAGGAGAGTACGGGGCCGCTGAGTGATGTCACTAAGCACTAATGACCTAGAACCTTACTTGACCATCTTGGCCTTTTATTAGGGGTAGTGAGATGACCGGCTTTGGTGCAGTCCGAAGTTAGTAGATACTCGATACTACACTCATTGAGGGTTGTTTTCCTGGAATATTTTGGTCGCTAGTTAAGTGGATAAACCAAAACAATGAACATGGAAAACAATCCAATGATATTGAGCTCCTTAGAACCCGATTACTATTTGTAGGACAGGTTTTAAGCCAACTACACTTAAGAGGGTACTTACCTATGGAACCCCATGCAAGCCTGAAACTAGGGTTTTGTGTGAATTGCTTGTACATATGTTTGTGCATACATCATGAACATCATAAAGCATCATATGCATACACTAACCATTTCAAGGGTTTGGATCTTCATCTTTGTTCTTGTTTTGTAGGTCATGGAAATTCTTCGCAGGAAAACCATCCAAGTCAACCTTGTGAGAATCCCTCCTCAACTCAAGGAGCTCACATCCAGAATTCCCGAAAGCTCTCCCTTCAGTGAAAGACATGGTAGACTGCTCAGCCTAGTCAACACCAACATTGAAGAGGACATGGTAAAGGTGTTGTTCCAGTTCTTTGACCCCCTTCACCACTGTTTCACATTCCCCGACTACCAATTGGTGCCCACTTTGGAGGAATTTTCTCAACTCTTGAGAATTCCTATTCTTAATCAACTACCCTACAACGGTACAGAAAAAGAACCAAAGCCTGAAGATGTTGCTCAAGCACTACACTTGCAACCATCTGACATCAAGGGGCATTGGGAAACTAGAAGCGGTGTCAAAGGCTTCTTGGCAAAATTCTTGTTTGAGAAGGCACAAGAGTGTTGGAATTCATTGGATCTACAAGCCTTTGAAGAAATTGTGGCACTCCTCATTTATGGGTTGGTCCTGTTCCCAAATCCTGACCAGCTTATAGATGTCAACGCCGTCAAGATCTTCTTGTCTAGGAATCCAATACCAACATTGCTTGGGGACATCCTTCACTCATTTTACACACGAACAATGAGAAAGATGGGTGTTCTCATGTGCTGTACTCCTCTCCTTGCAAGGTGGTTTATTTTGCACCTTCCACAATCTGTTTTGAAGAATGACCAAGGCTTAAGGTGGTCACAACGATTGATGACCCTTACACACTCTGATGTACATTGGTGTTCTCGGTCCAGAGAAAATGTCATCATCGTCGATCGTTGTGGAGAGTTCCCTAATGTTCCATTGCTTGGCATTAGAGGAGGCATTACCTACAACCCTTGTCTAGCTTTGAGACAATTTGGATATGCACGGAGGGATGGCCCTCACGACATGTTGATTCCTGACCTAGTTTTTAACTTCGACAACGATGCGCAAGGACTTCTCCAAAGATTCATCAGAGCTTGGAGGATGCCTAACAAGGTAGACAGCAGGACACTGGGGCACAAGAACTCCATCCCTCTTGAGCCTTATCTCAAGTGGGTACGAACCCGAGCCCAGAGTCTAATGATGCCTTACCCTCATGTTCTCCCTGTGATTAAAGAGCCCATTAAGGAAGGAGAGGTTCCCTACACCATCCTATATCCTGACATGCCAACATCATGGGAGGAGATGCAGAAGAGTTGGATCCAACTCAAGGAGGAACGAAATACTTTTGAAGCCAGCTTCTACGCCAGTGAGAAGAAGGTTTTGGAGCTTACCTGCCGACTCCATGAGGAAGAGACCCTTAACACCTACATCGCACCAAAGAGGATGCGCAACGTCTTTTTACCTTGAGAAGTTTTTTTGTAATATTTGGCCCATGGGGCATTTATGTACTGACAAAATTTCTTCTTATTAATATGACGTGTGTTCTTTTTGTCTGCAACAATTTTGAATTTTCTAAATCCTTGAATGCATTGCATAAATAAGCATATCATTCATCATGCGCATAAGCAGGTCTCCACACCAGGTTTCCTTATCTTTCTGCTGTTTATTTCAGTAGGATGGATCTCGAACAGACGGTCAAAGACTTGCAGTCTCAAAACTCACAGTTTCAACATCTCCTGATGACCTTGGCAAAGGGTCAGGAGGATCTAAAGGCCCTGCTTGGGAACAAAGAGCAAGTGAAAAAGAAGAAGAAAAGAGTCGGGGTGGCTACCCTCGGAAGAAGGTTTGAGGGTGAAGCCAGAAGAGTTCTTGAATTTGCCTCTGCATCCGAAGAAGAAACCAGTAAAGGAAAAGGGGCTGCGGTACCTTCCGAATTCGAAGCTGAAGAAGAAGAGGCTGAAGAAGACAAAGACTACTCAGAGAAACAATACCTGCCGGCCGATGATAAGCACAAAAACTTGGAAGACAGGTTGGCAGCTATAGAGCTGCAGAGAGTTCCCGGCTTGGATTTCGAAGATTTGGGATTAATTGCGGGAATTGTGATCCCCTCGAAGTTTAAAGTGCCAATTTTTGCAAGATATGACGGGCTGTCCTGCCCAAAAATGCACCTAAGGTCGTATGTCCGAAGAATCCAACCTCATACTTCCGAAAAAAATCTTTGGGTGCACTTCTTTCAAGATAGCCTGTCTGGCACTCAGCTAGACTGGTTTTACAAGCTGGAAAGGTCAGAGATACATAGTTGGGAGGATCTGGAAGCTGCTTTTTATCGCCAATATCAGTATAACTCTGACTTGGCGCCAACCCGTACTCAGCTACAGAGTATGGGAATGGCCTCAGGTGAGGGATTTAAGGAATACACCCAAAAGTGGCGCGATCTGACCGGAAGAGTGCAGCCACCTCTTTCTGATAGAGAACTTGTTGATATGTTCCTGGGGACCATGTCTGGTCCATTCTTTAACCATCTGATCGGTAGCTCTTCCGCGGGGTTTACTGAATTAATTCTGACTGGCGAGCGGGTAGAAGCCGGTATCAAGGATGGGAAGATTCAGAAGGATGCCTCTGCATCTACAATTGTTAAGAAATCATTTCCGGCGAAGAAGGAAACAACTGTTGTGTATTCTCAGAGAGGAGCAGGAAGAAGTGAGCGCCGGCCGACTGTGGGGGCCGTGATGATCCAAAATCCATCAAATGATCAGCCTCGCAATAACTAGTCCAGACCTAAACAGCAGTGGGGAGAACGACCACCACGGCAGTTCACCCGCATTAATATGACGCCCGCGCAAGTTCTTCTGCACTTGTTAAAGTTGAATCTCACAAATATCAAAGAAGCGCCGAAAAATGTGAATACAACCTCACCAGCTTACAATGCCAATGCCAAATGTGCCTACCATTCCGATAGCGTCGGACATGACACAAACAATTGTTGGGCGCTAAAAAATAAAATTCAAGACTTGATAGATGCAAAAGAGGTGGAGTTCGATGCTCCAGAGAAGCCAAACGTAATATCTGCTCCGATGCCGAAGCATGGTCGAAATGTCAATGCTATCGAGGAAGATTTGTATGTTTCTGATGTCAATGACCTGATAACTCCATTGTTAACTATCAAGTTAAATCTGCTAAGGGCTGGGATTTTCCCGGGATGCAAAGAAGATTGCTACTGTTGTTACTCTCTACCAATCGACTGCCCGTTACTGAAGAAAGGCATCCAAGGCCTAATGGACAGTCAACAAATTCTGTTTGAAAAAGTTCCTGCTATTCCAACCCCTACTGAAGATGTTTCAATTATCACCATTCACGCCAATCTTTCCAAGGCCGTCAAAAAGCCTGTTAAGATTACATCCGCTACAAAGTCTGTTCCTCTGAAAATAACTATGCCAGGGCCTGTCCCCTACAGTTCTGAAAAATCAATACCATGGAATTACGGTGGAGAAATCTACTACCATGGTATTAAACAAGTTGAAGTAACCGAAGGAAGCTCTGATGAAGAAGATGCCAGCATTGGAAACATTGCTGGTACAAGCAAGATCACCCGAAGTGGGAGAATATTTTCTCCAGAGATTGCCCCCCCAAAGGCAATCTTTGGACCCTCATCTGCTGCCAAAGTTATTCCTGCACCAATAAAACTTTCCGCTAGAACTCCGTTGATTGAAGATGTTGTTATTCCTGTTGTTGTCCCTCCTACTTCTGCTGATAAGGGGAAAGGGATCCAAGATGAGCTCGTCAGGACGAGGGCTCAACCTTTGGTCATCCCGGAAACCTCTAAGAAAGAGATGGAGGAGATCTTGAAGATAATTAAAAAGAGTGATTATGAAGTGGTAGAGCAACTGGGGCAAACCCCCTCGAAGATCTCCATGTTAGAATTACTGCTTTGTTCAGATGCGCACGCCAAGGCATTGATAAAGTTCCTGAAGACAGCCCATGTGCCCCAGGAAACCTCTGCCGACCAATTCCAAGACTGTGTAGCCAGTCTTACAGCAGACAACGGTTTAGGTTTCTCTGATGCTGACCTAACCTCAAAAGGAAGAAAACACAATGATGCACTACATGTGTCAGTAGAATGCCAAGGAACTACTCTGGCCCATGTTCTGGTCGAAACTGGTTCTTCTCTGAACGTGCTGCCTAAGAAGGCTCTCAACCGATTAGACTGTGAAGGCTTGGAGTTAAGGCCAAGTAATATCATTGTAAGGGCATTTGACGGGTCGAAGAGAATGGTACATGGGGAGGTAGACATTCCCATTAAGGTTGGCACAGAAGTGTTCCCCTCAACTTTCTATGTGATGGACATCCGTCCGTCATACTCTTGCTTATTGGGGAGACCATGGATACACAATGCTGGGGCAGTCACCTCTTCCCTACATCAAATGCTGAAATACCCTGTCAAAGGAAAGATCATAACCGTGCACGATGAAGAGGAATATATGATCAGCCACCTGAATTCCTTTCGGTATGTAGAGGTAGAGGGTGAATTCATTGAGACACCATTCTAGCACTTCGAGGAAGTCTCTCCTGAGGTGGAAGTAGCAAAAGTGGTAGATGAGGTACCAAAGCAGATGACCAGGATGGCATCTCTAAAAGACGCAAAGGTCGTAATGAAGGAAGGAAATAGCTCAACGTGGGGTCAGTTGCCTGATATTCCCCATAAAACAGACAAGTTTGGTTTAGGATTCACTGCTGCGGGGCAGAAAGCTATGCGCCGTTCAAAAGTTGAAAGAACACCCATCAAGATCTCTCCTTATGGGATTAATGCTTTGGAAGGTGAAGACGAAGAGGCCAACATTGAAGATTGGATCTACCCAACCATCGAAGGAGGACTACGCAAATGGGAGGCAAAGGACTTTGTCCCCATTACTTTTATTAATCAGTAATTATCTGTCAAACATTTCCTGTGGTCTGTAATAATTACTTTTGAACAATCCGTACACTACTTTTTCACCTCATGCCTTGCCCGGGGCATGTAGGTCCATTTGTAAGGGTTTTGATTATCTTCATATCCATATGCCATGTTTAATGATTCATTGGACGTTTTTCATTGATAAACTGCTGTGTTCATTTTCTTTCCTTTTGCATTTTTTGGTTTAAGGATGGCTATCCCTTACACACACCCACACTCACAAATGCAGGTACCCATCCACTCTGGATTCTTTGGGTGACTATTCTGCTATGTCCTTCAATAACTCTGAAGATCTGGTCAATCAGGCCGAGTATGAAGATGACGAAGGTTGTGAAGTACCAGGGGAATTAGCCAGACTTCTACAGCAAGAGGAAAGGGCCATCTTACCTCACGAAGAGTTGTTGGAAACTGTCAACTTAGGAACAGAGGAAGACCGAAAAGAAGTACAAGTGGGTGCCAATCTGGAACCAAGTGTCAAGGAGCGCCTGATACAGCTGTTAAATGAATACGTTGAAATCTTCGCCTGGTCTTACGAAGACATGCCAGGTTTAGACACAGACATCGTGGTTCACCGTCTCCCTATAAGAGAGGATTGTCCACCGATCAAGCAAAAAGTCCGCCGAATGAGGCCCGACATGTCTGAGAAGATCAAAGCAGAAGTGATGAAGCAATTCAACGCTGGTTTTCTGGCTGTTACATCCTATCCACAATGGGTTGCTAACATCGTGCCAGTTCCTAAAAAAGATGGCAAGGTCAGAATGTGTGTGGACTACCGGGATTTGAATAGGGCCAACCCCAAAGATGATTTTCCGCTACCGCACATTGAAATTTTGATCGACAACACAGCTCAGCACAAGGTGTTTTCCTTCATGGATGGATTCTCGGGCTACAACCAGATTAAAATGGCCCCCGAGGACATGGAGAAAACAACCTTTGTTACACAATGGGGTACTTTCTGTTACAAGGTGATGCCGTTCGGACTGAAGAACGCAGGGGCAACTTATCAACGCGCCATGGTAGCTTTATTTCATGATATGATACATCATGAGATCGAAGTTTACGTAGACGATATGATAGCTCAGTCACAAACAGAGGAGGAACACCTTGAACATCTAGAAAAGCTGTTTTCCAGGTTGAAAGAATACAAACTCAGGCTTAATCCAAGTAAGTGTACTTTTGGAGTTAGGTCTGGTAAACTTCTAGGGTTTATTGTCAGCAACAAAGGCATTGAGGTCGATCCAGCAAAAGTTAAAGCAATACAAGAGGTGCCTGCTCCCCGTACTGAAAAGGAGGTTAGAGGGTTCTTGGGGCGCTTAAACTATATTGCCAGGTTCATCTCTCATCTGACTTCTACCTGTGAGCCAATTTTCAAATTATTAAAGAAAGATCAGGTAGTCGAATGGAATGACAATTGCCAAGCTGCTTTTGATAAGATCAAGGAGTATTTGCTAGAACCTCCTATTCTGATGCCTCCCATTGAAGGAAGACCGTTGATCATGTATCTGACCGTGTTGGATAACTCAATGGGGTGTGTTTTGGTCCAGTATGACGAGTCTAGTTGAAAAGAGCATGCTATTTATTACCTTAGCAAAAAGTTTACCGACTGTGAGACTCGCTACTCACTGCTCGAGAAAACTTGCTGCGCTTTGGTATGGGCTACTCGCCGACTAAGGCAGTATATGCTGACTCATACCACCTTGTTGATTTCCAAAATGGATCCTATCAAGTATATCTTCGAGAAGCCTGCTTTATCTGGAAGAATAGCTAGATGGCAAATGATCCTAACTGAGTATGACATCCAGTACACCACTCAAAAAGCTATAAAAGGGAGTGTACTAGCTGAACATCTAGCTCATCAAGCTATCTAAGATTATCAATCCATGAGATTTGACTTCCCAGACGAGGACATCATGAATTTGGACAACATTGAAGGTAACGGACCGTATGACGGACCTGAAAAGGGATCCCGATGGACCCTGTACTTTGATGGTGCTTCAAATGCACTTGGAAACGGTATCGGTGCGGTACTCATTTCGCCAGAAGGTTGTCACACGCCTTTCACGGCTCGACTTTGCTTCAGCTGCACAAACAACATGGCTGAATATGAAACTTGCATCTTTGGTCTCAAGGCTGCTATAGACTTGGGGATCAAATCTTTGATCGTATTTGGGGACTCGGCTTTGGTTATCAGTCAAATCAAAGGAGAGTGGGATACCAAACATCCTAATCTTATCCCATACAAAGAACATGTCCTAACATTGTTGCCTCATTTCGAGCAAATCACCTTCGAGCATTTCCCGCGAGAAGAGAATCAGCTAGCAGATGCTCTGGCTACAATGTCTTCCATGTTTAAGCTCAACTGGGATAACGAGGCTCCCCAAATCACCATCGAGCGAATGGATGAACCTGCGCATTGTCACGAGATTAATACCGAAGAAGTAGTGGAACAACCCTGGTTTCACGAAATCAAAAGGTATCTCCAGACTAGAGAATATCCCGAAGGAGCTTCCGTAAATGACAAGAAGTTCCTAAGGAAATTTACTGCCAAGTTCTTCCTGAGCAATGGCATCCTCTATAAGAGAAGCCATGATTGTGTTTTACTCCGATGTGTAGACAAGGCTGAAGCAGAGTTAATCATGACCGAGATGCACAGCGGTACATTTGGCACCCATTTGAGCGGGCATACAATGGCTAAGAAGATCCTAAGGGCGGGCTATTACTGGTCTACCATGAAAGCAGATTGCCATCAGCATTCCCGTACTTGCCACAAGTGTCAAGTCTATGCTGACAAGATTCATATTCCTCTGGTACCTCTCAACGTGCTGACAACTCCTTGGCCATTTGCAATGTGGGGCATTGACATGATTGGAGAGATCAAGCCCACGGCATCCAACGAACATCGCTTCATCCTGGTTGCCATTGACTACTTCACCAAATGGGTCGAAGAAGCTTCCTTCGCCTCTGTTACTAAGAATGTGGTTGTCCGCTTCATCAAGCAAAACCTCATATGCCGGTATGGTGTTCCGGACAGGATCATCACAGACAACGGTACAAATCTGAATAATACTATGATCACCGCATTGTGCGAACAGTTCAAGATTTATCATCACAATTCATCTCCCTACCGGCCGAAGATGAACGGTGTTGTTGAAGCTGCGAACAAAAACATTAAGAAGATCATTCAGAAAATGACAGTCACTTACAAGGACTGGCATGAGATTTTACCGTTTGCTCTGCATGGATACCGTACGACGGCACATACTTCAACCGGGGCAACCCCATTTTCTTTGGTATATGGCATGGAAGCTGTCCTGCCCATAAAAGTTTAGATTCCTTCTCTAAGGATTATGAAGGACGCAGGTTTGAATGAAGATGATTGGATTCAGACCCGACTTGATCAACTCAACTTGATCGATGAAAAGCGACTCGCTGCTGTCTGCCATGGTCAAACGTATCAAAAACGGATGATCAAGGCTTTCAACAAGAAAGTCAGACGTCAAGTATATCAAGTCGGAGATCTCTTAATCAAGCGGATTATCCTACCGCAAAGTGATCCCAGGGGCAAATGGACTCCTACATACGAAGGACCATTTGTGATCAAGAGCATATTCTCTGGTGGTGCAATGATTCTGACCACCATGGACGGCGACGATTTTCCGCACCCTGCGAACGCGGACATAGTCAAAAGATACTACGCATAAAATAACCCGACAAGTCGAAAACCCGAAAGGTCGGCTTGGGCAAAAATGGGCATCCCGGTGGACCAAAAACCCGAAAGGGCGGTTCAGGCAAAAATTAGGGATAAAACAAAAAATTTGTACACCCGGCAAGTTGAAAACCCGAAAGGGCAGCTTGGGCAAAAAGGGATTTCCCGGTGGATCGAAAACCCGAAAGGGCGATTCAGGCAAAAGTTAGGGAATTAAAGCGTATGACTATGTCTCGTCGGATCACTTTAAGGACAATCTCTTCATCAACCAGCTCCAAGCTTCTAATCAATCCAGTCATCGGCAGACGAAGCATTGAATGGACAGATATTCAGAGTTGTGAAGGCTATAGCAGAATGGAATCCCATGGAATTGTTTCACATAGCCATCTTTCTTTTGTATAAATTTTTCAATATTTACGATGACATCCTCTTACTAGGATGACTGTCTCCTTTGTACAAATATACTCATAGAAAGTTAATACAAATACTTTTCCAAATACAGAAATCTGCGTTGTCTTCCTTTTCTCTTTTCTTTTGCACTTATGTTTTATTTTTGAGAAACGTCCAATGTTTTGTTAAATAAGCATATGCATTTGAACATAATCATTTCCTTATGAATCAAGAAAGATGATTACTGATAGGTTGAAGGTGCAGATAGATATCTCGATGCCCTTTCAGAAGAATTCGCCAGCAGATTTAAAACTCCAAATTCCTCGATCTAGAATTTAATTCCCCAAACAGAGTTAAACTTCAGGATCCATAACAGAGAAAGCTTTCCCAACACTGATTTCCCCAGCCGGAGAGCCTTCTAGAACTCAATTCCCCTCAGAATTAAATTTCAGAATCCCCAGTGGAGCTTTAAAATCTGAAAATCCAATCCCCAGCGGAGCTAAAACTTCCAACCATGAATCCCCAGCTGAACCAGGCTAGTGAACCTTCTCCCCATAGAGATACTTCCCACCAAGCTAAAGATTCTCAGTCATACCTCTCCAGCATGAGTCTACCATATTCTGAACTCCCCTGTAGAGATCTTCAGAGATTCTCGTTCCTCGCAAGTCACCAAGGAATGCCAGTTCCCCAACAGTGGTCCTAAGATCCCTCAACAATTGAAGATCTTGCATTTCCCCAAGGAGAGTGAAGGCTCATTCTCAGTTCCTCACAGGATAATCAGATATTCTCCAGTGAAGATCTCCTCAAGACAAGAATCCCCAGAAGATTGGTATACAACCCAAGCTCCTAATTCTCCAGCAGTATTCAACAAGGATGTCTCATCCTCAGCAATCAAAATTCTTGTCTTCCCCTGCAGCAGTCAAGGATTCACTTTCCCGGGCAGCAGTCAAGATTCTTTATCTCCAGGATTCATCTATCCTCAGCAAGACATCTCTTCAGCTTACATGTGCACTCATTTACATTCATGTCATAAACATTGATATAACATAGATTGCATCCTACATATCATGCAACATAACTTTGTGTTTTAGCTAACATTTCACCCTTTTCAGGATAAGATTAAAAGGCTATCATTAACAATTATTCAGATACAGTATGGATACACCCCATACACGGAGGTCATTCTATTACTCATTCAGAATTTCAAGTCAGATACAATACATATACACCCCAGACACGGCGGTCATTCTACTACTCATTCAGACTACAACAATCAGATACAAACTAGATACGCTCCAGACACGGCGGCCATTCTATCTCTCATTCAGATTCATTTATCCACCTCAAGGTTCAATGCATTCCAAACACGGATACCATTCTGACCCTTACAACAGCAGTTTGATTCTCCCAAGTGCGTTCAGCACGGAAGTAATTCTGTCATTTATTTAGATCCCAGTCACAGTTTTAGATACACTTCAAACACATAAGTCATTCTATTACTCATACGGATCTCGATCCCAGTTATAGTCTCAGATACACTCCAGACACGGAAGTCATTCTGCTACTCATACAACTTTCAACTTCAGATACAGTCCAGATACGCTCCAGACACGGTTGCCATTCTGTCACTCATTCAGAATTTGTCCCCAGCATGCAGTTGCTCCATACAGATGTTTCTCTGTTACCCAGATACAATACAGATACACTCCAGACACAACAGTCATTCTGATATTCATTCTTCAAGCACAGTTACAGCTTAGACATGCCCCAAACACGGAGGCCATTCTTCTGCTCATACAAACTCAGTCCTTAGATGCAGTTCAAATGCATTCCAGACACGGATACCATTTTGATCCTCATCCTTCTGACCCATCACATTGCAGTTCAACAAACATTCCAGATGGCATCTTTAAGCCCATCCCCGACAAGATTCTGTCACCCCTCTAGATGGCATCTTTAAGCCCATCTCCAAATGGCATCTCTAAGCCCATTCCCGCATCCATTCTTTTGACGAGTGCAAATTTAAGGGCACTCTGGTGTCCAATCTCCTTTTACCTTCGAGACGCGAAAGGCAAACCTGCCAATCTAACTCTTCAGGTGAAAGAAGATTGAACAGGGGCAACTGTTGTACCCCAAAATTTGCTCTCTCATTTCAGCAACATTTTCTCACCACAAGACCTCTAGAACTCAAGATCAAGTTAGGGTTTGCTCTGCTCAAGACTCTTCCTTGCACTGTTGACCCAAATTAGGGTTTGAGTTTGCACAAAGATGTTTTGACCTAAAAGGCCCAAGATGACTTTCATGCTTCATGTTAGACTCACAAGTTTATCCATACCAAGTTTCAAGCCTTGATTCCAATCTTTGCCCAGTCAATTGGACAATTGACCTAGAAATCAGCTGTATTGAGGAAAAAGTCAAATGTGGCCAATTGACAGTCAAACCTCATGAAATTTGACCCTCATCAACATTATAAACTCATATGGACCATTTGATCAAGTTTGGATCACAATTCCACAAGAAATTTGATCAGATCACCAAAAGGGCAAAATGATCATTTTTAGGGTTTTGACTGCACAAAGGCAATTTTTGACTGTTTGACCTGGCCAATGGCAAACCAAGCTCACATATGGCCTCAAGGATCCAATGGCATTGTCTAGACATGTTCAACAAGTTCAAAAGATTCCAAATGCACAAGATTGACAGATGAATTTTCCAGTCAATTGATCAAAATTTGACTGTATACTGAAAAGTCAAACTTTGACTTTTTGGTCAAAATCAAATGCCAAGATTCATTTTTCATCAAAACATGTCAAATTATGAAACTTGTTCATCAAGAAAACCAAAAATTACAAATTAGGGTTTGAAATGAAGAAATTTCATAACTTAGAAATTTTCTAAGTTATGAAATTTTCTAATTTTTTCCTAACTTTGTCCCACTTTTTCATCAAGATGTATTTGGATTCAAACAAAACTCAAAACATGAAAGTTATAGTCTGTGATACGGTGGGAGAACTGACTTGAGGTTTTGCATTTGTTTTCACAAATGTTTCGGTTGAGCAAGAGTCGCCACCGACTTTTTATTTTATCCTAAGGAAAGGTTAAAAAGCACAACAAAAACCTTTGAGATGTTTTCTTGGGTTCGGGGGGTAGATTATAGAAAGGGAAGGTATTAGCACCCTTTCTATCCATGGTTATCCATGGGCTCTTAGTTACTTGCTTAGATCACTTGCCTTGTGTTTTCAATTGTTTGAAATGGTGCTTTGTGTGTGTGTTTGAAAATGTTTTTGAAAAGAGGCCATTTGTTGTGGCAACCTTTGTAATGATCCATGTTTGGATGTATACAAAGGTGTACTTATCTTTTGAAAAGTTTTCAATGTTTTTGAAAGTTGTTTTTTGAAAGTGTGTTGTGATGTGTGTTTTGAAAATTAGGCAAGTGTTTTTTGCAAGTTTGATCAAGTAACTAAGAGTCGTCTACCCCTAAATTTCTCAAAGGCTTTTCCTATATTTTAACCCTTTTAACAATTTTGTTCCACCATTGTATTTGGTGGACAATCTTGCGTTAGGATGTTACGGGACGGGCGCGGGTCATCGTTTAGACCATGATTGCAATGGTGCCAAGTGTCTTTGGTAACTTTTCCTTTAAGGGACTTGATCATTTTTAGGCAACTTTCGAAAGCGTCATCGAGGGACTATGATCATTTGATATTGTTTTGTTTTGCCAAAAACACTCAACATGCAATATGGCCCATTATTGAAGGCAACAAGTGGAGTAACCCTAGGGGTGCAAGTGTGATTGGTGTTGTCCATTTTCATGCTTTTATCTTTGAATTAGGTCAAGCTATTTGTTATTTGATTTTTGCATACAAACCCTAAGTCTATCATGGCATGTTTAGAAAGCTTTAAAATGCGGAATTTAAAAGTCCTAAATTATTACAAAGATAATCATGGGGATGGGGTTACAAATGTTTAAATGGGGATGAGACTTTAATAGGAGAGTGGTATCCCAATATTTACAACCAAATCGAATTAATAGTAAATGTAAAATGCATCAAATGTACAAGAATAAACAAATGTGTATGTGTAAATGTATTTGTGTAAGTGTATGTGATTTATTTACAAGTGAAATAAAAATAATAAAAAAAGGTTAATTTTGGATATTTGCATGTTTAGGGCAAAACCCTAATTTTGTGAATAAAAAAGGTATTTACTATTTATTATATATAATATTTATTAACTATATACAAAAAATAAATAAAAAGGAAGTATATTGTAAAAAATGATTTTTGAGGTTAAATATTAATAAAAGAAAAAAAGTATTATTTTTTATGTTTTTTCCCTAAATATTCTAATAAATATATAAGTATTTATATTATTTACTAAATATATTAAATATATACAAAAATAAAATATCTATTATTTACAAAAAAAGTATATTTTTTAGGAAATGTTTTCAAAAGATAAAATAAAATAAAATCAGAAAATAAAATGCATTTGTATTATTTTAAGTATTTTAAATAAGAGTATATATATATATATATATATATATATATATATATATATATATATATATATATATATATATATATATATATATATATATATATATATATATATATATATATATATATATATATATATATATATATATATATATATATATATATATATACATATGGAACTAAATGAAATAAATAAATATCAAATGAAATGCAAAAAATGTGAGAAAAATATTTTTAGTGTTTTTTCATGTTTGAACAAAAATATAAAATCAGAATCAAAAAGAAAAAATTAAAAATGACAAATATATCACATAATGGGCCAGGGGGGTGTATGTGAAAAAATGTGGTGTAAAAGGAAAAAACAAGTCAGGCCCAGCCCAAGGAGGCTTCTTCAACCTCCAGCCATTGTTTGAACACAGAAAAACGCGCGCCCTTGCTCAACCTGCTAACTTCTGATTCCTTGATCTTTTGACAAATCTTAAAACATGAAACTTGTAGAGCTTGAAGCCACGATTTCAAATATATAAAAAAGTTGATCTAATTCTCAGAAATGAGAGATAATTTCTTCTCCCCCAATTCCTGACCTAAGTTTTTTCCAATGTTCAGGTTCAAAATACTCTTAGCACACACAATATAAATGAAAAGTAACTATATGGATGGCTTCAGGGCTATGATTAGAACATGCTTTCTTCACAAACTTAAGCCTAACTATGCCTGGATAGAGAGATAGAAGTTCAAATTTTTACCTGTTCAGCTTGAATCGTGTATGACAATGGAGGTACTTTCAATGCAATGTGAGGACTTGTACAACTTGCTTGAGGTCCAGGGATGCTTCCTCTATGCTTGGCTTGCTTTGAATCTTGCTGAATCGAGCTAAAGAAGTTAACCTGCACAGATGAAAAATGAAAATGGCACACTTGGCTATGGCTGTTACAGTTCCAGTTCAATGCTTGGAATAGCTTCAATGGATGATAGGGAGTGTGTTTGAAGAGGTTTCAGCCAAAACGCACGATAGGAATGGACTGTGGGATTCAAACTGCAGCCTATGCCCTGTTTTGCCACAAAACCGTGTTTTGATGAATGTGAAGGTTTGAAACTTGGTTGGCTCGTGTTTCAGGTCTGGTTTGATGTTTGGAAAATGTTCAAGAAGTTTCTTTTGGCTTGTGTTGACAGGAGATGGAAGTTGTTGTGTGTTTGCAAGATTTCTTCTTTTTTAAGTCAAAAATGCCAAGTTAGGTTGTAGGCTACCACAGGCCCCTCAAGCATGCTGCAAATGTTAGTCTTGATCAGTGGGATATGTTCATGAACTTGTGCCCAAAAGATCTGCCTTGGTACTTCTTAGATTTGTGTTTGACATAAAGTTGATCTTTACAAGAATGGATAAAGTGCTTTTTCCAAATATGGCTTAATTCTTTGTGTAATGACTATATGAACAAAACAATGCTAGAACACAACGGATTGGAATTTAATTATTGTGTGTAAGAAGGATTAGAGGCCTGTAATCTAGCTTGTACAAGCTGATTTCAAAAATGCCCAAGTTATGAACATGCATTTGGCCATGAATCAAAGTGACTTTTGCCCATATTGACAAATTCGATTCTCCCTAACAACAAAGGTGTTTGAGAAGTTCTTGGACAATTTGGAAATCTTGGAATGTGTACTACAATCCATCTTTGTAATTCAAGTTGAGATTCCAAGTGGAAGCATGTGAAAAGTGGCCATGAAGTTAGGCAAAAATCCTGCCTAAAATAGGTCAAAAAAAATTTCTAAGTTAAGAATGTTTTGCACCCCTATTCCAAAAAATGTTAACTTGAGCTACAAGCTTCTTTTGTGGAAACTTTGTGAATAAAAGTTGTAGATTTTGCAATGGACTACAACTTTCATGTTTTGAGTTTTGTTTTAATCCAAATGCATCTTGATGAAAAAAGGGACAAAGTTAGGAAAAAATTAGGAATTTTCATAACTTAGAAAATTTCTAAGTTATGAAATTTCTTCATTTCAAACCCTAATTTGTGATTTTTGATTTCTTGATGAACAAGTTTCATAATTTGACATGTCTTTATGAAAAATGAATCTTGACACTTGATTTTTACCAAAAAGTCAAAGTTTGACTTTTCAGTATACAGTCAAATTTTGCTCAGTTGACTGGAAAATTCATCTGTCAATCTTGTGCATTTGGGATCTTTTGAACTTGTTGAATGTGTCAAGACCATGTCATTGAGTCCTTGAGTCCATATGTGAGCTTGGTTTGCCATTGGCTAGGTCAAAAAGTCAAAAATTGCCTTTGTGCAGTCAAAACCCTAAAAATGACCATTTTGCCCTTTTGGTGATCTGATCAAATTTCTTGTAGAATTGTGATCCAAACTTGACCAAATGGTTCATATGAGTTCATAATGTTGATGTGGGTCAAAAATCATGAAGTTTGACTGTCAATTGACCACAATTGACTTTTTCCCCAATACAGCTGATTTCTAGGTCAACTGTCCAATTGACTGGGCAAAGATTGGAATCAAGGCTTGAAACTTGGTATGGATAAACTTGTGAGTCCAAAATGAAGCATGAAAGTCATCTTGGGCATTTTAGGTCAAACATCTTTGTGCAAACTCAAACCCTAATTTGGGTCAACAGTGCAAGGAGGAGTCTTGAGCAGAGCAAACCCTAGCTTGATCTTGAGCTCCAAGGGTCTTGTGGTGAGAAAATGTTGAGGAAATGGGAGGGAAAATTTTGGGGTACAACAGTTGCCCTTGTTCAATCTTCTTAGACCTGAGGATGTAGATTGGCTTGCGTGCCTTTCGTGATCCGAAGGTGGAAGAGGATTGAACACTAGAGTGCCCAGAAATTTGCACTCGCATAGTAGAGTATTAGCAGTGTGATGACGAGAATGGGCTTATAGATGACATTTGGAGAGATGGTGGATAGGAGGATGGGCTTATAGATGCCATCTGGGAACGTGACAGAACCTTGTCGGGAATGGGCTTATAGATGCCATTTGGAAGTGTTGATCGCGTAAGAGATTCCTTAGCGAGAACTTGCGTATTTTGAGAAAGGAAGATGGTTTCCTGGCCTATTACAGGTGTTGATCTTCAGTCTCTTCATGCAGATATGCCCTGGCTAGGTACAGGTATTGAATCTACAATTAGTTGCTCACAGATGTGCCATGGCTAGATACAGGAATCGAATCCGGAACTTCAAAAGGTTGCTTACAGACGTGCCCTGGCTGGATACATGTATCGAATCTCTAAACTGTTCATGCAGATATACCCTGGCTAGATACAGGTGTCGAATCCACAATCAAATACTCATAGATATGCCCTGGCTAGATACAAGAATCGAATCTGGAATCGGTCGTCTACAGATATGCCCTGGCTGGATACATGAATCGAATCTGGAAATTGTTGTCTACAGATATGCCCTGGCTGGATACAGGTATCGAATCTGGAATTTGTTGCTCACAGACGTGCCCTGGCTAGATACAGGTATCAAATCCGGAACTTCAAAAGGTTGCTTACAGACGTGCCCTGGCTGGATACAGGTATCGAATCTCTAAACTGTTCATGCAGATATACCCTGGCTAGATACAGGTGTCGAATCCATAATCAAATACTCACAGATATGCCCTGGCTGGATACAAGAATCGAATCTAGAATTGGTCGTCTACAGATATGCCCTGGCTGGATACAGGAATCGAATATGGAAATTCTTCATGCAGATATTCCCTGGCTGGATACAGGTATCGAATCTACAATTAATCACTCACAAATATGCCCTGGCTAGATACAGGAATCGAATCTGGAATTGTGACAGTTGATAGTAATCATCTTTGGATTGACCTTTTCCTGAAAAGGAAAAACATCAGTTGTATGCAACGTCATGATGTATGAAATGCATGATGTCATGATTCTCAAAATGAGATAGTGTTGTATGCACTTTATCATGTATGTAAGCAGGATGTATGAAATGTGAAATGTCTATGAATGTATTTTCGTCTAGGAAAATAAATCCTTGACGAGTGCCGGGAACTCAAATCCTGGGCTGATGTCGAAGAGTAGAGTTCTTCGCTTCCGCTGGGGATGATGGTTGCAAGAATAAGCCGGTAGGAGAAGATGACTCTGTTGGGGAATAAACTTGTTGGAGAGATTACTCTGCGGGGAATTACTCTGTGGGAAGAGATACTTCGCTGAGATTTTGATGAGAGCTCCGCTGGGGATTCCACTGATAAGTTATGTTGGGGAATTTGATGAACTCCGCTGGGGAATGGGAAGAACTTCTCCGAGGACGATATTTCCGTGGTAATTAGCTGAGGATAACCCAGTTATAAGCCCTGATGGGAAATAAAATTTGAATGAAACCGGGGAGATGCGTTCGTACTCTGTAGGGGATAAGCTTCCAGAATCCTACTGGGGATAAGCTTCAGAATCTACCGGGGAGGACGATTCAACTTTCCCGGGGAAACTTTTCAGACTGTACTGGGGGAATGGCTCCATTGGGGTGTCCGTATTCCGCCGGGGAACAATCTTATAATAAGACTGTCGGGGATGCTTTCTGAGGAATGTCTATACTCCGCTGGGGAATGTTGAGATCTTCTGAGGATGCCCAACTTCCTTAAGGCTGATAGTGGACTAACTCGGCTTGGGGAGAGTATCATTGACTTGTTAGGGGAATATTGTGCCTTTTCGGGGCTGACGGGAGACCAAACTCTGCCTGGGGAGAGTATTCCTGAATCTGGTCTTACTCTGTGGGGAGTTGAGGTAACTTGGTTACGTTCTTCCGCCGAACCTATCTTAGTACCTTGGTGGACAGAGCAACTAGATCGCTTAGACAATTCTTTATTGTCCCTGTTTCTGATGTCATTTGTAATTAATCCTTTGTTTCGCATGCAAATATTTATGATTAGCAATTAATGTCAAATGCATATATCAAAAATGAACATTGGATGTTCTTTGCAAAACAAAACAGATAAAGGAAAAACAATTGGCAATTTGTCTGAAAAATGAAACTTGTATTGATTTTGAAGTTTGCCTGTAAATAGGCGTTTTGTACAAGAGGCTGACGTCCTAGTAAGAGAACACCGCCGAGCAAAATAGAGTTTATACAAATTTGTGAAAAGGAAACAAAACAGCTATGTCAAAAATGATCCCACTGGGTTCCAACTCTGCTATCGCCTTTATGTCTTCAAGCGTCTCATCACTTTGCTGCTTAGTTGAAGATGAAGCTGATTGATTTGTGTCGTCTGAACCCGATAGTTGATGCCGAATTCTGGATGCAAGGTGATCCAATGAGACATAGTATTACACTTTATCCCTAACTTTTTCCTGGACCGCCCTTTCGGGTTTTTGGTCCACCGGGATACCCATTTTTGCCCAAGCCGCCTTTTCAGGTTTTCGACTTGCCGGGTGTACAGATTTTTTTCATTTCGTCCCTTATTTTTGCCCGAACCCTTTTGGTTCGCCGGGAAGCCCTTACTTTTGCCTAGGTGTGTCAACCTAGCGGGTCTTTAATTCATGCGTAGTATCTTTTTACTATGTCTGCATTGGCGGGGTGAGGAAGGTCGTCACCATCCATGGTGGTTAGAATCATAGCTCCTCCTGAGAAGATATGTTTAACCACAAATGGCCCTTCGTACGTAGGGGTCCATTTGCCCCTGGGATCACCTTGAGGTAGAATAATGCGCTTGATTACCAGATCCCCAACTTGATACTCTTGTCGTCTGACCTTCTTGTTAAATGCCCTGATCATCCGTTTTTGGTACGTCTGACCATGACAAATAACAGCGAGTCTCTTTTCGTCAATTAGGTTTAAATGATCAAGCCGAGTCTGGATCCAGTCATCTTCGCTCAAACCTGCATCCTTCATTATCCGGAGAGAGGGTATCTGGACTTCAATAATCAAGACTGCCTCCATGAAGAGCAAATGGTAACATTTTGTGCCAATCTTTGTAGGTCACTGTCATCTTCTGCACAATCTTCTTGATGTTCTTATTCGCTGCTTCTACAGCCCCATTCATCTTCGGCCGGTAAGGAGAAGAGTTGTGGTGCTGTATCTTGAATTGCTCGCAGAGCTCAGTGATCATCTTGTTGTTGAGATTGGTACCATTATCCGTAATGATCCTCTCAGGTACACCGTATCGACAGATCAGGTTGTGCCGAATGAACCGTGCCATGACGTTCTTGGTTACGGTAGCATAGGAAGCTGCTTCAACCCACTTTGTGAAGTAATCAATTGCTACTAGGATGAAGCGATGCCCGTTGGATGCCGTCGGTCTGATCTCGCCGATCATATCATTGCCCCACATTGCAAAAGGCCAAGGTGCTGTCAAGACGTTCAGAGGAACTGGAGGAATGTGCACCTTATCAGCGTAGATCTGGCATTTATGACAAGTTCGCGAATGCTGATAACAGTCGGCTTCCATTGTGGACCAGAAATATCCTGCCCGAAGGATTTTCTTTGCCATGGTATGTCCACTGGAATGTGTTCCGAAGGTACCTTCATGTAGCTTTGCCATGATCTTTTCTACTTCAGTCTTATCCACACAACGCAGCAAGGTTGAATCACGGTTTCGTTTGTACAGAATGCCGTTGCTGAGGAAGAACTTTGCCGCAAACCTTCTCAGGAACTTTTTGTCATTAACAGATGCACCCTCGGGGTATTCTTGAGCTTCCAATTACCTCTTCACTTCATGATACCAGGGTTTTTCTGTTACCCCTTCGGTCTCGAGATCGCAGCAATGTGCAGGTTCATCCAACTTCCAAATAATGATCCGGGGCGCCTCGTTGTCCCATTTGACTTTGAACATAGAAGACATCGTAGCTAGTGCGTCCGCTAACTGATTCTCCTCTCTTGGGAAGTGTTCAAAAGTTATCTCCTCGAAGTGGGGGATCAACGTCAACACATACTCCTTGTAAGGAATAAGATTTGGGTGTTTCGTATCCCACTCGCCTTTGACCTGATTGATCACGAGAGCGGAATCTCCGAAGACACTCAGAAACTTGATCCTTAAGTCAATTGCAGCTTGAAGACCCATGATACATGCCTCATACTCTGCCATGTTGTTGGTGCAGTTGAAACATAGTCGGGCGGTGAGTGGAGTATGAGTTCCTTTAGGGGATATGATCACAACGCCAATACCATTACCTAAAGCGTTCGAGGCTCCGTCAAAGTGCATAGACCATCAGGATCCTTTCTCAGGTCCTTCATCCGGTCCAGGTACTTCACAATCAGTCACTACCATGATATCTTCGTCTGGAAATTCAAAGTTCATCGACTGGTAATCATCCACTACCTGGTGTGCCAAATGGTCTGCCAATACACTTCCCCTGATTGCTTTCTGATTCGTGTACTGGATGTCGTATTCTGTCAAGATCATCTGCCATCTTGCTATTCTTCCGGACAAGGCAGGCTTTTCGAATATGTACTTGATTGGATCCATTTTTGAAATCAACAGAGTAGTGTGAGTCAACATATACTGTCTCAGCCGGCGAGCAGCCCATACCAAAGCGCAACAAGTTTTCTCGAGCAGTGAAGTACCGGGTCTCACAGTCGGTAAACTTTTTGCTAAGGTAATAAATAACGTGCTCTTTTCGGCCAGACTCGTCATGCTGCCCCAACACACACCCCATTGAGTTGTCAAGTACAGTCAAGTATAAGATTAGAGGTCTCCCTTCAACCGGTGGCATAAGAATAGGTGGTTCTTGGAGATACTCTTTGATTCTTTCAAAAGCGGCCTGACATTCATCATTCCAACGTACTACTTGATCTTTCTTCAGCAGTTTGAAGATTGGTTCACAGGTAGCAGTTAGATGCGAGATGAATCGGGCAATGTAGTTCAATCGTCCTAGAAAGCCTCTGACTTCTTTCTCTGTCTTAGGAGTTGGCATCTCTTGTATGGCTTTCACTTTGGCAGGGTCCACTTGAATGCCTTTGTCGCTTACGATGAAGCCTAGCAATTTTCCAGATCTCACCCCAAAGGTGCATTTGTTCGGGTTCAACCTCAGCTTGTACAACTTTAGTCGGTCAAACAGCTTCCGTAGATGGTCAAGGTGTTCCTCCTCAGTTTGGGACCTTGCGATCATATTGTCGACGTATACTTCTATCTCGTGATGGATCATATCATGAAATAAAGCAACCATGGCACGTTGGTAGGTTGCCCAGCATTTTTCAACCCAAAAGGCATGACCTTGTAGCAAAAGGTGCCCCACTGAGTAACAAAAGTGGTATTCTCCATATCTTCAGGAGCCATCTTGATCTGATTATAACCGGAGAAACCGTCCATGAAGGAGAATACTTTATGCTGAGCAGTGTTGTCAACCAGAACGTCGATATGAGGCAGAGGGAAATCATCCTTGGGACTCTCCCTGTTCAAATACCTGTAATCAACACACATTCGGACCTTACCATCCTTCTTCGGCACTGGAACCACGTTGGCAATCCACTGAGGGTAAGAAGTCACTGCTAGAAACCCGGCATCAAATTGTTTTATAACCTCAGCTTTGATTTTCTCGGACATTTCTGGACGCATACGGCGGACCTTCTGTTTTACCGGAGGGCAATCTTCCTTGGTAGGCAGGTGATGAACCACAATGTCGGTATCCAACCCAGGCATGTCTTCGTAAGACCAAGCAAAGATTTCCACATAGTCATGCAGCATCTGAATCAACCGTTGTTTCACACTGAGCTCTATATTGGCACCAATCTTGACTTCTTTTCTGTCTGTCTCAGTACCCAGATTTATCGTTTCCACTGGCTCTTCATGTGGCTGAATGCCCCTCTCTTCCTGGAGTAGCAGTCTTGCGAGCTCACCAGGCACTTCACAATCATCTTCACCTTCGTCTTCGGCTAAGTTGATCGGATTTTTGAAGTCATAAATGGCAGTAGTAGAGTCGTTACCAGTGAGATCCAGAGTGGATTGGAACCTATATAAGTGAGTGTGTGTAAATATAGCTGTTTTGCAATATATAATAAAGAAAGAAAAGGAGCGCAAGATTTTGAAATGCAACAAACGTCTAATGTTTTTATTGATGATATATGAAAATGACACACAAAAGCCCTCACAAATGAAGCCACAGTGCCCCGGGTAAGACACCGAGCCATGAAAGTTTCAAAATATTGTCTGTTACAAATTCAAAACAAAAGAGTTCATTACTGAGTGACAAAAGTAATAGGTGTGAAGTCTTTAGCAGTCCAGTTGCTTGGTCCACCGTCAGTTGTTGGGTAAATCCATCTGTTGAATTCATATTCCTCCACGTCGTCTTCAATAGCATTTACTCCTGGGTTGGTGATGAACACAAGAGGTCTTCCAATCCTTGCCTTACGAACAACCCTCTGAGCTTCTGCAGTGAAGCCCAAACCAAACTTGTCAGTCTTTGGAGTGAAATCAGGAAGTCTGCCCCAGTTTGTGCACTCACCCTTTTCGATAACAGCCCGGGCATCCTTTAAGGAAGCCATCTTCAAAGGAGGGTCTTCAATCACAGTTTCAGCTGATGCCAATGTCTAAGGAACTTCTTCAAAGTGCTGGAATGGAGTCTCAATGAATTCCCCATCCATTTCTATGTATCGGAACGAGTTGAGGTGGCTGACCATATATTCTTCTTCCCCCTGAACTGTCACAATTTTCCCTCTAACTGGGTACTTCAGCTTTTGATGTAGTGTGGAGGTCACAGCTCCAGCCTTGTGGATCCATGGACGACCCAGCAAACAAGAATAGGATGGTCGGATATCCATCACATAGAAAGTAGAATCAAAAACTTGAGAACCAACCCTGATTGGAATGTCAACTTCCCCATGTACCATCCTTTTCGAACCATCAAAGGCCTGGACAACAATGTTACTAGGCTTGAGCTCTAAACCCTCACAATCTAACCTGTCTAGGGCCTTCTTGGGTAATACGTTCAATAAAGAACAGGTGTATACCAACACATGGGCAAGAGTAGTGCCCCTGCATTCAATGGAGACATGCAGGGCGTCGTTATGGTTCTTTCCTTTGGCAGTCAGATCGGCGTCAGAGAAGCCTAACCCATTATCGGCAGTCAAGTTGGCCACATAATCAGTAAATTGATCAACAGACGTTTCTTGTGGCACATGGGCCGTCTTCAGGAAGGAAATCAGGGCCTTGGCATGTGCCTCTGAACACAACAGCAGTGATAGCATAGAAATTTTTGATGGGGTGTGCCCCAGCTGCTCAACTACGTTGAAATCACTCTTCTTAATGATCTTGAGAATCTCTTCCATCTCTTGTTGGGAAGCTTCAACAGTGGTTGTCTTTGGTGCCTCCGTCAGGGCAGGCAAATCAGTAGCAATCCCTTTGCCCCGAGCGTCAGATGACTCGGCAGCAGGGGCAGAAACAGGAACTTGATCAGGAAGGGAAGCAGGCACACTTGCAGGTGTGATGACAAGAGGTCTTTGAATAGCTGGTGGCGCAATATCTGGTGAGAACAGCCTACCACTACGAGTAACTTTGGTAGGCCCGATGATGTTACTGACGCCGGTACTAGTATCAAACTCTTGTTTAACTCCAAGCACATAAACATCTGCCCCATAGTGCCATGGGACAACTTTGTCGGATGTATAGGGGAGGGGCCCCGGAACAGTGATGATGATAGGGGCAATCTTCTGAGTGGACATGATTTTGACAGGCTTCTTTGAGGGAGCCTTAGGAGGGTTGTTGAAAATAGTGACAATAGAAACTTCTTCAGCAGGGACATCAGGAACAACAATCTTCTCGAACAAGATCTCTTTGCTATCCATCAGGTTTTGGACTCCTGACTTCAGCAAGGGACAACCAGCAGGTGAAACAGCACATAAATGGCAACCTTTACTACATCCCGGAAATAAACCGGCTAGCAACAGGTTCCTTTTGACGGTCGATAACGGAGTAACAATCTCATCCACAGAGGCTACGTACCGGTCTTCTTCCACAACATTCACTCCATGCTGGGGCATGGGAGCAGTCACAACATTGGGCCTTTCGGGCGCCTCAAACTGTATTTCTTTAGCATCAATAAGGTCCTAAACCTTATTCCTCAGAGCCCAGCAATCATCCGTAGTAAGCCCCGGGCCGTCAGAGTGATAAGCGCAACGGGCGTTGGGGTTGTACTTTGGAGAAGCTGTGTTCACTACCTTTGGAGCTTCTTTGACAGTTACTAGATTGGTTGGCAGTAGTTGCGGCAAAATCTGAGACAGGGTCATGCTGAGCCGAGTGTACTGCCTTTTGGGCCTCTCACCCCTCAGTTGGTTGTATTACTGAGGAGCAGCAGCATGCTTTGAGATTACCAACGCATTGACAGCTTGGCGGCGTTCCGGCTTATTTTGTCTTCTGGGACCATAAACATCACTGGATTCCTTCTTGAAGGGCTTCTTTTCAGTACTCGCGGAGGCACCTTTCTGTATCTTCCCCGACTTGATACCAGCTTCTATTCTCTCACCAGTCAAGATCAAATCTGTAAACCCAGCAGAGGAATTCCCAATCAGATGATTGAAGAACGGACCAGACAGGGTCCCCAGGAACATGTCAACGAGTTCACGGTCAGTCAGCGGTGGTTGCACCCTACCAGCCAGGTCCCTCCACTTTTGCACATACTCCTTGAATCCTTCGCCCGTCCCCAGTGACATACCCTGGAGTTGGGTACGCGTGGGAGCGAGGTCAGAATTATACTGATACTGTTTATAAAATGCAGTAGCCAAGTCCTCCCAGTTTCTGATACTGGCTCCATCCAGCTGATAGAACCATTCGAGTTGACCCCCTGAAAGGCTATCCTGGAAGAAATGGATCCACAGGTTCTTGTCTGCAGTGTAAGGTTGGATCTTCCTTACATATGATCTGAGATGCAGCTTAGGACAGGAAGCCCCGTCGTACTTCGCAAAGGCAGGTGCCTTGAACTTGTGTGGGATCACCAGCCCAGAAGATAAACCTAGATCTCCAAAATCCAACCCCGACACATTTTGAATCTCCATGGCGCTTAAACGGTCCTCTAGTTGCTTGTACCTGTCTTCAACAGGAGGGTACTGTTCATCATTGTAATCCGTCTCGTTGTCGGAGACCACAGGACTAGGAGCCCTTCCCCCTTGGGGACTGTCTTTCTCTGCAGAGGAAGTAGCCTGATCAGCCTCATTATGTAGCGTATTCCCAAATCTCCGTCCAGTGTTAAACAACACAATCCTCTTCTTCTTCTTCTTCTTCTTCTTCAAGAGCAGAGCCTTCAACTCCTGTTGACCCTGGGCTAAGCTCATGACCAGCTCTTGAAACTGGGCGTTCTGGGCCTGGAGGGCCTTGATAGCTTGTTCGGTAGTAGGCTCGGAAGACATGATGATTGAGTGCTGAAATAAACAGCGAAGAAGATTAAGTAACCTGTAGAAGAAGGGTACCTGTTATGCATATGATGCAATGAGATGCTTATGATTTATGTTTTCAAAGACAATCGAGATTCAACTTTGTAGACCAAAAAAGAAACACACTTCATTAGATTCAAACTTTAAATTGTTCAACAATTTGCCCTTAGGCATTACAAGAATGGAAATACTGAAAAGGAAATAAAAGCTGTAAAAGAAACATCCAAAGCTCATCAGTGCTCCTATGGCCTCCTCTTCTCAGTACGGATATAGTCATTCAGGATCCGCTCCTCCTCCAATTGCTTAGTCAGCTTCTGGATCTTTTGTTCCTGTTCGTTGAACTTTTCCCGATAATAATCCCGTTCTTCCTGTAGCTGCGCCCAAGATCTCTTTAGTGTATCAACATCAGTGGGTATCTGAGGAGGGAGGACAGTTGGAGGAACCCCGTCTTCATCAGGAGATTCAAGAATGATAGGCCTGACAGCTTCGTATGGCATACCTAACTTCTGAGCACGGATGCAAACGCATCTGCAGTAGGGTTCCATTGGTAGAGAAGTCTTTGATCCCAACTCATGTGGGTCAGCTTTGTGGATTCTGTCCCAAGCCCTGATGAATCTACGGCGCAACTCATCACTGTCTACCTGAAACTCAAAACTGATGTGAGGCACCAACATCTCATGAGGCCCTGCTCTTCTGGCTCTTCCAAACTGACGGAGAGCTAAACATGGATTATAAGAGATTCCTCCCTGGGTACCGATCAATGGAACATTAGGATATTCTCCGCAACAATCAATAACGGCTACCTCATCCAAACCTCTGAGAGTCCAAATGATGTCCTTATCAGTGAGAGACATTAACCTATGAGCCCAGCCCTTTCCTTCTTCATTCTTCAGCACGAACTTAGGGAGGTGCGAAATAAACCACCTCACTAACAAAGGAGCACAACACCACAGAGTTCCCCGTCTTCGGGCAGTACGAGCATAGAGTTGTTGCAGGATATCACCCAAGAGAGTGGGTACAGGGTTCCGAGACATGAAGATCCTTATGGCATTGATATTGACAAAGTTATCAGGATTTGGAAACAATACCAGACCATAGATTAAAAGAGCCAGAATGTCTTCGTACGCCTTGAAGTCTAAGTCATTCCAGAAACTATTAGCTTTGCCAACCAGAAACTTAACCAAAAAGCCCTTAACTCCACTTCTAGTTTCCCAGTTAGCCATTACCTCTTCTTTGGTCAAGGGAAGGGCTGCAGCAATCTCTTCAGGCCTAAGTGTATTCTCCCAACCGGTGAATGGAGTCTGCTCCAAAACAGGGATACCAAGCAAATCAGAGAATTCTTCCAGGGTAGGGACCAGCTGGAAGTCTTGAAAGGTGAAGCAATGATACATGGGATCATAAAACTGGGTCAGGACACTCATCAGTTGTTGTTCCCACTTTGAAATGACTAAACCAAGGAGAGAACCATGCCTCTTGATGAAGGAAGTAGTGTTTAGAATCCTGTCAACCAATTCCTTGAGCAAAGTAGGTGGTTGAACAAAGTTGAGCCGGATAGTATTCCTACGCACAGGCATCATGATGTCCTACAAAACAGAGCAAAGATGAAACCCTCTTGTCTTTGAAATTGGTCAGTCCTTATGTAGGATGCATGCAATGGTATGATGGTATGATGTTATGGTAAAGCACACCACAGGTATTCACAAAGGCAAGCATGATAAGGCACACAAGTCACACAAGACAACCCTTAGGGTTTAGGCCAGCATGAAGTTTAGGTGTTACCCTCTTTCAGTCTCGTTGGTTAAGACCTGTCCTATCAAAAGTAACTGGGTTCTAGAGGATCTAAAATCATTGACTACCCTCAATCGGTCATAACTCCAACATCGCAATCTTTTCTTGCGGCCGGAACCATCGCGAGAGTTTAGCCTCAATGAGTGTAGCATACTGCTACTGTTCTATGGCCAAGTTTGGTCAATTTAGGGTTCTAAGGTCGGTTGGTGTTTAATGACTCCTTAGAAGACCCATATTCTCCTCGTTGCAACATAAGGGATATCGGTACAGACCAAGGTGTCACACCAACGTAGCCACTGCTTCACCCATGTCGGTCTACGCCAGACAGGTCCCTCACAGCTTATGCTACCTAAAAGGGTATTCCCCAGATCCGGGTTAGGATCTATGAAACTCCGATGCAAAGCCCACAAATATAAAAGCAAACAAAGCAAACAATTGAAAACAAGTAATGATCTAACCCTAAGGTAACCCCACTTTTAAGTTGTCCCCAGCAGAGTCGCCAGTTCTGTGATACGGTGGGAGAACTGACTTGAGGTTTTGCGTTTGTTTTCGCAAATGTTTCGGTTGAGCAAGAGTCTCCACCGACTTTTTATTTTATCCTAAGGAAAGGTTAAAAAGCACAACAAAAACCTTTGAGATGTTTTCTTGGGTTCGGGGGGTAGATTATAGAAAGGGAAGGTATTAGCACCCTTTCTATCCATGGTTATCCATGGGCTCTTAGTTACTTGCTTAGATCACTTGCCTTGTGTTTTCAATTGTTTGAAATGGTGCTTTGTGTGTGTGTTTGAAAATGTTTTTGAAAAGAGGCCATTTGTTGTGGCAACCTTTGTAATGATCCATGTTTGGATGTATACAAAGGTGTACTTATCTTTTGAAAAGTTTTCAATGTTTTTGAAAGTTTTTTTTGAAAGTGTGTTGTGATGTGTGTTTTGAAAAGTAGGCAAGTGTTTTTTGCAAGTTTGATCAAGTAACTAAGAGTCGTCTACCCCTAAATTTCTCAAAGGATTTTCCTATGTTTTAACCCTTTTAACAATTTTGTTTCACCATTGTATTTGGTGGACAATCTTGCGTTAGGATGTTAACAGGACGGGCACGGGTCATCGTTTAGACCATGATTGCAATGGTGCCAAGTGTCTTTGGCAACTTTTCCTTTAAGGGACTTGATCATTTTTAGGCAACTTTCGAAAGCGTCATCGAGGGACTATGATCATTTGATATTGTTTTGTTTTGCCAAAAATACTCAACATGCAATATGGCCCATTATTGAAGGCAACAAGTGGAGTAACCCTAGGGGTGCAAGTGTGATTGGTGTTGTCCATTTTCATGCTTTTATCTTTGAATTAGGTCAAGCTATTTGTTATTTGATTTTTGCATACAAACCCTAAGTCTATCATGGCATATTTAGAAAGCTTTAAAATGCGGAATTTAAAAGTCCTAAATTATTACAAAGATAATCATGGGGATGGGGTTACAAATGTTCAAACGGGGATGAGACTTTAATAGGAGAGTGGTATCCCAATATTTATAACCAAATCGAATTAATCGTTAATGTAAAATGCATCAAATGTACAAGAATAAACAAATGTGTATGTGTAAATGTATTTGTGTAAGTGTATGTGATTTATTTACAAGTGAAATAAAAATAATAAAAAAGGTTAATTTTGGATATTTGCATGTTTAGGGCAAAACCCTAATTTTGTGAATAAAAAAGGTATTTACTATTTATTATATATAATATTTATTAACAATATACAAGAAATAAATAAAAAGGAAGTATATTGTAAAAAATGATTTTTGAGGTTAAATATTAATAAAAGAAAAAAAAGTATTATTTTTTTATGTTTTTTCCCAAAATATTCTAATAAATATATAAGTATTTATATTATTTACTAAATATATTAAATATATACAAAAATAAAATATTTATTATTTACAAAAAAAGTATATTTTTTAGGAAATGTTTTCAAAAGATAAAATAAAATAAAATCAGAAAATAAAATGCATTTGTATTATTTTAAGTATTTTAAATAAGAGTATATATATTTACATATGGAACTAAATGAAAGAAATAAATATCAAATGAAATGCAAAAAATGTGAGAAAAATATTTTTAGTGTTTTTTCATGTTTGAACAAAAATATAAAATCAGAATCAAAAAGAAAAAATTAAAAATGACAAATATATCACATAATGGGCCAGGGGGGTGTATGTGAAAAAATGTGGTGCAAAAGGAAAAAACAAGTCAGGCCCAGCCCAAGGAGGCTTCTTCAACCTCCAGCCATTGTTTGAACACAGAAAAACGCGCGCCCTTGCTCAACCTGCTAACTTCTGATTCCTTGATCTTTTGACAAATCTTAAAACACGAAACTTGTAGAGCTTGAAGCCACGATTTCAAATATATAAAAAAGTTGATCTAACTCTCAGAAATGAGAGATAATTTCTTCTCCCCCAATTCCTGACCTAAGTTTTTTCCAATGTTCAGGTTCAAAATACTCTTAGCACACACAATATAAATGAAAAGTAACTATATGGATGGCTTCAGGGCTATGATTAAAACATGCTTTCTTCACAAACTTAAGCCTAACTATGCCTGGATAGAGAGATAGAAGTTCAAATTTTTACCTGTTCAACTTGAATCGTGTATGACAATGGAGGTACTTTCAATGCAATGTGAGGACTTGTACAACTTGCTTGAGGTCCAGGGATGCTTCCTCCATGCTTGGCTTGCTTTGAATCTTGCTGAATCGAGCTACAGAAGTTAACCTGCACAGATGAAAAATGAAAATGGCACACTTGGCTATGGCTGTTACAGTTCCAGTTCAATGCTTGGAATAACTTCAATGGATGATAGGGAGTGTGTTTGAAGAGGTTTCAGCCAAAACGCACGATAGGAATGGACTGTGGGATTCAAACTGCAGCCTATGCCCTGTTTTGCCACAAAACTGTGTTTTGATGAATGTGAAGGTTTGAAACTTGGTTGGATCGTGTTTCAGGTCTGGTTTGATGTTTGGAAAATGTTCAAGAAGTTTCTTTTGGCTTGTGTTGACAGGAGATGGAAGTTGTTGTGTGTTTGCAAGATTTCTTATTTTTTAAGTAAAAAATGCCAAGTTAGGTTGTAGGCTACCACAGGCCCCTCAAGCATGCTGCAAATGTTAGTCTTGATCAGTGGGATATGTTCATGAACTTGTGCCCAAAAGATCTGCCTTGGTACTTCTTAGATTTGTGTTTGACATAAAGTTGATCTTTACAAGAATGGATAAAGTGCTTTTTCCAAATATGGCTTAATTCTTTGTGTAATGACTATATGAACAAAACAATGCTAGAACACAATGGATTGGCATTTAATTATTGAGTGTAAGAAGGATTAGAGGCCTGTAATCTAGCTTGTACAAGCTGATTTAAAAAATGCCCAAGTTATGAACATGCATTTGGCCATGAATCAAAGTGACTTTTGCCCATATTGACAAATTCGATTCTCCCTAACCACAAGAGTGTTTGAGAAGTTCTTGGACAATTTGGAAAGCTTGGAATGTGTACTACAATCCATATTTGTAATGCAAGTTGAGATTCCAAGTGGAAGCATGTGAAAAGTGGCCATGAAGTTAGGCAAAAATCCTGCCTAAAATAGGTCAAAAAAATTTCTAAGTTAAGAATGTTTTGCACCCCTATTCCAAAAATTGTAACTTGAGCTACAAGCTTCTTTTGAGGAAACTTTGTGAATAAAAGTTGTAGATTTTGCAATGTACTACAACTTTCATGTTTTGAGTTTTGTTTTAATCCAAATGCATCTTGATGAAAAAAGGGACAAAGTTAGGAAAAAATTAGGAATTTTCATAACTTAGAAAATTTCTAAGTTATGAAATTTCTTCATTTCAAACCCTAATTTGTGATTTTTGATTTCTTGATGAACAAGTTTCATAATTTGACATGTCTTGATGAAAAATGAATCTTGACACTTGATTTTGACCAAAAAGTCAAAGTTTGACTTTTCAATATACAGTCAAATTTTGCTCAGTTGACTGGAAAATTCATCTGTCAATCTTGTGCATTTGGGATCTTTTGAACTTGTTGAATGTGTCAAGACCATGTCATTGAGTCCTTGAGTCCATATGTGAGCTTGATTTGCCATTGGCTAGGTCAAAAAGTCAAAAATTGCCTTTGTGCAGTCAAAACCCTAAAAATGACCATTTTGCCCTTTTGGTGATCTGATCAAATTTCTTGTAGAATTGTGATCCAAACTTGACCAAATGGTTCATATGAGTTCATAATGTTGATGTGGGTCAAAAATCATGAAGTTTGACTGTCAATTTACCACAATTGACTTTTTCCCCAATACAGCTGATTTCTAGGTCAACTGTCCAATTGACTGGGCAAAGATTGGAATCAAGGCTTGAAACTTGGTATGGATAAACTTGTGAGTCCAAAATGAAGCATGAAAGTCATCTTGGGCATTTTAGGTCAAACATATTTGTGCAAACTCAAACCCTAATTTGGGTCAACAGTGCAAGGAGGAGTCTTGAGCAGAGCAAACCCTAGCTTGATCTTGAGCTCCAAGGGTCTTGTGGTGAGAAAATGTTGAGGAAATGGGAGGGGAAATTTTGGGGTACAACATAGTACATTGCAAAATCTACAACTTTGATTCACAAAGTTTCCTCAAAAGAAGCTTGTAGCTCAAGTTATGATTTTTGGAATAAGGGTGCAAAACATTCTTAACTTAGAAATTTTTTGACCTATTTTAGGCAGGATTTTCGCCCAACTTCATGACCACTTTTCACATGCTTCCACTTGGAATTTCAACTTGCATTACAAAGATGGATTGTAGTATACATTCCAAGCTTTCCAAATTGTCCAAGAACTCATCAAACACCCTTGTGGTTAGGGAGATTTGAATTTGTCAAGATGGGCAAAAGTCACTTTGTTCATGGCCAAAGGCATGTTCATACACTATGCATTTTCAAACTCAGCTTGCACAAACTAGATTACAAGCCTTTTATCTCATCTACACTCAATAATTTAATGCATATCCTTTGTGTTCATGTCTTGTTTTGTGTATTTAACCATTACATACAAGATTAAGCCATATTTGGAAAAAGCATTTTATCTATTCTTGTAAAGAAGCACTTTATGTCAAGTTTACAATCTAAGAAGTACAAAGCAGATCTTTTGGGCACAAGATTATGGACTAATCCCACTGATCAAGGAGAGAAAATGCAGCATGCTTGAGGGGCCTGTATGAGCCTATAACTCAACTTGACAACTTTTTCTTAAAGGAGAAGAAAGCTTGCATTTGGTATCATAACTCACATTCCTGCAAGAACCAACTCATACCAACTTTGTGAACACACTTCATACTCCCTAACAGACCTAAAACACGACCAAAGTACCCTTGATCCCTCCTCATACAGAAAATCACCATTTTTCTGCAAGAAACAGGGCATTCTGCATTTTGATTTGGTCAGCTCAATCCCTTCGTGCGCCTTGGCCAAAACCACTTCCTACACACTCCATAACATCCATACAAACTATCCCAAGCCTTGGAAACAGACTGTAACACCCCTAGCCAAGATTGCCATTTTCATTTTTCATCTGTGCAGGTTGACTTCTATAGCTCGATTCAGTAAGATTCAAAGCAAGCCAAGCATATAGGAAGCATCCCTGGACCTCAGGCAAGCTGTACAAATCTTCAAATTCCATTGAAAGTGCCTCCATTGTTGTACACGATTCAAGCTGAACAGGTAAAAGTTTGAACTTCTATCTCTCTATCCAAGCATATCTAGGCTTAGGTTTGTGAAGAAAGTATGTTCTATTCATGGCTCTGAAGCTACCTATATCCTCACTTTTCATTTATGTTGTGTGTGCTGCACGAATTTTGGACATGAACATTTGAAAAAAGTTAGGTCAGGAATTGGGGGAGGAGAAATTCTCTCTCATTTCTGAGAGTTAGAATAACTTCTTTATATGTTTAGAATCGTGACATGATGCTCTACACTTTTGATGTTATAAGTTTTTGTTAAAAATCAAGGAATCAGAAGTTAGCAGGTTGAGCAAGGAACGCGCGTTTTATGTTTCAAACAATGGCTGGAGGTTGAAGAAGCCTCTTTGGGCTGGGCCTGACTTATTTTTCTGTTTGCACCACTATTTCCCACTTACACCCCCTTGGCCCATTGTGTGATTTTTCAATTATTTTTGACTTTTTGTTTTCCCCCTAACTTATTATTTTTTGTCAAAATCTAAAAAATATTAAAAATATTTTTTCAACCATTTTTGCATTTTTATTTGGATTTTATTTACTTTATTTGGACTTATACATATAAAATAACATATATACTTTTATCTAAAATACTAAAAAATAATACAAATACATTTTATTTTCTGATTTTATTTTATTTTACCTTTTGAAAACATTTTCTTAAAATACACTTTTTTTTGATAAATAATTAACATTTTATTTTTTGTATATATTTAGTATAGTTAATATATAATATAAATACTTATATATTTATTAGAATATTTAGGATAAAAATACAAAAATAATACATTTTTATTTTTATTAATATTTGACCTCAAAAATTACTTTTCCATAATATACTTCTCTTTTATTTATTTTTGTATATAATTAATAAATATTGTATATAATAAATAATAAATACTTTTTATTTAGCAAATTAGGGTTTTGCCCTAAACCATGGAAAATATCCAAAATTAATCCTTTTTATTTTTTTTATATGTCACATGAAAAATACTTTTACATACATATAAAAATCATTTTTTGCATCTTGCATATTTATTGTATTTTATTTAATTATTGTACAATTAAATAACTTGTATATTCAATTTGGATGTAATAGTTTAGATTTAAATTTCTTGCTAAATATCCCCCATTTGAACATTTGTACCCCCCATCCCATAATTATGTTGTAATAATTTAGGACTTTAAATTCCGCATTTTAAAGCTTTCTAATTATACCATGACAAACTTAGGGTTTTGTATGCAAATCAAAAATAACAAATAGCTTGACCTAATTCAAAGACAAAAAAGCATGAAAATGGACAACACCAATCACACTTGCACCCCTTAGGGTTACTCCACTTGTTGCCTTCAATAATGGGCCATGTTGCATGTTGGGTGTCTTTGGCAAAACAAAACAAATCAAATGGTCATAGTCCCTCGATGACGCTTTCGAAAGTTGCCTAAAAAATGATCAAGTCCCTTAAAGGAAATTGCCAAAGACACTTGGCACTATTGCAATCATGGTCTAAACGATGACCCGCGCCCGTCCCGTAAACATCCTAACACAAGATTGTCCACCAAATACAATGGTGGAACAATACTGTTAAAAGGGTTAAAACATAGGAAAGATCTTTGAGAAATTTAGGGTAGATAGCTCTTGGTTACTTGACCAATCTTGCAAAATAATCCTTGCCATTTTTCAAAACACACATCACAACACACTTTCAAAAGAACTTTCAAAAACATTGAAAACTTTTCAAAAGACAAATACACCTTTGTATACATTCAAACATGGATCATTACAAAGGTTGCCACAACAATGGCCTCTTTTCAAAACATTTTCAAACCCACACACAAAGCACCATTTCAAACAATTGAAAGCACCATTTCAAACAATTGAAAATGCAAGGCAAGTGATCTAAGCAAGTGACTAAGAGCCCATGGATAACCATGGATAGAAAGGGTGTTAATACCTTCCCTTTCTATAATCTACTCCCCGAACCCAAGAAAACATCTCAAAGGTTTTTGCTGTGCTTTTTAACCTTTCCTTAGGATAAAATAAAAAGTCGGTGGCGACTCTTGCTCAACCGAAACATTTGCGAAAACAAACACAAAACCCAAGTCAGTTCTCCCACCGTATCACAGAGGTGATGGGAGGAGACTTACAACATACAATATATGTGCAGAGTAGGTGCAGGCTAGGTGGCAGCCTAAGGGGTTACATATCTGCATGCATGTATCATGATTGGACAGTAAGGGAGGCGCCATTGGACTTGGCGAAAGAGTACAAAAATGAATGGTGTCGCCACCCCAATTGGCGAATAAGAGGTGTCCTTTGTTACAGCCTAGGCTCAGGCTACGTGACAACCTTTGGGATTCCTTGCCGGAATGCATGTAAGCCCATTGGAGGTGATGGGAGAAGACTTACAACATACAGTATAGGTGCAGAGTAGGTGCAGGCTAGGTGGCAGCCTAGGGGGTTACATATCTTCATGCATGTATCACGATTGGACAGTAAGGGAGGCGCCATTGGACTTGGCGAAAGAGTACAAAAATGAATGGTGTCGCCACCCCAATTGGCGAATAAGAGGTGCCCTTTGTTGCAGCCTAGGCTCAGGCTACGTGACAGCCTTTGGGATTCCTTGCATGTAACACTATTGGCAGCCTTGGGGGGTTGCGTCCTTACTTAATTAAAATTTTTAGCCTTACGTTTATCATAACATTGATTCACATAATCTGTCAAATCTTCCAACCTTCAAACGTTCTTACAATCAAACCTTCAAACCTGCAAACAATCAAACATATAAACTTTCGAATCACTCATAAAGTTCAAACATTCCAACCTTCAAACATTACATCATTCAAACCTTCATACAATCAATAAACCTCAAACATTCCAACCTTCGAATCACTCATAAAGTTCAAACATTCCAACCTTCAAACCTTAAAACAATTCTACGCAATGGCCTCTGCACCATAATTTGTCGTCAAAGCACATTTCAACGGTGAGACATACATTTGTCCCACCGCTGGGTTTTTGTTTAGAGACACAGACAACATCCGATTTCTCTTAAACGGGAAAGCCAATTTCTCGTACTTCAAAAAAAGATTGGAGGCCAAACTTGAACGAGGCCCGGTGTCCCAGATATTTTATCAGAATCCAGTTTTCTTTGGAAACAACCAAGTAATTTTTTATAAGGTTGAAGTTCAAGATGACGAGGATCTCCAGAATATGTTTTCCAGCCATGTCTATTCTGGGTACGACTCTATTGAGTTGTACGTTATGTTGCGAGAGCCTCAGGTGACACAAGAGGTTGATCCTTTGGAGAATGAACAAGCTGAGGTAGATGCAGTTGATGATGAAGAAGAAGATAACGAGTTAGAGTTTGATGAAATGGTGGATGATGATTCCGACGATGATGGCATCCCTAGTATTCCTGCAAACAAAATCTACACACCACCTCCGCACATGACAAACTTCAACATGGGCGGAGATGAACCTTCTACTGACTTATTTTTCAATCTGTATATGCAGTCGGATGAAAATCTAAAAGAGAAGGACAAGTTTCGTAACAGAGAGGAATGCATCAGGGCCATTAAAAAATTCCACATGCTCAACTCGATTGATTTTAAGGTGGATCGTGTCAACCCGGAAAGGTACAAGATCAAGTGTGTCCACCCTGACTGTATGTTCAAGCTGACCGCATCATACAAATTAAGGGGTGACTGCTGGGTCATAGGTTCCATGACTACCCACACTTGTGTAAGTTCCACTCAATCACAGGACCACCGAAAACTCAACTATGATCTCATCTATCAAGAAATCCTACCCCTGGTCAGCAATGACCCATCTTTGAAGGTGAAAACAATCATCTCCCACATCACCACGGTTTTAAACTACACTCCGTCTTACCGTAAGGCGTGGTTAGCAAAGACTAAGGCGATTGAAAGGGTGTACGGAAACTGGGAGGAGTCATACCAAGAACTTCCCCGCTACCTGAATGCACTCAAGATGTATTCTCCAGGTAGTGTTTACATTCTAGAAGCAGTGCCAGCATACGCCCAAGATGGTAGTCTACTAAATGGCAACGAAATATTCAGTCGTGTGTTTTGGGCATTTCAACCATGCATCACAGGGTTTGCATCATGCAAACCAATTATACAAATTGATGGGACTTAGTTGTATGGGAAGTACAAAGGCACGCTACTGATGGCAATTGCACAAGATGGCAACAACAACATTTTCCCCATTGCCTTTGCCCTTGTCGAGGGGGAGATCGGTGGTGCTTGGAGCTTTTTCCTGAAAAATCTGCGGACACACGTGGCTCCTCAACCAGATCTCTGTTTGATCTCGGACAGATATACCTCCATTGAAAGTGCCTACAATAATCCAGAAAATGGTTGGCATGACCCTCCTTCTACGCATGTCTATTGCGTTAGGCATATCGTCCATAATTTCTCGAGGGAGATCAAGGACAAAACATTGAGGAAAGAGGTTATGAATACGAGATATGCATTGACACAACCCACATTCAAATATTACCACAACGAGATCCGTTTGTCTAATCCGGAAGTCGGTAGGTGGATCGACAATATTCCGGTGGAAAAATAGACTAGGTCATACGACAATGGCCAAAGATGGGGGCATATGACAACGAATCTTATTGAATCAATGAATGGGGTATTCAAAGGCACACAAAATCTCCCAATCACTGCCTTGGTAAAATCTACGTATTTTAGGATGGCTGCGTTATTTGCCAAAAGAGGTGAAATATGGAATGCGGTGTTGCAATCTGGACAACTATGGAGTGAAAGCTGCATGAAATACATTAAGGCTGAAAGTGCTAAAGCCAACACTCACATGGTTATACGGTTTGACCGACACAGCCATAACTTCATTGTGAAAGAGACAATCGACCACAATGAAGGCCTGCCAAGACAAGAATATAGGATCATGCTACCTTCTCAATGGTGCGATTATGGCAGGTTTCAAGCATTTCATATGCCTTACTCTCATGTCATTGCCGCTTGTGCTCATACCCATCAGGACGCGCTGCAACTTCTGTCAAACATTTACAAATCTGAAATGTTGCTCAACGTTTACAGCAACAACTTTCCTTTGGTAGCAAAACCAGATTATTGGCCTGCATACGACGGCGAAATAGTGTGGCACAATGACCAAATGCGAAGGAACAAGAAGGGTCGTCCCAAAAGTAAGCGCATCACAACAGAAATGAACGATCTTGACAGGTTGGAAAGAAAGTGTGGTTTATGTCGTCAGGTCGGACACAATCGTAAAAACTGTCCGAATCGGGCGTCTGCCTCGACCACATAAATATTGTAATACATAAAATCTTTTCATAATTGTGTTGTAAACATTTGGGTTTTCCGTTAACAGATTTTGCTACAATTAATAAAACGCGTACAAGAATAATTAGCGATATTCCATCTACGAAATTACAACTGTTAACACAATTTCATCTGACCCATGTATCATCAACATTACATCGCTGTCTGTTTTGACTTCCTCCAACCATACATTAGGTCTTCCTGTCGCATGTGAGGTTGTTATTCATTTTCGCTGGATCCTTCGAATTTTCCCCCCCTCCGCAATGTCTCCATCTAGCCATCGCATCAACTCCCACTTCAGACGCTCCATGGAGTGAATGTGCCAGAATTTCATTTTCATCGCAGGTTTGGTGGCGGAGAAGATAACGTAACCATCTCTGCTAAAAATCATAGGCGACGTCATGACGCAAATAACAGAGTACAAAATAAAAATACAGTGCGAGAAAGTGTGAGAAATTTCAGAGAAACAGACGAATTATTTATAAAACAGCATTTTGCCCTAGTTTTGCCCTAGGAGCCAAGTGAGATGACGCCTCCTCTCACTTAAGGAGCATGCGCCATCTCACTTGGCTAAAAGCCAAGGGAGGCGCCAAGTGAGATGGCGCCTAGGGAAAAATGGTAGGTGCATGCGCCATTTCAGATGGCTCCTCCTTTGGGGAGTCATCTGAAACATGGTTATTTGTGTAATTTTTTCCGAAACCCGGTTATTTGCGAAATATTATTTTAGTACATGGTTATTAATAAAAAAATTCGAGTTTTGGCTTAGTTTAATGAATGATTTGTGGTATTGTCTCCCAAATGAAAGAAATATATGTCTTATTTATAGGGTGAATGAGGCGAGAGTGTTGATATGACAATCCATGTGACTTTATGAGAATGATTCTTGGTTATTGATAAGTCCAAGTTGACAATCTATGTGAAGTGTGAGAATGATTCTTGACTATTGATAAGTACAAGTTGACAATCCATGTGAAGTGTTTGTACTACATTATAGTGGTCCTAACTTTTCTTTATTGACAAAAAAAACAAAAGGACAAAGTAGTAATAATAATAATAATAATAATAATAATAATAATAATAATAATAATAATAATAATAATAATAATAATAATAATAATAATAATAAAAACTCAAAGTGTTAGTAATAATAATAAATACAAAATAGAAAATAAAAGAGACATTAAATTAACTATTTATGATTTTTTTTCTTGAATTAAAATAAATGAAAATATAAGTGCAAATTAAAAGATAAAAAATAAAACATATAAGAAAGTAAAGTGACTTATACAAATTTTTCTAGATTTTTTTTGAAATAAATGATACCAATATATAAATTTAAATTACTAAAAGAACATATTTTTGATAATTTTTTAGTAAAGAGGTAAGAATAGTAAATAACAAAATAACATGATGATAAGCATATTTTTTGTGACTTTTTTTAAATGGAAAAGAAATCATGAATAAAACACAATAAAAATCAAATTCCACTAAATTTATAAACGACTTCTAACGTTTCTATTTTTTCGTGGCTTTTCAAAGCATAATCAACTCTTGACTTGTATAGAGAAATTGTAGATGATGTCATGGAGAATCATATGCAAAAAGAACCGCTCAAAAATATCGAAATTTGAAGAAGTTATAAATTTTTTAAATCTAACTCAAGAGTTGGCAAAAAATAGGCCAAACCACTCGTGAACACTTGTTATGCAATGGTGCAAATGGAGGGTGAGATTTTAGGTCAAAAATTGGGGTGTGACAACTGTCCCTATTTAAGTTTCTTCTATCGGAGATATGGAGATACTTAAATATAACATAAAACCCAATTTTCGGTCCTAAGATGCCACAAAATGGATATGATATGAATGAGTGCAATGGACTCTTTTTTGACACATTTTTTGTACATGATATGATATGCGACAAACTCTATGGGAATCTATGAGGTAAACACAAAAGAATTTGCCGAGGAAAGGAAATTGCGCTGCCAGATCAATCTCAACTAGTGTGTTGATAAAAGAAATAAAAGATGTCCGACATTAGCAAAAGTACTGATGAGCGAAAGCGTCACAACATCCAAGAATACCATTAAATGAGGTGAGGAACATTCTACTGGGGAATAAGATACGAACTTGGAAACCACATCAAAGGCATTTAAGAGTAAAACATGGATGAATTTGGAAACCACATTAAAGACATTCAAGAGTAAAACGTGAATGAAACTGAAGAAGAAAAATCAAACAAGAGTAAAACATATTTGAACAAATGTCAAAAGAAATCTAGGTAAGATACGATTGAATAAGCATCAGAGAGTAATAATGAGTAAAACATGATTAAAAGGAGATCAAGAGTAAAACATGATGGAAACGAAATCAAGAGTAAAACATGGTGGAAACGACATCAAGAGTAAAACATGATGGATACAACATCATTAGTAAAACATGATAGAACAACACCAAAGGTCAATCAAGAGTAAAGCATGATTGAAACGACATCAGGTGTAAAACATGATAGAATAACACCAAAGGCCAATCAAGAGTAAATCATGATTAAAACGATATCAGGAGTAAAACACGATGGAATAATATCAAAGGTTGATCAAGAGTAAAACATGATGGAAACAACATCAGGAGTAAAACATGATGGAATAACACCAAAGGTCAATCAAGAGTAAAGCATGATTGAAACGACATCAGGAGTAAAACATGATGGAGTAATATCAAAGGTTAATCAAGAGTAAAACATGATGGAAACAACATCAGGAGTAAAACATGATGGAACAACACTAAAGGCCAATCAAGAGTAAAGCATGATTAAAACGACATTAGGAGTAAAACATGATGGAATAATATCAAAGGTTAATCAAGAGTAAAACATGATGGAAAAAAAATCAGGAGTAAAACATGATGGAACAACACCAAAGGTCAATCAAGAGTAAAGCATTATTGAAACGACATCAGGAGTAAAACATGATGGAATAATATCAAAGGTTAATCAAGAGTAAAACATGATTGAAACAACATCAGGAGTAAAATATGATGGCACAATATTAAAGGTCAATCAAGAGTAAAACATGATTGAAATAACACCAGGAGTAAAATATGATGGCACAACATTAAAGTTAAATCAAGAGTAAAACATGATTGAATAACGTATAAGGCAATCAAGAGTAAAACATGATTGAATAACACCAAGATGGAGATCAAGAGTAAAACATGATCGAGGAAACATCAGAGGGAAATCAAAAGTAAAACATGACTGGACTTTGAAAATAAAATATCCGAGACATTCAAGATAAAACAGGAATGAACATAATTTTGACAAATTCCAAGTAAGTTGGACTTAGACCACCGGGTAAGGTGTTGAAAACAACAAGACTTGAGATAATACACATGAATATGCATGGTGTGATCTAATTTTACGCCTTGCACAAAGCCCCAATTTTGGAACCTTGGAACCCTAGAATCTGTCAATGGTGGAATCTCATACACAGCGAAATAATGCAATTAAACATAGTGGTTAGCTTGTAAACTTCATCAGGAATGCAAAATACATATCAAAACTTATAGAAAATGCATGAATCGGTATGTGCGATTAAGAGTTTTTCTTGATGCAGTGTGAGTTCAAACTACCAATTCCTGAAGCTTTGGTCGTTGATCTTGATTGGAATGTGTTCTATGTCACCCAAGGAAGCTAATGGGATCAATATTACGCCTTGAATCCACCTGTAACCTTGAAATCAGTTTTGAGTTTTTTGGCAATTTTCCAATGTTGCAATGAGGTTTCTTGCGCAGCTTCTTTAGTCTAATTCTTTTAGGGTTGTGATTCTGATCATATAGTGAGCATATTAGGTCATCAAAATTGAACAAAATCTCATGCCATAATGGTTTTTGCTAATTGATTTTCCAAGATCTTTTTGAATCTTTTTCTCATGTATTTTGTATCAATTAAGCTCCAATCAACCAAATCTTGCCATATTTAATTGTACACGAAATCTTGAGCCTAGAATGTGTACAAAAAGATTTTTTTAGGTCATGTTTATATTTTCTACATATTTAAATAATTTAAATGAATTAATATTAATATAAATTCAAATAAATAATTAAAAAATGAGAAAACACTTCCCCTTGGGCTTAATGGTCGTGCATAGGCTTGGCATGAAGAAACTTGGAAGAAAAATGGGCCCATTAGCATTTTTGGATCATTTGAACCATTGTTGACTTTTCAAAATTCCCAAAAATTTCCCAACTTCCACAAGGCATAACTTGCTCAATTTTTAAGCTTTTCACATGTTCTTGGACATTTTGGAAAGGTCTTTGAGTCCTTTAACCAATGCCTTTGGTCCCATGTCATTTTGATTTACCAATCTCAAATTATGGCCTTTGACTTAAAGTCCCTTTTTGTTGACTTTTGAAAATGACCTATAATGTTGAAATTGATAACTTTTTGTGAGAGCATTTCTTGGACTTGGAATATGATGATTAATTGTAGGAAATGTCTTTCTCTTCAAAATGAGCTTTGGATGGAATTTTTCTGATAATCCATGTGAAAGTTATGCCCTGGTCAATTTCAGTTGACTTTTTCAGCTGTCCAAATATAGTAACTTTTGCATCTTTGATGATTTCTGAGCCAAATTTTGAGAATCATGATCAAGCATTGATCAAATGATGTTTGTGGCTTCAAAATGATATGTTGACCAAAAATTTGAACTTTTGACTGTCAAATGACCATTTTGCCCCTACAGTTGACTGTAGTGCAATTTAGGGTTTTGACTGTGCAATTTTGAGCTGAATGCCTTGAAACTTGATATGAGGATACTTGACCATATTTGTAGGCATGTGAGACTTGATTGGGCCCTTGAAAATTTTATTTTCCTGATCAGAACACAAACCCTAGTTTTGACTGTATGGGAGACAGTTGCACTGCACAACCCTTGGGGAATTTTGTGACTTGACTTGACAATTTCTTGAAGAATATGGGAGGGCAAATTTTGGGGTGCAACAAAGGGTTTAAAGAGTACGCCCAGAAGTGGCGTGATCTGGCTGGAAGGGTGCAACCACTGCTATCAGATAGGGAGTTGGTTGACATGTTTCTGGGGACCCTGTATGGCCCCTTCTTCAATCATCTGATCGGAAGTTCTTCTGCGGGATTTACTGATCTGATTTTGACCGGCGAAAGGGTTTAAGCCGGTATTAAGAGTGGAAAGATTCAAAAGGATGCCTCCGCCTCCACGGCTGTTAAGAAACCTTTCCCAGCCAAGAAGGAAGCATCTGCTGTGTATTCTCAGAAGGGATTGGGAAGAACTGAGCGCCGACCGACTGTAGGGGCTGTGATGATTCAAAACTCGTCAAATGATCAACCTCGTAACAATCAGTCGAGACCTAATCAACAACGGGTAGAAAGGCCACAACGACAGTTCACCCGCATTAACATGACGCCCGCTCAGGTACTTACTCATTTGTTGAAGCTGAATCTGACCAGTTTAAAGGAAGCGCCAAAGAACCCTAACACCTCCTCTCCATACTACCACTCTAATACCAAGTATGCTTACCATTCCGACAGTGCTGGGCACGATACCAATATTTGCTGGGCGCTTAAGAACAAAATCCAGGATCTGATTGATGCTAAGGAAGTAGAATTTGATGCTCCTGAGAAGCCCAATGTTATATCTACTCCGATGCCCAAGCACAGCCACAATATTCATGCTGTTATGGAGGACACTCATGTTACTAATGTTGTTGACCTGTTGACGCCATTAATTGTGATTAAGGAAAATTTGTTGAGAGCCGGGATCTTTCCTGGTTGTGGTAAAGACTGTTATTTTTGTTTGAACATACGAGGTGATTGCCCAATGTTGAAGTCAGGTGTCCAACGCCTGATGGATACCCAAGAGATACTTTTCCAAAAAACCCCTGTTGATACCTTCAATCCTGTTACTCCTGATACTTTTACTACTACAACCAATGATATTGCAATTATAACCATTTTCGACAATCCTCCCAAGGCTTGCAAAAGGCCTGTCAGGATTACACCCAACTCTGAATGTGTACCTTTAAAGATCACCATGCCGGGACCTGTCCCGTACCAATCCAGCAAAACGATACCATGGAACTATGGGGGAGAAATCTTCTACCATGGTATCAAACAAATTGAGACAGTCCAAGAGATTTCTGAAGAAGAAAACCCTGATGTAGGGAACAATGCGGGAACAAGCAAGATAACCCGCAGTGGTCGGATCTTTTCCCCGGAGATTGCTCCCCCTCGAGCAGTTTTCGGATCCTTGAAAGCTTCTGTACCTGTTGGACCATCTGTGCAAGGCCCAGTGATTGAAGAATTGGATACCCCGAAGTAAGACCATCCGTTGATACTACCGACAAGGGTAAGGGGATACTGGAAGTGCCTGTCAGGACGAAGGCCCATGCTGTGGTGATCCCCGAAACCACTCAGAAAGAAATGGATGAAATCTTGAAAATAATTAAAAAAAATGACTACGACATTGTGGAACAGTTAGGGCAGACCCCTTCTAAAATTTCAATGTTGGCTCTTCTGCTCTGTTCTGAGGCCCACGCTAAGGCCCTAATCAAATTCTTGAAGGCGACACATGTTCCCCAAGAGACTTCGGCTGACCAGTTCCAAGAATGTGTGTCCAGTCTTACTGCTGATAATGGCCTTGACTTTTCCGATGCTGACTTAACTCCCAAAGGAAGGAAACACAATGATGCGTTAAATGTTTCAGTTGAATGCCGGGGAACCACTCTCGCTCATGTCTTAGTTGATACTGGTTCTTCCTTGAATGTGCTGCCAAAGAAAGCCTTAGACCGTTTGAATTGCGAAGGACTGACTCTCAAACCTAGTAACATCATTGTGAGGGATTTTGATGGTTCCAAGAGAATGGTTCATGGAGAGGTTGATATTCCTATCAAGGTAGGCACAAAAGTTTTCAACTCCACCTTCTACGTGATGGACATACGTCCGTCATATTCATGTTTACTAGGAAGACCGTGGATCTATTATGCCGGGGCAGTTACCTCCTCTTTGCACCAAATGATGAAATATCCTGTTAAGGGTAAGATTATAACAGTGCACGACGAGGAAGAGTACATGATAAGTCATCTCAATTCCTTCTGCTATGTGGAGTTGGATGGAGAGTTCATCGAAACGCCTTTCCAACATTTTGAGGAAGTGTCTCCTGAGGTAGCAGTTGCAAAGACAATGGTCGAGATGCCTATCGTTCCCAAGCGTGTATCTAGGATGGCATCTCTCAAGGACGCAGAGGCAGTGATCAAAGAAGGGAAGAGTACAGTATAGGGACAATTGCCTGACTTCCTCCATAAGACAGACAGGTTTGGGTTAGGGTTCACTGCTGCAGGACAAAAGGCTATGCGTCTCTCCAAGGCTGGAGGGCCACCCATCAAGATCTCTCACCATGGAATCAATGCTGTAGAAGATGAAGAGAGCCACTTTGAAGATTGGATCTTTCCGACCGTCGAAGGGGGTTTGAGCAACTGGGAAGCAAAGGATTTTGTTCCTATCACCTTTATCAACCAGTAATTTTATCTTTGAACAATTTCCCATTTTATGGTCTGTAATAACTAAAACAATTCGCACACTATTTTCACCTCATGCCTTGCCCGGGGCATGGAGGTCCATTTGTAAGGGCTTGATTTTCTTCATAATAATATGCCATGTTTTAATGAATCATTGGACGTTTTTCATCTATAAACTTTGTGTTCATTTTCTTTCCTTTTGCATTTTTGTTTGTTTAAGGATGGCTATCCCTTACACACACCCACACTCACAAATGCAGGTACCCATCCACTCCGGATTCCATGGGTGACTATTCTGCTTTAGCCTTCGATAACTCTGAAGATTTGGTCAATCATGCTGAGTACGAAGTTGACAAAGACTGTGAAGTGCCGGGAGAGTTAGCCAGACTTCTACAACAAGAAGAGAGGGCCATTCAGCCTCATGAAGAGTTGCTAGAAACTATCAACTTACGGACAAAGGAAGACAGGAAAGAAGTAAAAGTGGGTGCCAACTTGGAACCAAGTGTCAAGGAGCGCTTAGTGCAGTTGTTGAACGAATATGTTGAAATCTTCGCCTGGTCTTATGAAGACATGCCAGGGTTAGACACAGATATCGTGGTTCACCGTCTCCCTACAAGAGAAGATTGTCCACCGATCAAACAAAAGTTCCGCCAGATGAGGCCTGACATGTCTGAGAAAATCAAGGCCGAAGTAATGAAGCAATTTAACACTGGCTTTCTGGCTGTTACCTCCTATCCACAATGGGTTGCTAACATTGTGCCCGTGCCTAAAAAGGACGGCAAAGTCATAATGTGTGTGGACTATCGGGATTTAAACAGGGCTAGCCCTAAAGACGATTTTCCACTTCCACATATTGACATCTTGGTTGACAACACAGCTCAGCACAAGGTATTTTCCTTCATGGACGGATTCTCGGGATACAACCAGATCAAAATGGCCCCCGAGGACATGGAGAAAACTACTTTCGTCACACAATGGGGTACCTTCTGCTACAAAGTGATGCCATTCGGACTGAAGAATGCAGGGGCAACCTATCAACGCACCATGGTAGCTTTGTTTCATGATATGATACATCATGAGATCGAAGTTTACGTAGACGACATGATAGCTCGATCACAGAAAAAAGAAGAACACCTTGGTCATTTGCAAAAGCTGTTTGTCAGGTTAAAGGAGTATAAGCTCAGGTTGAACCCGAGCAAGTACACTTTTGGAGTTAGGTCTGGTAAACTTTTGGGATTTATTGTCAGCAACAAAGGCATTAAGATTGATCCAGCTAAAGTGAAGGCTATACAAGAAATGCCTGCCCCCCGTACTGAAAAGGAGGTTAGAGGATTCTTGGGACGCTTGAACTATATTGCCAGGTTCATCTCTCACCTGACGTCTACCTGTGAGCCAATTTTCAAACTGTTGAAGAAGGATCAGGTAGTTGAATGGAACAATGATTGCCAAGTTGCTTTTGATAAGATCAAGGAGTATTTTCTAGAACCTCCTATTCTGATGCCACCCGTCGAAGGAAGGACATTAATCATGTATCTGACTGTTCTGGATAACTCAATGGGGTGTGTGCTGGGCCAACATGACGAGTCTGGCCGAAAAGAGCATGCCATTTATTACCTTAGCAAAAAGTTTACCGACTGTGAGACTCGCTACTCACTGCTCGAGAAAACTTGTTGCCTTTGGTATGGGCTGCTCGCCGGCTGAGACAGTATATGTTGACTCACACCACTTTGCTGATTTCCAAAATGGATCTGATCAAGTATATCTTCGAGAAGACAACTTTATCTGGAAGAATCACTAGATGGAAAATGATCCTGACTGAGTATGATATCCAGTATACTACCCAAAAAGCTATAAAGGGGAGTGTACTAGCCGACCATCTAGCTCATCAAGCCGTTGAAGATTACTAATCTATGAGATTCGACTTCCCTGACGAGGACATCATGACTTTGGACAACATCGAAAGTAACAGACCGTATGACGGACCTGAACAAGGATCCCGATGGACCCTGTACTTTGATGGTGCTTCAAATGCGCTTGGCAACGGTATCGGCGCGGTACTCATTTCTCCGGAAGGTTGCCATACACCCTTCACTGCCCGACTTTGTTTCAGCTATACCAACAACATGGCCGAATATGAAGCTTGCATCTTTGGTCTCAAGGCTGCTATAGACTTGGGAATCAAATCTTTGGTCGTATTTAGGGACTTGGCTTTGGTTATCAGTCAAGTCAAAGGAGAGTGGGACACCAAACACCCTAATCTTATCCCATACAAAGAACATGTCCTGACATTGTTACCTCATTTCGAGAAGATTACTTTCGAGCACTTCCCGCGAGAAGAAAATCAGCTAGCAGATGCTCTGGCTACAATGTCTTCCATGTTTAAGCTCAACTGGGATAACGAGGCTCCCCAAATTACCATCGAGTGAATGGACGAACCAACGCACTGTCATGAGATTAATATCGAAGAAGTAGTGGAACAACCCTGGTTTCATGAAATCAAAAGGTACCTCCAGACTAGAGAATACCCTGAAGGAGCTTCCATCAATGACAAAAAGTTCTTAAGGAGATTTGCTGCCAAGTTCTTCCTAAGCAATGGCATCCTTTATAAGTGCAGCCATGGTTGTGTTCTACTTCGTTGTGTGGACAAGGTTGAAGCAGATTTGATCATGACCGAGATACACAGTGGCACATTCGGCACCCACTTGAGCGGACATACGATGGCTAAGAAGATTCTAAGGGCAGGCTACTATTGGTCTACCATGGAAGCTGATTGTCATCGACATTCCCGTACTTGCCACAAATGCCAAGTCTACGCCGACAAGGTACATATTCCTCCTGTTCCTCTCAATGTTCTGACAGCTCCTTGGCCATTCGCAATGTGGGGCATTGACATGATTGGAGAGATCAAGCCCACGACATCTAATGGACATCGCTTCATCCTGGTGGCTATTGATTACTTCACCAAATGGGTCAAAGCAGCTTCCTTTGCCTCAGTTACAAAGAATGTGGTTGCCCGCTTTATCAAGCATAACCTCATATGCCGGTATGGTGTCCCCGACAGGATCATCACAGACAACGGTACAAATTTGAACAATACTATGATCACTGCTCTATGCGAACAGTTCAAGATTTATCATCATAATTCATCTCCCTATCGGCCGAAGATGAACGGTGCTGTTGAAACCGCGAACAAAAATATCAAGAAGATCATTCAAAAGATGACAGTTACCTACAAGGACTGGCATGAGATGTTACCGTTTGCTCTGCATGGATATCGTACCATGACACGTACTTCAACAGGGGAAACCCCATTTTCTTTGGTATATGGTATGGAAGCTGTGTTACCTATGGAAGTTCAGATTCCTTCCTTAAGGATTATGAAGGACGCTGGTTTGAGTGAAGACGATTGGATTCAGACCCGGCTTGATCAACTTAATTTGATCGGCGAGAAGCGACTTACTGCTGTTTGCCATGGTCAGGCGTATCAAAAACGCATGATCAAGGCTTTCAACAAGAAAGTTAGGCGTCAAGTATATCAAGTCGGAGATCTTGTAATCAAGCGGATCATCTTACCGCAAAGTGATCCCAGGGGCAAGTGGACTCCTACTTACGAAGGACCATTTGTGATTAAGAGCATCTTTTCTGGTGGGGCAATGATTCTGACCACCATGGACGGTGACGACTTGCCGCACCCTGCGAATGCAGACATAGTCAAAAGATACTACGCATAAAACGATCCGACAAGTTGAAAACCCGAAAGGGCGACTTGGGCAAAAATGGGTATCCCGGTGAATCGAGAACCCGAAAGGGCGGTTCAGGCAAAAATTAGGGATAAAAAAAAAAAAAATCTATACACCCGGCAAGTTGAAAACCCGAAAGGGTGACTTGGGAAAAAAGGGGTTTCCCGGTGGATCGAAAACCCGAAAGGGAGGTCCAAGCAAAAGTTATGGAATTAAAGCGTATGACTATGTCTCGTCGGATCACTTCAAGAATAATCTCTTCACCAACAAACTCCGAGCTTCTGATCAATCTAGTCATCTGCGAACGAAGCAACAAATGGACAAGATATTCAGAGTTGTGAAGGCTATAGCAGAATGGGAATCCCATGGAATTGTTACACATAGCCATCTTTCTTTTGTATAAAATTTTTCAATTTTTACGACAACATTCTCTTACTAGGATGTATGTCTCCTTTGTACAAAGATACTCACAAAAGTTAATACAAATATACTTCAAAGTGCAGAAATTCGCTTGCCTTTCTTTTCTTTTTACACTTATGTTTTATTTGAAAACGTCCAATGTTTTGTTAAAAAGACATATGCATTTGAATATAATCACTGCTTACAAATAAAACGAAACTGAAAAAGGATAATTACTGATAGGTTGAAGGAGTAGGAAGAAATCTTTATGCCATTTCAGAAGAAATCCCCTACGATACATCATTCAGATCCTTAATAAGGCAAAATTTGGAGTATATTTCCCCAGCGAAGTTAAGCTTCAAGATCCGCAGCGGAGCCAGTACAGTCTAAAACTTGATTCCCCAGCTGAGTTAAGCTTCAAAATTCCCATCAGAGTTAAAACCCGATCCCCGGTGGAGCCCAAAAACCCTAAAATACATATCCCTAGCGGAGCTAGAATATTCTAAACCTTCTTCCCCAACGAAGTCAAATTTCCAACTATCAATCCCCAGTGAGAACCATTCAGCTTTCCCCAACTTCCCCAGTAGATTGGCGTACAACCCAAGCTCCTGATTTCCCCAGCCGAGTAAACACTCTCCCCACAGAGTTATTTCCCGACAGAATGAGGATTCTAGTTCCCGTTTCTCCATTGGAAGCCTCCCAGGTTTTAATTCCCCAGGAAAGTCATGAAGAATTCTCATTCCCCACAGAAGTTGGTAAAGCTCTTGTTAAAATCCCCACAAGTCACCAAGGATTTTCAATCCCCAGCAGTGGTCCTAGGATTTCTCATTCTCAACAATCAAAGATCTTTAATCCCCAAGCATTCAACAAGGATTTCTCATCTTCAATAATCAAAGATTTTTGAATCCCCAACATCGGTCAGGAAGTTACTCCCTCCGACAGCAGTCAAAGATTGCATTATCTCCAATTATCAAGGATTTATTTTCCTCAGCAAGACAGCTAATCAGATTACATGCACATCCATTACATTCATATATCATAAACATTGATGAAACACAATCCATTGCATCATACATATCATGCAACATAACTTTGTGTTTTAGCTAACATTTTACCCTTTTCAGGATAAGATTAAAAGCCTATCGTTAACAATTATTCAGATACAATATGGATACACCCCAGACACGGCGGTCATTCTATTACTCATTCAGAATTTCAAGTCAAATACAATACAGATACACCCCAGACACGACGATCATTCTGCTACTCATTTAGATTTCAGCAATCAGATACAGACTAGATACGCTCCAGACACGGCAGCCATTCTATCTCTCATTCAGATTCTCAACTTAAAGTTCAGATATACTCCAAACACGGATGTCGTTCTGACCCTTACACTAGCAGTTTGATTCTCCCCAGTGTAGTCGCCACAGAAGTCATTCTATCACTTATTCAGATCCCAGTTACAGTACGGATACACTCCAGACACGGAAGTCATTCTACTACTCATACAGATCTCAACTTCAGATACAGTCCATATACGCTCCAGACACGGTGGCCATTCTGTCACTCATTCAGAACTTATCCCCAGCACACTGTTGCTCTATGCACAGACGCTTCTCTATTATCCATTCAGATACAATACAGATACACTCCAGACACGGCAGTAATTCTGATATTCATTCAAAATTCAAATACAGTTACAGCTCAGATACGCTTCGGACACGGACGCTGTACTTTTGCTCATACAGACTCAGGCTCCAGATACAGTTCAAGTGCATTCCATACACGGATACCATTTGGTGCTCATTCTTCAGACCTACAACAGTGCACTTCAACAAACATTCTTGGATGGCATCTTTAAGCCCATCTCCAGCAAGATTCTACCATCTCCAAATGGCATCTTTAAGCCCATTCCCTCAACGTTATTTTGACGAGTACAAATTTACGGGCACTCTAGTGTCCAATCCTCTTTTACCTTCGAGTAGCGAAAGGCAAACTTGCCAATCTAACTCTTCAGGTTCAAGAAGATTGAACAGGGGTAACTGTTGTACCCAAAATTTACCCTCTCATTTCATCAACATTTTCTCAATCACAAGACTCTTGGAACTCAAGATCAAGCTAGGGTTTGCTCTGCTCAAGACACCTCCTTGCACTGTTGACCTAAATTAGGGTTTGAGTTTGCACAAAGATGTTTTAACCTACAATGCCAAAAGTGACTTTCATACTTCATTTTGGACTCACAAGTTTTTCCATACCAAGTTTCAAACCTTGATTCAAATTTTTGCCCAGTCAATTGGACAGTTGACCTAGAAATCAGTTGTATTGGGGAAAAAGTCAATTGTGGCCAATTGACAGTCAAACCTCATGAAATTTGACCCACATCAACATCATGAACTCATATGAACCATTTTATCAAGTTTGGATCACAATTCCACAAGAAATTTGATCAGATCACCAAAAGGGCAAAATGGTCATTTTTAGGTTTTTGACTGTACAAAGGCAATTTTTGACTGTTTGACCTAGCCAATGGAAAATTAAGCTCACACATGGACTCAAGGACTCAATGACATTGTCTTGACCAATTCAACAAGTTCAAAAGATCTCAAATGCATAGGATTGACAGATGAATTTTTCAGTCAACTGATCAAAATTTGACTGTACACTTAAAAGTCAAACTTTGACTTTTTGGTCAAAATCAAATGCCAAGAGTCATTTTTCACCAAGACATGTCAAATTATGAAACTTGTTCACCAAGAAACCCAAAAATGAAAATTAGGGTTTAAAATGGAAAAATTTCATAACTTAGAAATTTTCTAAGTTATGAAATTTTCTTATTTTTTCCTAACTGTGTCCCATTTTTTCACCAAGATGCAAATGGATTAAAACAAAACTTGAAACATGAAAGTTGTAGTCCATCACAAAGTCTACAACTTTTATTCACAAAGTTTTCTCAAAAGAGGCTTGTATCTCAATTTATGATTTTTGAAACAAGGGTACCTAAAATTTTTAACTTAGAGAAAATTTGCCCTAATCTAGGCAGGATTTTGACCCATCTTCTTGGCCATTTTTCACATAGTTCCACTTGGAGTTTCAAGTTGCATTTCAAATATGGATTATATTACATGTTCCAAGCTTTCCAAATTGTCCAAGAACTCCTCAAACACCCTTGTGGTTAGAGAGAATCGAATGCTTGAAGTTGGCAAAAACTCACTTTGATCCATGGCCAATATTTGTTCATACAAACTAGCATTTTCAAATCAGCATGTTTGGTACTAGCTTGCAGGCCTCAAAACCAGTTTGTACTCCATAATTTAATGCATAACCATTGAGCTAAGGTATTATCTTGGTGATTTGGACATTGCATACAAAATTAAGCCCTAAATGGTAAAAGGTATAATGCCATTTTTGTAAAGTTGCACTTTATGTCAAAACAAAATCTTTGAGGCATGGGGCCAGATCTTTGAGGCAAGATCAAATCTACCAATTCCAGTAACCAAGAGAAAAAGGTGCAGCATGATATAGGACTTGTACATGCCTGCATTGGACAGATACACACTCTTGCTTCAAGTAGAAGAAACTTGCAAAAGACAAGCCATCTCACACATCTCTAAAAACCAACTTACACAAACATTGCAAACACGTTTTGTACCTCCTAACAAGCCAGAAACATGACCCATTTGCCTCTCAAACTCCCTTGTACACAGAATCACTGTTTTTATGCAAAACAGGGCAAGTTCTGCAAACTTCAAGCCATAACCAAATTCCATCGTGCGTTTTGTCCAAAGATACTTCAAACACCTTCCAACCAACATACCTAAGCTATCCAGATCATCCATTGCTAGCTGTAACACCCTTAACACACTTTGCCATTTTTGTTTCAAAGCTTTGCAGGTTGAGTTCTATAGCACGATTCAAGCTGTTTCAAAACAAGCCAAGCATTGGGAAAGCTTCCTTGGACCTCAGGCAAGCTCAAAAGAAGCTCAAACACCATTGAAGGTTTCTACACTGTCCAACTCGAACTCAACTGAAACAGGTATTTCATGAACTTCTATCTCTCTATTTAGGAATAGTTAGGCTTAGGTTTGTGAATACAATATGTTGTACTCATAGCCCTGAAGCCATACATATGCTTAGTTTTCATTTACATTAATCGTGCTAAGAGAATTTCACCCATGAACTTTCTGAAAAAACTAGGTTAGAAATTAGGGCCAGAGAAATTCTCTGTGGTCTTTGAGAGTTAGTTCAAGTTTTTTACATGGCTGGATTCGTTGTTTAATGCTCTACAGTTTTCATGTTATGAGTTTTGTCAAAAAATAAGGAGATAGCATTTTCTGTACAAGGCGCGTGTGTTACAATTAAAAGGAAGAAGAAGAAGTGGATTCTGGGCTGGGCCTGGTTTCCTTTGCTTTTGATACCCCATTTTTCAGTTTACACCCCCTGGCCCATTTATTTGAATATTTATCATTTTGACATTTTTATTTTTTATTCTGAGTTTATTATTTTTTGTCCACATATAAAAAATGCCAAAAAATATTTTTCTATATTTTTCATATTTTATTTGAGATTTATATTTATTTTACTAGTATAAGTATGTAAATAATCTATTTTCTTTTTATTAAAACTCAAAAAATAATACAAAAAATATACTTATCTTCATTTATTATTTTTATTTACATTTGAAAACATTTTCTTGGATATACACAATTTTTTTAAATAATTAATTTTTATTTCTATATATTTAATATGTTTAATATATATATATATATATATATATATATATATATATATATATATATATATATATATATATATATATATATATATATATATATATATATATATATATATATATATATATATATATATATATATATATATATATATATATATATATATATATATATATATATATATATATATATATATATATATATATATATATATATATATATATATATATATATATATATATATACTTATATACTTTATTTAGTTAAATAATTAGGACAAAAATACAAGAAAAGAATACATTTTCATTTTATTAATATTTTACACTAAAAATATCTTGTTTACAATATACTTATATTTTTTGTATAAATTAATATATTATTGTATATGATTAATAAATAATACTATTTATTTAAGAATTAGGGTTTTGCCCTAAATAACAAAATAATTAAAATTGAACCTTTTATTTATTTATTTACATTTCATATTAAAAAATGCTTTTTACATACATAAAAACCTTTTGCATAATATTTATTTGTTGTATTTTATTTAATTATTGCACATTTAAATATTGCCTATACATTCGATTTGGTTGTAATAATTTAGAATTTAATTTCTTGTCAAATACCCCCAATGCAAATTTGTACCCCCTCCTTATATCATGTTTTAATAGTGTAGCATTTAAATTCTCGCACATTTAAAAGCTTCCAATTATGCCATGCTTAGACTTAGGGTTTGTATGCGAAATAAAATCAATGACTAGCTTGACCTAATCAAAGATAAACATGCATGAAAAACAAACACAATGCACACTTGCACCCCCTAGGGTTCCAATCCACTTATTGCCTTCAAAAATGGGCCATGGTTGCATGTCAAGTACTTTGGCAAAACAAAAACAAAAGAAAAGATCATAGTCCCTCGATGACGCTATCTGAGTTGCCTAAACAAAATGATCAAGTCCCTCAAGAAAATTGCCAAAAATACTTGACACAATTGCTATCATGGTCTATATGATGACCCGCGCCTGTTCCGTTTAACATCCTAACACAAGGTTGTTCACCAAACACAATGGTGAAACAATACTGTTAAAAGGGTTAAAAACATAAGAGAGATCTTTGAGTAAAATAGGGTAGATAGCTCTTAGTTACTTGATCAAAAGCTTGCAAAAAACATCCTTGCTATTTTCAAAACACACTTCACAACACAATTTCAAAACCCTACTTTCAAACATTGAAAACCTTTCAAAAGACAAAAACACCTTTGTATACATTCAAACAAGAATCATTACAAAGGTTTCCACAACGATGGCCTCTTTTCAAAACATCTTTCAAAATCACACACAAAGCACCATTTCAAACAATTGAAAAGCAAAGCAAGTGATCTAAGCAAGTAACTAAGAGCCCATGGATAACCATGGATATAAAGGGTGCTAATACCTTCCCTTTCTATAATATACTCCCCGAACCCAAGAAAACATCTCAAAGGTCTTTCCTGTGCTTTTTGACCTTTCCTTAGGATAAAATAAAAAGTCGGTGGCGACTCTTGCTAAACCGAAACATTTGCGAACACAAACGCAAAATCCCAAGTCAGTTCTCCCACCGTATCACAATATATATATATATATATATATATATGTTTCTGTTTGGATTTCATACAGTTCAGGAATTGGCGTTAACTTGAAGCGGGTCTAAGCAGAGCTGTTAGGCAAATCATTGGCATGAGGTATGGTTTTAAGAAGTCTGCACTGTTGTTTTTAATTCATCCATTCTGTTTTGTCTAATACTGATGCAAGGCTTTTTTGGTAGGTGTGATGACATAACCAGAAGTTTGCCATGGGGGAGGCTTTAAACTTTAAAGGAGAAAAAGCATAAAGACAGATTAGAGATTCTGGCTATGTAGAATATTAGGACATTATGAACATGTTAGGATGAGCTTAGGTCTTAGAAAAAGTAGTTTTATGTAAAGCTCTTATCCTGTAAAACCCCTGTATATATGCCGTTGTAATGATGTAATTTAGTACTGGTTTTGAATTTGAAACATTCTCTCTTCTTATTTTTACTGTAAGTGAACAAGAAAGTAATTACACCTTGTATTAATTCAAGAATAAAATACCAGAATCCACAAGTACTTCAAAAATTCTCCTTTACATTAGAAAACTCTTCCTTCTTCCTTTGGATAATCACATCTTGATAGCCTTTATGCTGGACTTGAATAATTTTGAATGAATTTAATAAATGGCAAGAATGCTAGAAGTTTGTGTTCATACTTGGAAAGATGTTACTTTGAGAAAAAATCTTATGTCTTTGATGGAATAATATTTGATCATCTCACGAACCTTTTAAAAAAAGATACTAATCTCAAATTTAGTCTCTTCTTCCTTTTAGAAGGGAATTCAACCCTAAGTCCATATTAACTTGTCTTTTAAGTAATCAATCCATTAGTCAAAGAAAAGAACACAAAGATAACAGGCCCATGATGAATTCACCACCTCTTGCACCATGTCTTAATTCATAAATTTAAATTGAAAGTCAATATTAAAAACCTAATAACATTTCCCTTGTTAATAGATGAAAACCTTGTCATCTATTGAAAATAGGAACTCTATAATGATCCTGACAAATAATTCTAGTAACACAAACCAATGCCCAAAAATAGGCAGGTGAACTAGGCTTGTCTGATAAAAGGATCCTTCAAACCATGTGGAACCCCAACTTTATTGATTCCTCGATCCCATGCCTAGTTTCATTAATTAATGATGTGTTAGATGAGGGGCATGAAATATATAACCAGATGATACCTAGAGGAGGATAGGACAAATTTGGGGTATGACAATGTTGATCAGGTGCCATGTCAAGGTTGTACTTGTATTGCCTCATAAAAGCATCAGCTAAGTCTTAGAAGCACTGGACATGATTCTTTTCCAATCCCTTATACCACTTGAGCGAAGCACCACTCATGCTGTCTTGAAAAAAATGGATGCGCAACTTCTGATTGTTGGTATAGGCAGCCATCTTTCTGAAGTACATGACCAAATGACTTTTCAAACATGTATGCCCCTTGTATTTCTCAAACTCAGGAGTTTTGAACTTTGCAGGCATCACAAGGTCAAAAACTAAACACATATTGTCAGCATCAACACTGAAGAACTCATTGTCTTCCATGGCCCTCATTCTCTTCTCTAAAGTCTGAAATTGTTCCATGTCTTCTTTAAAATCAGCAGGATCTTCTTAACTAACAACAAAATGATAATCAAAGAGAGGATTCTCATAAGCGGCTTGTGCAACAGAATATACCCCATGTTAAAGAGAAGTAGTATGAATAATTGGATATTGTTCAGTGAAAACTGGAGCTTGAAACACTGGTCAGGATGATTGGCCAACCATTGAAGTAGTGATAAAAGGTGGAGAATAGTTTTGAGGCATACCAAACTCTGGCCATGCAGTGGCTGGTTGCTGGACTATTGGAGGATTAACAACAACAGTTTCAACCTCAGATATAACAATCCTCTGAGGTGGTTCTCCTACACCAATCAAAACTTACATCATCTCAGTGAGCTTAGTCATGCCCGACTTTAACTCATCAATTTCCATTCTGACTTCCATGTTGTGTTGTTCTTGGTCCTCCATTTTTCGTATGTTGTTAGCTCTAGTCCCGTAGTTATGTTGAGGAAACAACTTGACGGTTGACAGATAACTGGAAGAAAGAGATAGTTGGAAATGAGATCCTGGACAACCTGGATATATGTGTGAATGATGAAAAGGATGAAAATGTTGGTTTTTATTTTGACTTTCAAGGAACTCAAGATTGTAAAAATTAAAGCATGAAAAAAGTAAATTCTAAACTGGATTAAAGTATTGATCAAGTTATCATCAAAGTCAATCATCTATTTTGGTGGATTAAGATTTTTACCCTATCAACACCCAAGATCCATTGAATTTTATGAAACTTATTATGTTTATAAAGAAAGACCCATAAGTTCCTTGAAAACCAAGTGAAAAAGAGTTTCATGGATGCATGAATGTATGATTATGCAACAATCACAAACAAGATCACAAGCAAGGTTCAAATGTTCGACGTCACGAGCATGGAGTCAAAGGGTGAGAACCAACCCACAAGGTATTTACTAAGGGTTTATTTGTACATGTAGAACAAGGTTCTAAAGATACTCAGAGTCCACATTCTTCCTTCGGTTATTACCAACTTCCCGATTAATCGGTAATTAACAATATTCTAAAAAAAACTCGTCTGAGTGCACTATCGCGTGACAACTACTTCCGGATTACTATGTTATAGTCTCCGCACTACACCTAAAAAGCCAAGATGGGTTAAGGGTTCTACAACTCTCAGCTTCTGGGGCTCAAAGGTCGAAAGCAGTAACGTCTTCCCGATTACTCGATAAACAAATACTACAACCAAAGAGACATCCACTGAATGGGGGATTTCATGTCTCCTTTTTCAGGATTACTCCCTTAAAGTTAACATGACTATACCGCCTGTCCTAATCTTAAGTTTTCCCAAGTCTGGGTATAGGAATTATAAGAGATCACCAAATACCCAAAGAATCAAGAAAATCCATATAAAGCAACAAACAAGTAATAATAACATAAACACATATATAACAAGTTAGGCTAACTCACTTAGAGATCATTTTCCCCAGCAGAGTCACCAATTCTGTAGCGATAAAAATCAGAGATTAAGATATTGATTAACTTGACTCACAAATAACAAGAGTCTCCACCGCGCTTTATTATTTCCAAGGGAAAAAAGGAAAAGTGCGAAATAAAACCCATAAATATGCAAAGTAAGTGCAATACTAAAAGTAAGGAAAAATACCATGCATTTGAAAGAGATCGAAGGTTCGGGGGTTGGTTATACAAAGGGAAGGTGTTAGCACCCTATGTATCTATAGTATCCTATAAGAACCTTTTGAAATATCTGTGTTTTTGGTTAAAAAGTTTGTTTGCAAAAAGGACCGGGGAGATGAGAAGTTTTGAAAATGCAATGACCTAATGTCAAGGTTTTGGCTTAAAAGGGTGTAAAATTGAAAATAGGGTTTTAAAGGTTTTAACTAATGGGAAACAAATATGAGGGACACAATATAAAGACTCACGATGATATAAAGTCAACGAGGCGATCTTTTCCCTTGGATTCAAACAAAAAGATAATAATTAGATGAAGACCGGACAAAAACCATACATCAGATAAAAATGAATAGTAACCATAGTCCAAAGATTAAATAACCAATTTTAGATTTTTTCTTTCTTTATTAAATGGCTTATAACAAGCAAAAGAAAATAAGAAGCTCAAGTGAGCTAAAGAGAAGATAAATGCTCAGGTGAGCAAAGAAAAATGCATAAAATAAATAAAATAAAATACTATGGATGATAAATGGCATAAAAGTAAAGAGAGGAAAATATAAAGTGCAAAAATATAAATGATATTAAAGTAAAGTTAGTTCAATGTAAAATTAATAATCTGATTTGGGATAAGTGTAACTTCATATGGAGCATAGAATGTATGTATTCATACATGTTAGAGAAATGACACTTTGAAGTTCATTCTCTTATACATGTAGTACAATTAACATACATGGGGGATCAAGAAAATGTCAAGGAAGATACATTATGACAAAATTATCATTAATCTCAAGTACCTTGAATGATCAAAGAACCATTTAGAGGTAGATTGGAAATGATGAAAGTTCATCAAATATCTGACAAGCTTAGATGAACTAAAAAAGCTCAAATGCTTTCCAAATTGATCCAAATAAAAATAAAAATAAAAATAAAAATAAAATAGATAAAGAAGAATAAGATGAAGTCTATAATAAAAATAATATAAATTTCATAACTTTCTCAATTTTTCATGAAATTAGACAGATGAATAATGAAAATTTATCTACTCAATCTTACGAACAAGGATCCATGCTCAAAATAAATAAATAAACAACAAAAAATTACATAAAAAAAGAAAATTAAATAACAATAAATCATTTTTCTTTTGGAGTTCAAGAACACTTTTCAACTCTTGATTTTGAATCAATGAAGTTTCGTTATAAAATGGTGATAACTATGGTATTAAATAAATAAATAAAGAGTAAAAGTGCAATAGAATTAAATAAAGAACAAGTATAATAGCCTACCTATTTAATAAAAGGAAGAAATGACTTGAAAGAAAATGAAAAGAAAAAAAGAAGAGAGTTTTGACTTAGTTTAGTGAGTGATTTGTGGTATTGTCCTCCCAAATGAAAGAAAGACATGTCTTATTTATAGGGTGAATGAGGTGAGAGTGTTGATATGGAAATCCATGTGACTTTATGAGAATGGTTCTTGGCCATTGATAAGTCCAAGTTAGCAATCCATGTGAAGTGTGAGAATGATTCTTGGCTATTGATAAGTACAAGTTGACAATTAATGTGAAGTGTTTTTACTACATTATAGTGGTCCCAACTTTTCTTTATTGAAAAAAAAAACAAAAGGACAAAGTAATAATAATAATAATAATAACTAAAAGTGTTAGTAATATTAATAAATACAAAATAGAAAATAAAATTAACATTAAATTAATTATTTATATAATTTTTTCTAGATTTTTTTGAAATAAATGATACCATAAATTTAAATTACTAAAATAACATATTTTTGCTAATTTTTTAGTAAAGAAGTAAGAATAGTAAATAACAAAGTAACATGATGATAAGTACATTTTTTGTGATTTTTTAAATGGAAAAGAAATCATGAATAAAACACAATAAAAATCAAATTCCACTAAATTCATAAATGACTTCTAATGTTTCTATTTTTTCGTGGCTTTTCAAAGCATAATAAGCTCTTGACTTGTAAAGAGAAATTATAGATGATGTCATGGAGAATCATATGCAAAAAGAACCACTCAAAAATGTCAAAATTTGAAGAAGTTATAAATTTTTGAAATCTAACTCAAGAATTGGCAATAAATAGGTCAAACCACTCGTGAACACTTGTTTTGCAATGATGCAAATGAAGGGTGGGATCTTAGGTTAAAAATTGGGGTATGAAAGATACCTTAAGCAAATATAACTTTCAGACTCTTGATGAGATATCAAGTTGCTAATCAACCCACAAGAAACCTTGTTCCCGCTCCTTAACAAGGACAAGAAAAAGTTACAGTAAAAACTGATATCATTGGCATTGCTAATTATAGGTTAATAATTATAAAAGACTATGTTATTTTTAACCTAATTCCATAAGTACTGGTATTATCAGACCAAAGATCATTGTGGCTTATTTTTAGTACAAGCCCATAATGTTTCAAATATTTCAGGCTATTGGCCAATACTCACAAATGATCCTCACTTGCATTCAAGGCTGCTTTTGGAGGTTGCTAGTATGTAGGATCCCTGGAGTCACTGATGATACTGTAGACTGAGGTTGTTTCCATATTATCAAAGGAATAAATCTTAATAGTTGCCTCAATTATTTGAAAACTAATTCTATTGACACATGGAATCACTTGATTGAGAAGTTTTGAGCCAAATATTTTACTCATATAAAGAATGCAAAAACGAGGAATAAAATCACCTCATTTAGAAAAAAAGAGAATGAATATTTATCTCATACTTGGGAGTGATTTAAAGAGTTATTAAGATGATGTACACACTATGGGATCCCAATATGTATTCAGTTTCAAAAAATTTATAATGGTCTGGTCCCATCATCAAGGAATATGTCGGATACATCATCTAATGGTACATTATTGTTTAAATATTATACTAAATGTTATGATTTATTTGAGGGAATTACTACTAACACCTACCGATGATCATTCACAAGAACTACAATTATCATAGATCAAAATATGCCATCAGGTGTCCATAAAGTCACTCAAACTACAGCCCTTCTGACTCAGGTGGCACAAATCCTCCAAATGATGAAGGTTGCAATGATACCTTCTACAACACAAGTTTTCAAGCCTGTCAATATCGTGACATATGCTTTTGAAGTGGCTTATGTTTATTGTGGAGGTGCACACTTATTTGAATAGTGTCCTGTCAATCATGTATTTGTGAACTATGTGCAAAACAACAAATTCAACAAACCATATAGTAACACATAAAATTCACGATGGAGGAACCACCCAAAATTTTCAAGGAGTAACACCCAATATCAACTAATACCTCAAGCACCTAAACCACTTAATGATAATGTGTCTACAAATGGAAATAATCAATTGGAATAAATTGTGAAGTCTTTCATGCAAGAGATATATAATCATTTACATGTCCAAGAAGTGAGCATAAAGAATGTGGAAACTAGGATGGGGAAAATTTCTACTACATCAAAAGTCATTGGAATTCTGTCTAGCACCACTAAATCACATGCCTCCACCTCAGGTACCAAAATTATTGAAACTTGCAAAGCTATCTCATTGAGAAATGGTAAGGAATAGGAAAGACCAAGTCAATAAGTTTCAAGATAAAAATCAATAAGGCAATAAAAAGAGATCATTTGATGTATTTGAGGAAGAGAAATCTACATGTGTGAGACATTTACCAGGGAAATATTTGAGCATAGAGACAAGCCTATAAACCTTATTATATGGGATCAAACATTATATAACAAAGAGGATAACCAACTAGAAAGAGTTGTTGCAAAGGTATAATAGATGTATATGTCCTAGAATCCAGTTAGTCATTAAGAAGAATAAAAAACAAGCTGAGGGGTGGACTCCAGCATGGTATGGTGATGATGATCTTGCAATAGTTGGTGTAACTAATGATATAGAGACATATTTTGTCAATCTAAAAAATGAGTCATGTTCATGTACAAAGTTAAACTTGTATGGGATACCTTATTGTCATATCATCACATGTACTCTCTCCGACCTTATTTATAAGCAAAAATCTTCTAAATTTTTTAGCCTTAAATATAAGCAAAAGTAAACAAATTTATGTGCATTTAATGTTTTTATTCCAAAACTATCCATGCATTAACTACTTGATATAGTAAGTGGATGATGATTTTATTAAGGGTATATTAGTAATGCATTATCTCTTTTACATAAAATCAAGAATATTAAATGCACTTTAATATCATTCTTAATAAGCGTGAGAATTCTCTTTTTTGCTTATAAATCAGGTCAGAGTAGTATATGGAACAAAAAAAAACCTAAAGAATATGTGTCTGAGTATTATAGGTATGAATCTCTTTGCATTGTATGATTTTGTTTTCACTATATGAATTAAAAAATAGTATAATATTGTTCATGTCATTTGGATAATAGGAAATCAACGTTTGAGAAGACCTACTCAAATGTTGTATTTCCAACAAATAGACCACAACTATGACATGTGATTGATCATGTACCAATTTATTCACCTGTGATGAGACGAGCAATTAGTTATCCAAAGATGAGAAACAAGATAAATGATGAACCAAGGAATCCTCATGAACTTTTAAGGAGGTTTGCAACAATTACTTGTAAAAAATGTGGAGAATTGGGTCATAATAATAAGAGTTGTAAAGAGAAAAGAGCAGTTGACATGGAAATGCCGAAAAGAGGTAACACAAAGAAGAAAAACACAAATAAGGGTGGAAAAGTAAAGAAAAAATATAATAAAAACCAGACTAAAATTGCACAAGGATCTCAAGCTACTCAATCTAATCAAGATTAGATGAATTGAGTAATTTAGGTGTTATTTTATAATGAACATGTTTAATGGTCTGAAATAAACCAGCTTGTTTTGCACTTAGAGTGAAATGTGTTGTTTTGTAATGTAATAAACTAGTTTATCATGCACTTAGAGTGAAATGTGTTGTTTTGTAATGAACCAGTCTATGAAATATATATAACAACATTATCACATTAGACTATTGTAACTCTGAAAACTAGACAATGTATTTTTAGAAGTAGGTTATATAACTAAAAAGATTCAGACACCATGTTTGCAACACTATGATATTTGGATTTAACACTGGAGCATGATAGTATGAGTTGATATTTAGAGAACTAAGAGAGTAAGTTGTCACAAAAAACACACAATGATTGTTCTGGACTGAGCCTAAGCCTAACCCAATCCACTCGTGTCCAGGAAGACTAAAAAATGTTAGCCCAATTCATCAGGGCTAGCATAAAGTACACCTCCCACGTGCCCCTCTCTTGGGGACACGTGGCCAACATGTGTTGCCTGTCTGGCATAGCTGGCTACAAATATCTCTGCCTGTAATAACAACTTGTCTAGGCATTACCCGTGAGATGTAGGGAAGCTTGCCATGATGATGAGCACGGGCTTCCCGTCCATGCTTTCACGTAGAAATCCTGGTAGTTACCTATTTTTGGGACTAGATATTCGACCTAGGAATAGGAACCAATGGCCAAACACCAATGGCACTATAAATACCCTCACACTTGTGAGGGTCAGATATTCAACTCTTAAACTCTTTTTTCTCTCACGTATCTCTTCATTCTTACTTACTTGAGCATCATAGTGCCTTGCAGGTACACCACCCTCCTTTGTGATTTCATCACTGCAAATGAAGTTTCTGGCCCATTACAAGTTCTGATCACCGGTAAGACCAGTGGCGTCGTCTGTGGGAAATATTGTTTTCCCATCTTTTCTTCCTTAAAATCAAAATATCAAAACAAAATTCCAAGATTCCATCATGGACGGTCAAGATGATGGAAACCTTACTCATAAAACCGTCATCTCACCCACCCGTAAAATTAACAACGATGGGGAAATATAGTTTCTCGAAGAAACTATACTCCTGAAGAGAGACGGTTTCACCGCATCTCCTTCCTCCGACGAGGAAAAATAAGACGACGCCTGTAGCGGTAGAAATGTTTAAGACTAAGCCATTGGATTGACTAGACTTATATAGATCAAAATAAAAATCGCCACCGTGCTTTATTGTTTCCAAAGGAATGGGAAAAGAGCGAGTAACCCAAAAAGAGGGGGAAAGATTCAAGGTAAGGGGGTTGGTTATGTAAAGGGAAGGTATTAACACCCTAAACATCTACGGTACTCCGCAGGAACCTCTTTGAAAAATCTGTATATTCTGGCTATAAAATGTATGTAAAATAGATGGTGGAGGTCAGAAAAGAAATATATTTTTTATGATTTTTGCACGTGCCGCGATTGTGAACCTTTAGTTCCTATGTACCACCTTTCGTATAATAGGGGATCAGGGTACACGTAGTTCACCTTTAAAAAATTTTAAAACACAAGTGTGTTGATTGATTTTATGAGATAAGACATCATCGCCATTGTCCATGTGGAAAACATACTTACTACCCACGATCATGAGAAAGGAGAATTTGTATCATCTCAAAGTGGAGGATATGGCTTGGATTTTAAAATCAACAATGCCTCACTCAACACCCAAGTGGAAAATATCTCGCTTCACTACATATTGTTGAAGTATAGTTGTTTGTATCACTACAAAGATTGACAAGAGTCCAATCTTTTGAGAAAAGTTTTGAAAGTAAAAAGTCAAAGTGGCAAAATGGTTTGAAATGAGATTGATTGACTTTTAGTCTTCTAAAAAAAATGTCAAGATATTATTTAAGTTGATTGAATTTTATTTATGAAAAGGTTTTGAAAATGCATGGACCTAGGTCCAAGTTTATTATGAAAGTAGTTAAAGTTTAAAAACAAGAATAGTTTTCAAAAGGGGGAAGAAGATTTTTGAAATTAAAGAAGATGGGAGGAGAAGAAGAGACTATCCTAAAGCATAAGGTAAAATCTAGGGATAAGAACCATCTAACCTACAAGAAGGCAATACTTGACATTATGAGTCAAGATAGAATTCCCATTCTTTGGATTGAAACCAAGCAAGAAAAGATACTAGACCTCTTAAGAGAACTAAACTTCAAGTGTATTAAGTCTTCACAAAAATTGGGCAGAGTAACGACTGTATACAGGTGAATTCCAGATTACAAACAAAGTATGTAATCACAATAACTTGCACACAAAACAAACAAACAACCTAATGTCCTGAGGTAAACCTTTAGAACTCCAGAAAAAATATCAATTAAGGTCGCAAGGTCTCAAACATAGGCCAAGGTTTCTAAATCCTAAGTCTAAGAAGTCCAATACTCTATAGTGCCAAGGATAGTAACCAAATAGTCCAAGTATCATTAAAGATTTTTATGGTTTATGTTGATTATTAAGTATCTTCAAAAAGAAAAGAAAAACTCAGGTGAACAAAAATAAAAATGACAAGAAAATAAAGGGGCTCAAGTGAGCAAAGATGAAAAAATATCATGAAATGTAAATGCCAAAGTAAATGGTACATAAAGCATAAAAAATAAAAGCATAAAGTAAAGTCAATTGTTAGAAATTAGTGGTTAGCTGGATGACCATCTTGAAACTTGCATTTGGAATTCATTAGAGGATTGGTAGAACCAAATCCTCCACACAACAAGTTGCATTTGATTTTTGTCAAGTATATCATCCATTTTGGAATCCTCAAAAGTAACATTTAATGATCAACGATGTTTAAGTGATCTACGTTGACCAAAATTGATGAAGATCCATTAGAGGATATGTAGAACCAAAGTCTCCACACAATGAATCTCAAGGTTATTGGATAAAAGATATCAAATTAACATATTTGGGCTTGCAAACATAGGTTTGGCCCACGAATGATCATTTATTCGAATCGGGACAAAATTTAGCGCTATGTTAAGCAATCGTAAGTGGACTTATGTAAAAGTCGCACCTATTTTAAGGCCGGTCAATAGCAATCTATGCACCATTTGTTTTGAGACATGATATAGAGATCATGCTCCAATAACACTTAGTGCAATAAGAAAGGGATACAATGAAAAAGGTTGGGAAAGAATATACAAACCATATTTGAATTAAAAATTTAATCAAACTATTATTAAAATCATTCATCCATTTTATGGAGTTAGCTCAATACTATGGATCCAATGATGTTAACAAAGTTCATGATCAAAAATTCAACCCAAGATCAGCCAGAAAATAATCACAAAACAATATTACATTTAATATATACATTAAAAAGGGTTTAAAAATGTTTTAAAATAGAAATAAGAGAGAAAAATATCAACCATGTTCAAATTAATCAAGAAATATTAAGTAAAACCATAGAAAAATCAGAAATGAACTCAAATATTTTTATAAAATTTTTGGTAATTTTTTAAAGTCAGAAACTATTTTTAAAATTTAAAGAAAATGAGTAAAATAAACCAAAAATGGTAAAAAAAACAACAAAGTTAGAAATAAAAAACAAATGAGGTCACCAATATTTGTCACAATACCATTGGATCATTCCATATTTTTTTAGAATTTAAAAATGCATAAAAGTATTTTTAAACATTTAAAACAATTCAAATAAAGTGAAAATTTATAAAAAATATCAAAACACAAAATAAAATTGTAAAAAAATAAAAATCAGAAAGAGAAAAATCAAAAATATTTTTCATAATTGTTTCATATTTTTTGGACTTAAAATGAATTTTCTATGATTTTTTGAAGTTTAAAACAATTAAAATAAAAACCAGAAAAATAAAATATCAAACCAAAAAAAATAGGCCATCTGATCATTGTCCAAACGCGTTAGCAAACAGATCAAGTGGACCTGGCGCGCTGTCCATGTTATGGACTTTAGTGAATAAAACACTAGATCACTAATTAAATCAGAAATTAAAAAAAAAACAAATGGAATGCCATCGTTGGTTGGAAGATGACACGTTGGTCGTCTTTAACCTCCAGCCAATGTGAAATACAGGTCTCTCAAACTGTAAAATCAGAAGCTCCGACCTATGCCATTCGCTTCGTCTCATCAAGACGAAGACAACCACACCTTCGCAAAAAATTTATGTAAACTGTAGCTCAAGCAATTCGGAAGAGAAGTTTTGAAAAGGGATTTGAAATTTCATGGTCAAAATGCACTTCCATTTAAAAACAAATGTTGCGACTAGAACCAGGGCAATGAGAGCTTCACAATGATATCAAAGTTTGGAATAATTGATGGAGAAATCTACCTATTGAAGTTCAGTTGCAGAGCTCTATAAATGGACTTCTATGAATCAATATAGGTCACGATTCTTGAAGGTAATTGTATGGTTAGCTTCAGGGAAGATCAAGGAAGGTGAATTGATAGAAAAAATGGATTGAAAAAGGCTCGAAAACTGATTTCGAAGTTGCAGAAAAGTGAGTTATGGAGCAAGTTTGGCAGGGTGATTTTGATTGTTCAAGCTTGAGAAAATGAATGGGGGATGACCCTCTATTTATAGGAGAATGAATGGGATCCTTAAGCGTGTGAAATGATGAAGTTTGGAGGGAAATTTATGGGTCTGCAGCATGAACAAAGTGTGACTTGTTTATCATCAAAACTCAACCAAATCGTTCGTTTCATGATGTTAAACGCCTTTGGAAAGTTGCTAACATGATTAGAAACAAAAACGCGTGGAAAACTTGTGATTAGAAGCCAAAACAAAGATTTCAAAATCTGACTTGTGATGAAACTTCAGTTTCAAGTTACCAAATTCAAATCAATGGCATTCTCAACTCAATGGGTCTTAGGGCATGATTCTTGAAGCTTTAGAAAGATGATGTTACAAGATTTACAATGGGAAAAGAATGGAATCAAATGGATGTTTGAGCTGAAAGTTGCAATGAGTCAAAGTTGGGAAAAAGAAGTTGACTTTCCATACTTAGAAATATTTCAAGTTTTTCTTCAAAAGTGACCTATATGTTTTGCATCCAAACATGGCCTTCCTCTTGGAATTTGCTCTTGACCAAAAAAGATGGCATGAAATAGACATCTTTAATGAAATTTTGAAACTTTAACCATTCAAAATATCCAAAAATTGAGAGAGTTATGAATTGTTGAAGTTGGCAAAAAATCATGAAATGACCTATAATCTTTTGTATCCTCAGGGCATCTTCCATCCATTTTATCACTTTGCACATAAAAGAAGGAATAAAGTTCACATCCTCAAGATAATTATGGAAAAAGAGTGGGCTCAAGGTGATAAAAATTGACCAAATTATTATCATTTGAAGTCACACATGGGAAATTGGGGGTTCATCTAGAGGACTTGTAATCTTTCTTCTTCATCAAGTTTCTTCCACATGAAAACTCCTTGAAACTTTTGAAGTTATTTGTTAATAACCCTTTGAAGAGAAGGATGTTTTTGGAATCACTCAAAAATAACAAAATATGAGCAAGATATACTTCTTTGAAGTTCAAAACCCTAGCTCCTAGATCAAGAAAATGCTTTGAGGAACTTTGACAATTTTAAACAACCTTCTTGTACCAACACTTTTGATTTGTAGATAGAAATTGTTGAGGATGATAATGATCACTCATAGCAACCAAAACCACTTCCACATCTTGATATTTGAGAGAAATGTGCACTTGTGACCAATGGGAACAAGGCCTTGTTCAACCATGACAACTTCTTCAACCAACCCCTTGTACTTTTGAATCAATCTTGATAACTTTGAAATGTGGTGAACCAAAATAAACCTTGCCATGCCATTTCTTTCAAAACAAATTAAATGACGAGGTTTGAATTTCTCAAGCTTTATTGACTAGGGCATGGAAATAAACTCATGAACCCATGGATCAACTTTCTAAGCCACATTGCCTTTACCTACATTATTAACAAGTAAGACAAACCAACATTGAATTTTATTAGTTAAAAGGAAAGTCAAAACAAAACATGCATAATCACAAAAGAAAAACAAGTCAAGGTGCTTGGTGATTCCTCAAAGAGCAAATCCAAAGATAGGGAGAAGAACCAAAAGCCCTAATGTGATCTTGTTGTGATTGAATCAATATGGTATGATGAAGGGATCTTAGGGGAAAAAATTGGGGTACAACAATGCCTAGTTCGTGGAAACTAACAAAATCAAGAAAAGGCACCAGAGAGCTTTCAACTAATTCTAGTAACATCCAACACAAACCCAATGATGGAAGCCCTGCTTGCAGTGCTCAACCAAACCAATGTTTTGATCCACCAACACAATGATAGGATCAAGGTGTTGGGGAAAGGACGTCGTTCAATATATCCTCATTGGAGACGCCAACGACATGGATATTGTAACACCCTCTAAGACCCCACGGAATAATACGTCAGAAATTAGAGTAATATAATATGCATATTGTGATACGTGGGAGAACTGACTTGGGTGTTTTGCGTTTGTGTTTGCAAATGTTGCGGTTTAGCAAGAGTCGCCACCGACTTTTATTTTATCCAATAAGGAAAGGTGAAAAAGCACATGAAAGACCTTTAGAGATGTTTTCTTGAGTTCGGGGGGTAGATTATGAAAAGGGAAGGTATTAGCACCCTTTTCATCCATGGTTTTCCATGGGCTCTTAGTTACTCACTAGATCACTTGCTTTTGTTTGAAATTGTGCTTTGTGGTGTGGGTTTTGAAAGTATTTTGAAAATGTAACTTTGTAATGATTCTCGTTTCTATAAGAATGCATACAAAGTGTTGTTTTGAAAATAGTTCAAAGAGGTGTTTGTGAGATGTGTTTTTGAAAGTGATTTTGAAAAGGTGTATTCTTTGTAATGGTTCTTGTTTCTATAAGAACGCGTACAAAGTGTTTGTCTTTTGAAAATGTTTCAAAGTGAGAGTGTTGGTGCATAAAATGTTTTTGTTGTGAGCAAGCGAGTAATTAAGAGCGAACCTATCTACTCAAAAGGTCTTAGATGTTCTTTTCCTCCTCCTTTAGATGTTGCTATCTTACCATTGATTTGGTAAGAAACCCCATCGTTGGATGTGAATGGATGGACATTGGGGGATTTGTATAGTCATAGAAGGCAACCCATGGAACGTTTTAGCAATGTCGTTTTAGGAACTAAATCGTTTACCAAAGGCAACATCGAGGGTCATCGAGGGACTACGATCTTTTATCGAGGGTCTTTTGCTAAAACACCCATGTTCGAGGGACATGACTATTTTTCCGATAGGCAACAAAATGAGATTACCCTAAGGGTGCATGTGTGCAAGTGTGTTTGATTGCATGCCTTTTAGTCTTGATTATGGTGATCTATTTGTCGATTTCATATCTTGCCATACACACCCTAATTACTAACAATATATGAAAGCAATAAAAGTGCGGAAAGTAAACATCCTACGCTATTACAATAATTAGGGGATGGGGGTACATATTTATGAATGGGGTTGCAAGTAAAAATAAGTCCTAAGTTACTATTACAACCATATTGAAATGTATAATATAAGAAAGAAAAAAATACTTGTTTAGAAAATGGTTTTTTATCTTTAATGAAAAAGAAATAAATTGATAAAAGAAAAATATTTTTATGTCTTTTTATGTTAAATTGAAAATGATGAAAAGGAATATAAATGAAGGATAGAAACATCGTGCTTCTGCAAGGAAAACAACAAGGATCAGAAGTTACGGAGTCAAGAGCGCTATGACTCAGCAGGAAACGTCAGTGGGCATCAGAATTTGAGTTGGTACACTCTGAGGTCCTGCAAGACACGTTAGAGGAAAAACATAGAAGTTATGGATTGCTATGTGCTGAACTTCTGAATGTTAGAACAGTGAGAAAACCTCAGAAGCTATGTGCGTGTCAAAACAGTAGGAAGAACTCAAGTCCTGTATGGTGCTAAGACAGTGAACAAACAATTAGAAGTTCATCATGTTATCAGCGCATGAAAATCAAAAGTTCAGTGTATTTGACATGTAAGGAGAACTCATAAGTTCTGTGCTGTGTTAGAACAGTGAGTGAATCATAGAAGTTCTGTGTGTGTTAATAGCGTATGGAAATCATAAGTTTAGTGTATTTGACATGTAAGGAGAACTCAGAAGTTCTGTGCTGTGTTAGAATAATGAGTGAATCATAGAAGTTCTGTGTGTGTTAATAGCGTATGAAAATCAGAAGTTCCAAGTGTTAAAACAGTGAGTGAACATCAAAAGTTCAGTGTGTATTAGCAGTGAGTGAAGAAGTTCTATATTTCAACTCTTAATCAACAATTTATTCAATTCTTAGTAAACAACAAATCAGAAGGATAATAGCACAACCGTTTATAGAAGTTCTAATCCTAAATATGAGTATAGCCCTAATCAAGAAGTCCTGATCCATAGTTTTTCTATTCATGCAATGATATAGACAAAATCAATACTATGATATTTACATGTTTAATGATGTTCTGAATGAAAAAGATGCAAAGTCAGAAAGACTTACCTTGAACCTAGAACGTGGGCTTGGAGCTATGAGCTGCTACCTTTGGATGTTCTGGAATCAACAAGAGTAACAAAAGAGAAAATGCCAAGTTCTTTGATTCAAAGGGAAGAACAAAGGTTTGGTTTTCTGTTTGGGAAATCTGGATTTTTATGAAGGGTTTCACAGGTTTTTTTTTCCTCTTTTGATAGTTCTCTCTTTCCAAAAGCCAGCCCCTTGAACGTGTGATGGAGAAAAGTATTTATAGGTGAATTTGGTGTGATTTTGGGGGGAAAGACAAATGGGATTTGAACCTTTTTGGCACCCTGTTCCCTTACTTTTTCATCACTGTTTTCGTATGCTAGTTTGGTGAAATTATGGGATGCAGGCGTAGGCTGAACTAGCTGTTGGTTATAGGTCTGCAACAGGTTGTATAAACAAGGTTTTAGGATTTGGTCAATTTCTGACCAAAGCGTTGAATATAACCTTCATATGCTAAAGCGCTGCCTTGTTCTTGAAGCAAGCATGGTGGCTGTCAGCAGGAATTAAGGAAAAGCAAAAAGCAAAGCATGGGCCTAGTACCAAAGTTTGCTATCCCAAGACAGTAGAGGTACACATGGTGAAAATCCTTTGGATAAAGACTCAGAAAGTGGTTGTGAGCATTAAATGATGACGAGACTTATCACAACCAGAAATCCTGCAATGTGAGATTCTACACCAAGGCTTAGTTCTGGATTAGAAGTTCTGCTTCAACGTAGCATCCAACCTCTGATCTTTGTATCTTCTGGCTCCAGCATGTTCTGAAGGAGTTTCCAGGCTCTCCAGGAAGTTTGTAACGCGCTTTGTAAAACTTCTTTGAACTGCTCTTGCAAGCTCTGACTGAACCTTTGTGAAAACTTGCCCAGAAGTTCTGACGAAACTCTGCCTTGAGAGTGTCTAGAATTTGCTGAGTTCTGGATCTGAAGTTCAGCTTTAGCGTAACATCCAACCTCTGATCTTTGTATCTTCTGGTTCCAACATGTTCTGAAGGGGCTTTCAGACTTTCTAGAAAGCTTGTAGCACGCTTCTTAACCTTCTTTGAATTACCATGGCAAACTCTGACTGAAGCTTTTGTGAAAACTTGCCCAGAAGTTCTGACCAAACTCTGCCTTGAGAGTGTCCAGAATTTGCTGAGTGTTAAGGTGATAATCTGGTCAGAAGTTCTGAAATTGTCATATTTTCTTAAACACTTAGAAAAAATTCTATTTAGAATTTTGACTTTTTGGATTTTGATGAAACAAAACTTCATATTTCAACGTGTCTTGATGAAATATGATTCTTGAAGCTTGATTTTGTTCCAAAAGTCAAAGTTTGACTTTTCAGTGTGCAAATGACCATTTTGTCCTTGTGAGTGATTTTCTTGGAAAATTTGTAGTTCAAAGCTTGGAAGCAAACTTGAGGATCCAGGGTGATTCTTTGAGAAATGAGAGGGAAAATTTTGGGGTACAACACATATCAAATAAGTGTGTCACACATAATTCAAAAACCACATACACCTATCATGCTCAATAATATTTAATTAAAATGCATTATTTCCATACACTTTCACATAAGCATGTAGCAGCGAATTCACTTTCATTCATAATGAAAATAATAATAAATCCCATAATCAACTCATTCATTTCACCACTTAGGCATAAAAGCCAATTCACCATATAATTCAAATAAATCATAACAAAATAAAATAGAGTATACAATGTATCTCTCAAAATATGAATCCAAAATGTTTCCTCGTGTTACATAATCAGAGCATGACTCAAAATCAAAAGACGAAAATAAAACAAGCTAACTCCTCCAGCTACTCTCTTGCTAGAAGCAACTCTAATATTCAGTACCTGAGCGATGTCGTATAAAACATCATTTCAACAAAGGGTGAGAATTCACATAATTATCAAAATCATATAATAATATATAATGTGTAATACGATGGGAGAACTGACTTTACTAGTTTTGCATTTTGTTACAAATGTTGCAGTTAGCAAGAGTCACCATCGTCTTTTCTTTTATCCAACAAAGAAAAGGGTGAAAAGAACATGAAAGACCTTTTTAAAGATTTTGAGTTCGTGGGGTAGGTTATGAAAAGGGAAGGTGTTAGCACCCTTTCCATCCGTAGTTATCTACGGGATCTTAGTTGCTAGCTCACTTTTAAAATTCTTTTTTGGTGTAAGTGTATTTGAAAATATTTTTGAAAAGATGTCTTAGTGCGGCGAACTTTGTAATGATTCTCGTGTCATTGAGAATGCATACAAAGTGTTTTTTGTCTTTGAAAATATTTAGAAAAAATAGAGTGTATGTGTGAGAAATTTGTTTTGTTTTTGTGAGCAAGCAACTACGAGCTGCCTACCTACTAGAATGGTCTTTGTTCTTTTCCTCTTTTCATTTAGATAATGCTATCCCACCATTGGTTGGTAGGTAGCCCTATCATTGGATGTTTGAGGGACGGGCGTGGGTCATCGTACAGTCATAAAGGTAACTCGTATGATGCTTTAGCAATTGTCGTAAGGGACTAAGATCTTCTACCGAGGCAGCATCGAAGGGTCATTGAGGGACTATGATCTTTGTATCGAGGGACTTTGCTAAAGTGTCCCACATTCGAGGGACGTGACTGTTTTTCCGAAGGCAACAAGTGGAAGTACCTTAGAGGTGCGCGTGTGCGAAGTTTGTTGTGTTTCAGTTATGTTTATCTTGGATGTTAGGTTTTCTACTGTTTGCTTTTTAAATCTTGTCATGCAATCCTATTAGCATACATCTAGCAGTTAAATATATACATAGGGCAGAAAATAAAATGCGAGAATTAAACTACGCTATTACATCGCTTCGGGATGGGGGGAATACAAACCAAAATGGGGGGAAAATGTAAATGTCCTAAATTAAACTATTACATCCCTTTGAGCAATTACAACTATTCATGAAAATAATACGAAAAAAGTAAACAAACGCACGGAGAATGGAAAAGGGGAAATATCTAAAATCCTAATAATTCTAAGTAGAAAAATGTTTTTTGTTGTTTTTAATTTTTGTTTATAAAAAATAATTAAAGAAACCCTAATTCTAATTAGTTTAAAAAAAGTGATTAAATAATTAATCAAAATTAATTTAATTAATAAAAACCTAAGTCTAATATTTTTGTGATTTTTGTGATTTTTTATGATTTTTTAATAAAAAAGAATTAATTAAAATAAAAAAGGAAATAAATAATCAAAGCAAAAAAAATGAAAATGGGCCATGCTGTAAGAAATGGGGGAGGGATGCTTCAGAGAAATCATAGGCCCATTAGAAATAGGGCCCAGGCGCTGCAAACAGTAATTGGGGGGGTGAAAAATGAATGTCCTTAGGCCCACAAATGACTGAGCCCAGGAGCTGTGTTCAATCCAGTGTTGCTCTTCTTTGGAGGTCTAACATACGCCTACGCGTCTGGAAACATTGGATCTTGGAGTTGGGGATCTGATGGCCTAGATGAGAGCCATACCATGCGCTGGTTAATCCTTATACGCATGTGATCTGAAATTAAATTGTTAGAAAAATAAAAATGCAAAACCTGGGGATCAAACCCAGGCTCATAAGCTTCACCTATGCACACTTTACCACCAGGCTACCTGATCATTCGTTGTTACAAATATAAACAAATATATATATATATATATATATATATATATATATATATATATATATATATATATATATATATATATATATATATATATATATATATATATATATATATATATATATATATATATATATATATATATATATATATATATATATATATATATATATATATATATATATATATATATATATATATATATATATATATATATATATATATATATATATATATATATATATATATATATTTTAAAACTCAATCGTTTCTATTCCCAACAAAGTGCACGCGCAGAAATTTGAATGGGCCAATAATACTATGACACCCAAGCCACCAGAGTCATCCACAGGAGTCAACCTTCCGGTTGTCTTCTCCGGTTGGCCCAAAACTTAACCTGCAAAAAATCAAGGATTAAGGGTTCAAACTAACCCTACCCCCCCTTAAAAAATCACCCTGAGTCCGAATCTGACATTATTTTTGGCCAAAGGTTCCTGGATTATGCACTTCGAAGCAAGGTGTCCGATCGGAGTTAAAAATGGTATCTTGCGAATTAAGCCCCAAAGCTCACATGCTTTACGTCCAACCTATTCTATATATTTCTATGAACATGTTTGCATGCATTAGATTGATTAACAACGTGTATTTTAACAAATTAAGTTTAGAAAAATGTACCAAACCGATGGTGACTGGATATGGGAATTTTGGACGTGTAAGGTTTGAATCTGGGCCTGGTTCAACTCCTGGAAGCCTCCGGGGAATGAATGGATCTTATGTTTGGCTTGAGAGAGGCTGGAAGTGAGGGTTTCTAATGGATCTAATTCTTTGAGAATTTTGAGAAATTTTGTGAAATTTGAGAATTCTTGTGATGCAGTCTATCTGTGGTCTTTTGGGCTTGCATTGTTTGCTTTATATAGAGGAATATGAGGTTGGATCAATATGGCAAGGAATCAATACATTAAGCCATGGTTTAAAAGAAAAATCATTATTTGAAATATTTCCAAAATTATGATATCCTTGCCATCTTTGTTTGTGCAATGAACCTGGACCATATGTTGGTGTCTTGTACGAATTATTGGGCCTCATAGAGTCCATCCCATAAGTCTTACATGCTTTGTCCATTAAGTTTTCATTTTATTTGATTTGATTCATATTTAAATGAATAAAAAATTCAAATAAATAAAAATCAAAATCAAAATAATGCATGGATAGGTTTAGAGGTCCTTGGGCACATCATGAGTATGTTTGAACTCCAAAAAGTTAGGCCCAATAACCTAGAATAACAAATCTACTCAATTGAGTTTTCATGCATCTCTTCAAAATTTTCCAACTTGTGCACCTAATAACTTGCTCAATTTTCAACTTTTGAACATGATCTTGGACTTTTTTGAAAGCTCAAGATGTTCTCTACAATCTCTATGTTGATCATTTTTGCTTTTGGATACCTTATCTTGATGCAAGTTTCCTTGGGAAAAAGTGTCTTTTGTTGACTTTTGAAAATGACCTATAATGTATTAGATCATATCTTCCAAATGAAACATTTTTTGGACTTGAGAATAAAAGAAAAGTTGTAGAGAGTTGAATTTTATTCAAAATGGGATTTGGTTGGGGAAAATTTGATGAAGCATGTGAAAGTTATGCCTGGTCAAAGTTCAGTTGACTTCTCCTAAGGAAACCCTAATTTGACAATTTTTTACTTTTGATGATCTGAGGACTTTCCTTGGGGAATCATGATCAACCCTTGATCAAATGATGAATATCACTTCAAAATGTTGATGTTGACCAAAAATCTTGAAGTTTGACTGTATGTTGACCATAGTTTACTTTTGACCAATACAGTTGATCTTCAATCATCTGAGTCATTGATTGAGCAAACTTGTGATGTAAGGCTTGAAACTTGACATGACCTTGTTGAGGGCCTATGAAGAACCATGGAAGCCACTTGATACTTTTTAAAACCAAATTTCCTTGAGAAACTTCAAACCCTAGTTGTAGGCTTTTGACTTAGGAGGAGCATCTTGACTAGTCAACCCTTGAGTGTCTTGAGTGTCTTGAGTGTCTGAGAAGCCTTGGAAGAATGTCTTGAATAAAGATGTGAGGGAAAATTTTTGGGTACAATATAATGCATAAAATAAATGCATAAAAATAACTATTCTCACACTTCAAATACTTTATACACATAACATCACTCAATTAATCATACCATTCACAAGTATATAATCACAAATCCACAATTTCACAATTACATCATTTACACATAATGGACATCACTTCACATTGTAACATATACATCATGTGACTCAATGCAATACTCAAATGCAATACTCATGCATATGGTACTAATAACTATTATTTTTATTTAGTTTTTACTTTAAACCGGGCCCGTTCCCTAGACCAATAACACATAAAATCATGTTCCTTAAGCTTTTAAACCCCACTCTAGGTTTGAGACAAGTCAATAGTTCCCACAAAACTAACAATCATTTCCTCTTGACAATAATGATGCATGTGCAATTTCAACAACCATATGCAATTAACACCATCCCTCAATATTAACATACATGTATATATTCCATAATTCATCGAATTACCACACAATTGCACATACCTTCCCATACTCATGAATTATCCACATACAATTCATATTCATAGCATCACTGCTCCAAAACATCATAACAACACACGAATGATAATGTACGAGTATCATTACAATCCAATACCAACCACATACACACATCAAAACATATAAACAAAGTTTCATATTGGATCAAATAGGCACTCAAAACCATCCAACATGTAGTTTTAAATTCCCAAAAATTAAGTATAAATTATTAGAAAATATAAGTATACATAATCTCAAGGGCAATTTAAGAAAATAAAAATATTTCGACTCCCAGATGACCATGCTAAGCGAGCTTCCAGGCGCTAAGTGCCAAATTCACTGACTTGACCATGCTAAGCGCGCTAAATGGCGCTAAGCACCCTCTGTGAATTGTAGAAAAATTCCCTCACATACAACATAGAACCAATGCGATTTCTTGACCCCAAATTTTTTTTTACACCAAAGTAAGCTGCAATTTTAATAGTATATCATTCACAGAATAGAACATCATAATCATTAACATTATAACAAAATCACATACCAATCATTTGGATTCTCAATCAAAACCTAAGTGATTCAAAACATGAATAATTAGTGAAATTGATCCTAATACATGTTACTACCTGTTGTACCCCAAAATTTGCCCTCTCAATTTTCAAGGCCTTTCTCACAAGGATTCTCAAGGTTCAAGCCTGCACAAGTGCATTGGAATTTTCCAGTACCAAAATTAAAAGGAAACTGTCAAAAATGGAGAAAACAGATAAAAATAACATTTTGACAAAAATTGGAGAAATACAAGTGTTCTTCGTTTCAGCTCTTTCGATTGGCCTTTTGGCCTCTTTCGACATAAGCTTGGCTTGCATCCTTCGATTGGCCTTTTGGCCTCTTTCGACACAAGCTTGGCTTGCATCCTTCGATTGGCCTTTTGGCCTCTTTCGACACAAGCTTGGCTTGCATCCTTCGATTGACCTTTTGACCTCTTTTGACACAAGCTTGGCTTGCATCATTCGATTGACATTTTGACCTCTTTCGCCTGGGCATGTGACTTCTTGTTGCAGGTTTCGTTTGTGTCTTTTTCTGCCTGCATGCTTGCAATCGAAGGCCATGACCTACTGGTCACATGTACCCCCCTGCAAGGCAAGTCTTCGTTTGGGCACTCACCTTCTGTGTGCCTGGATGAAAACTTCAGTTGAGCAAGAGCCTCCTTTGAATGCAACTTGGATTACATCCTTCTTTTTAGCAAAAGCCTCTTTCGAATGCAACTTGGATATGTCCTTCATGTTGAACTCTAAGCTTCCTTCGAACACAGACTTTCGATTGGGAAATATGTTTGCTTCGACCCAGGTTTCGATTGGGCAATATGCTTCCTTCGAGCATGAGCTTTCGATTGGGAAATAACTTCCTTCGAGTTAGCTTGTTTCGACCATAAGCTTCGACTGAGGCAAAGGCTTCCTTCAAACAGGTGTGCTTCGATCTCACTCTTGCATTGGACACAAGACCAAATCTCGTTTGCCAGGCTGTGTTGCGTCCAGATCTTTACATAGTCAGAAGTTTGTACAAAGGTTTTAAACTTTACCTTTTGGATACTACTATTCTGGGTTAAAGGCTACATACTTTTTCTTCAAACAAAGAATACTTTATCACAAAGCAGCTGTCAACCTGAATTTGGTCTGAGCACAATCAACGTCAGAGGCCTCAGTCACATCTTCTGCACCCCACTGATGCTGCTGCCAATAGGCCCCCCACTTGTACTGTCACGTTACAGTATTTTATTATTTTGCAAGGCTGGCTGTTTTCAAACATATCCATTCTTTTTCTCTATAAATAGAAGAATTTATGCAAAGATGGAGGAGGATCTTTTGGCCAGGCGGACGAATCTTCAGAAAATTCTCAAAAACACCAAATTTTCTCAAACACTTACACACTCATCAAATACATACCCAGAATCCAAACACTTATCCCCTTAGAATCTGAAACATCCATATACCTTGTTACCCTTCGAATCCAGTAGGAAGAACCTCACACTTGTTCTTCTCTTTCGAATCCAGTATCAAAGACATAACCCATGGTTCCTCCCTTCGAATCCAGAAGCATTCAAGGAAACCACTTAAAGGCCCAACACACGTTCCAGCCTCCATCAAGGTAAGTCACTCTTACACTTCAACCTTTCATTTTGTGGCATAACATGTAAATAATACTTTTGTTCGTTTCAAAACATGTACATAACACTTTGGTTCTTTTCGTTTCCACCCTGTTAACATGTTTTTAAAAGTTAATCCTTTTGTTTTGCTTGCTGTTTTCCTGAACTAGATTTAGCTATTAAACTGTTTGAAAGATAAATACTAGCATGGCCTCAGGCCATGTTGTCATTTAATGCTTGAAATGAAAGAAACATGAAACATGAAATAGGGAACGAAGCTTCTGGCTTCTACCCTCTTTCTCCAGGTCAAACGAAAGAGACAACCAGGAGGAAAACCATGTTGACTTCTAGGCCCAAACGAAAAGCATGCCTTCACTGACTTCCAGCCCCTAATCGAAAGGCATTCCCTCACTGACTTCCAGCCCCTAATCGAAAGGTATTCCCTCACTGACTTCCAGGCCCCAGTCGAAGGATACAACTTGCTGCTGTCTTTGCCCAATCGAAGGACAGGACCTCGCCCCTGCCAAGGCCCAATCGAAAGGCACAACATGCTGCCCCCTGGTCCCAATCGAAGGAGGCCAGCAGAATGCAAATCGAAGGTTGCTCCTACCCAAATCGAAGGAGCTCATTTTTCTTACTTTTATCTTATTTTTTTCATATTTTTTATGCCTTTCGATATGGTTGTAATAGCGTAGGATTTTATCTTTCTGCATTTTATTTACTTTGTACAAATGCTAGTAAATAGGCGTGTATGGCAAGATAAAATCAACAAGTAGACAACCTAAAAATCAAAGACAAATGCATGCAATAAAACACATTTTGCACACATGCACCCTTAGGGTAATCTCACTTGTTGCTTCGGAAAATAGTCATGTCCCTCGAGCATGGGCATTTTAGCAAAGACCCTCGATAAAAGATCGTAGTCCCTCGATGACCCTCGATGTTGCCTTCGGTAAACGATCTAGTCCCTAAAACGACATTGCTAAAACGTCCCATATGTTTCCTTCTATGACTATACAAACGTCCCATGCCCGTCCCGTTCAAACATCTTAACACAACGTTGTTCATCAAACACAATGGTGAAACAACACTGTTAAAAGGGTTAAAACATAAAAAAGATCTTTGAGTAAAATAAGGTAGATAACTCTTAGTTACTTGATCAAACTTGCAAAACATCCTTGCCATTTTTCAAACACACATCACAACTTCAAAACAACTTTCAAAAAACATTGAAACATCTTTTCAAAAAGACAAACACCTTTGTAAAACATTCAAACGAATTGTTACAAAGGTTGCCTAGACAAGGCATCTTTTTCAAAACATTTTCAAAACCACACACACAAAACACCATTTCAAGCAATTGAAAAACAAAGGCAAGTGATCTAAAACAAGTAACTAAGAGCCCATGGATAACCATGGATGAAAAGGGTGCTAGCACCTTCCCTTTTCATAATCTACCCCCCGAACCCACGAAAACATTTCAAAGGTCTTTCCTGTGCTTTTTGACCTTTCCTTAGGATAAATAAAAAGTCAGTGGCGACTCTTGCTAAACCGAAACATTTGAAAACACAAACGCAAAACCCAAGTTAGTTCTCCCACCGTATCACAGAACTGGCGATTCTGCTGGGGAATTTTCTAAAAGTGGGGTTACCTTAGGGTTTTAGATCACCTTTACATACTTACTTTGATTGCTTTGATTGCTTTACTTTTTGGGTTCCTTGTTTGGGTTTGTCGTAAATCCTACACTCGGATTTGGGGGCACCTTTTTAGGTAAATAACAATAAACTGTGAGGGAACTGTGCGGGGTATACCGACATGGTTGAAGCAGTAGCTATGTTAGTGTGACATATTTGTGGGTACCGATAGCCCTTGAGTAGTCAAGGAGAATACGGGGCCGCTGAGTGATGTCATGAAGCACTAACAAACTCTTAGAACCTTACTTGACCATCTTGGCCTTTTTAGGGGTAGTGAGATGACCGACTTTGGTGCAGTCCGAAGTTGGTAGATACTCGATACTACACTCATTGAGGATTGTTTTCTTAGAATATTTTGGTCGCCAGTTAAGTGGATAAACCAAAACAATGAACACAGAAAATAATCCAGTGATATTGAGCTCCTTAGAACCCAGTTTCTATTTTAGGACAGATTGAGCCAACTAACTTCAAGAGGGTACTTACCTACAAACCCCATGCAAGCCTAAACCTAAGGACTTGTTTGCTTTGTGTGAATATGATTACCTGTATATACACTTGCTTACTTTTGCATACATGTACATAACATCATAACATCATACCATAGCATTTTCAATAACCATTTCAAGGATCTCGAGGGTCTTTTGATGCAGGGTCACGTTGAACCAGACGTCTACCAAAAGGAAATAGGGTTTTCCTCTAAACAAACACCGTTAAAGATCAAGTGCAACAACTTGAATCAGGGGCTATGACCCACTCGACATGGTGAGCTTGATTCTCGTGGAAAGACATCCACCGATACAAAGTTCTCTAATCAAAGATGTTGATCAAAATTACCCCTCTAACATTTTTCTTATGTTTACCCCACGAGATACTTGAAAACATGCATCCACATATCATGCATCATTTCATGACAGGTTTCTCCCATACAGGTCTCCTTATCTTCCTACTGTTTATTTTAGTAGAGATGGCTCTAGAGCAGACTATCAAGGGCATCCAGGCTCAAAACACTCAACTTCAAGAAATGTTCTTGAACCTGTCCCAGGGGCAAGAAAAAGTGAAAGCTCTCCTCACAAGGGGCATGGTCTTGGGGAATTCAGGAAATGTCAAGAATGATCAGTTGGAAGAACTTCAGATTGAGCTGGCAATAATGAAGATCCAGATGATGGGACAATTGGTGGGCCAAATGGCTCTCATTCAAAACCTAGCTCAAAGACAAGAGGAGCTCAGGGTTCTCGTCAACAAACTGCTTCGAGACAACCAAGTGGGGCAAACATCTAGGGTTGAAGATCAAGTCATCATTCAACCTCCTTTGAGACAAGAAGACAAGGGAAAAGCTCATCAACCTGCTTCAGGGTCACAAGGCCAGCAACAACCTCGTCAGCGTCAACAGAGTAATCGGCATAAGAAAAATACGTCTGGAAGACATTTCTCTGAGACTGACATACCATCATCTCTAATACTGAAACGCTTGTTGGAGGTCAACCTGCTTGCTTTAAGGGATCCTCTTCGGAATCCCAACACCTATGCTCCTAGCTATCACCCCGACGCATTTTGTGTATACCACTCCCATAGTCCTTGACATGACACCGATGACTGTTGGGCTTTGAAAAACAAGATCAAAGACTTGATTGACGAAGGAGAAATTCACAGTGAACGAATTGATCTCCCAGTGAACAAAATCACTTCAAGTGGGAAAACTTCCAACGACATATCTCCTATCAACATGGGGACTTGACATATCACTATCCAGCACACCTGGGGCAGTCCAGTCAAGATTTCAAGAAATCTCTGAAGAAGTGCAGAGTAACCAGGGGCAAGTCTCCGTCTCCGTCACTTGGGGCATTGAACGTCAACCCCAACAAAGGGTTACATACCATCAAACTTTTTGACAATGCCACAAACATTCTCTACTAGGGGCAATGACAAGTCTCCCCAAAGTCCTTTTCATAGGATGATTCCCCAGCAAGAGTATAATCTCTAACCCCCTTTCCCCAGCTGAATCAACCTCAAGAATCCTCGAGGACTTCACCCAACGAAGATGTCACCTCTCTAGCGGATTGACGACATGGTTTATTTCCCCAACAACACCAGGATTCCCCAGCTCGAGTTTTCCTCTCCGACCACAACTCCTCTTCCTCAGTAGACTACTCTACAATCCCCAACAAGTTACTGTGAAACCTGGACCCGACTAGATATCAGTTCAACTTCGACTACCCAGTAGAGAAACGGACAACCGAGACTCCTGGACTCTTTTCCCAAGCAGGAATAAACATTCTCCCCACAGAGTTTTCAATATTCCCCAGTGAAGTTTCTCCTCAAACAACAAAATAGGAATCCCCGGTGGAAACATTCCAAGCAAAGATTGAAGACACACATACTCTTCAACAGCAGCCAAGGATTTAACGACTCCCCAGCATTTGTCAAGGATTTATTTTCCCAGACAAAAGTACATTCATTAACATTTCACATTTCATACATCCTATTTACATACATGATAAGTGCATACAACGCAATCTCATTTACTTTGAGAACATCATGACATCGTGCATTTCATACATCATGACATTGCATACAACTAACGTTTTACCTTTTTCAGAAAAAAGGTCAATCAACAGATGGCTACCATCAACCTTTTCAAGTTCCAGATTAATACCTGAAACCAGACAGGACAATTATCTACTTGACCATCATGAAGCAACCCTACACCGGTTCCTTCTTAGGAAATTTCATATGAAGTTTTACACGGACTCATCATCAGGCAACCCTACACCGGTTCCTTCTCATTTCCAAGATGAAGTTTTAAACGGACTCATCATCAGGCAACCCTACACCGGTTCCTTCTCATTTCCAAGATGAAGTTTTACACAGATTCATCATCAGGCAACCGTACACCGGTTCCTTCTCATTCCCAAGATGAAGTTTTACACGGACTCATCATCAGGCAATCCTACACAGGTTCCTTCCTTCCAAGATGCAGTTTCACACGGACTCATCGTTAGGAAATCCTACACAGGTTCCTTCCTTCCAAGATGCAGTTTCACACGGACTCATCATCAGGCAATCCTACACAGGTTCCTTCCTTCCAAGATGCAGTTTCACACGGACTCATCATCAGACAATCCTACACAGGTTCCTTCTTTCCAAGATGCAGTTTCACACGGACTCATCAGGCAATCCTACACAGGTTCCTTCCTTCCAAGATGCAGTTTCACACGGACTCATCATCAGGCAATCCTACACAGGTTCCTTCCTTCCAAGATGCAGTTTCACACGGACTCATCATCAAGCAACCCTACACAGGTTCTTTCCTTCCAAGATGCAATTTCACACGGACTCATCATCAGGCAATCCTACACAGGTTCCTTCCTTCCAAGATGCAGTTCCACACAGACTCATCATCAGGAAACCCTACACAGGTTCCTTCCTTCCAAGATGCAGTTTCACACAGACTCATCATCAGGAAACCCTACACAAGTTCCTTCCTTCCAAGATGCAGTTTTACACGGACTCATCATCAGGCAACCCTACACAGGTTCCTTCCTTCCAAGATGCAGTTTTACACTAACTCATCATCAGGCAACCCTACACAGGTTCCTTCTTTCAACTTACAAAATTACAATTCAACAGGAATTCTTGGATGGCATCTACAAGCCCATCTCCAACAGGATTCTATCACATCTCCAGATGGCATCTTTAAGCCCATCCCCGACAAGTTTCTGTCACAATCTCCAAATGGCATCTGTAAGCCCATTCCCGACATCACAATACCTGTAGCAAGCTAGGAAAATATCTTTCTTTCGCAGGTCAGCGATTAATACCTGAAACTAGCCAGGACAACTATCTTGTTGGCCAACCTTTTCAAGTTCCAGATTAATACCTGTAGCAAGCTAGGAAAACTATCTGTGGACGACTGATTATAGATTAATACCTGAAACCAGCCAGGAAAACTATCTACATGAAGAGATTGAAGATTAATACCTGTAACAAGCCAGGAAAACTATCTTTCTTTCTCGGGTCAGAGATTAATACCTGAAACCAGCCAGGACAACTATCTCGTCGACCAACCTTTTCAAGTTCCAGATTAATACCTGTAGCAAGCCAGGAAAACTATCTGTGGACGACTGATTATAGATTAATACCTGAAACAAGCCAGGAAAACTATCTACATGAAGAGATTGAAGATTAATACCTGTAGCAAGCCAGGAAAACTATCTTTCTTTCTCAGGTCAGATATTAATACCTGAAACAAGCCAGGACAACTATCTCGTTGACCAACCTTTTCAAGTTCCAGATTAATACCTGTAGCAAGCCAGGAAAACTATCTGTGGACGACTGATTGTAGATTAATACCTGAAACAAGCCAGGAAAACTATCTACATGAAGAGATTGAAGATTAATACCTGTAGCAAGACAGGAAAACTATCTTTCTTTCTCAGGTCAGAGATTAATACCTGAAACTAGCCAGGACAACTATCTCGTTGACCAACCTTTTCAAGTTCCAGATTAATACCTGTAACAAGCCAGGAAAACTATCTTTCTTTCTCAGGTCAGAGATTAATACCTGAAACCAGATAGGACAAATATCTACTCGACCAACTCATGCTTATTCAACTTCAAGACTTCTGAAAACAGTTTACGGATTCTCCAAATACGGATGTTAATCTATCGCTTGTTCAGATTCAACTTTTGAAAACAGTTTACGGATGCTTCCCAACATGGATGCTGATCTATTGCTTATTCAACTTCAAGACTTCTGAAAACAGTTTACGGGTTCTCCAAATACAGATGTTAATCTATCGCTTGTTCAGATTTAACTTCTGAAAACAGTTTACGGGTTATCCAAACATGGACGTAAATCTATTTCTTATTCAGACCCCTAGCTCAGAGATGTTCCAAAACATGGACACCTTTCTGATACTCACCCACTCACCAACGACATACAGTTCAACAAACATTCTTGGATGGCATCTTTTAAGCCCATCTCCAGTAAGACTCCTTTCACACCTCCCGATGGCATCTTTAAGCCCATCTCCGATAAGATTCTGTCACCTCGCCAAATGGTATCTTTAAGCCCATTCCCTCTACCATCACATCACTGAGTGCAAATTTTTGGGCACTCTAGTGTTCAATCATCTTCCACCTTTAAGTCACAAATGGCAGATTCGCCAATCTAACTCTTCCGGTGTAAGAAGATTGAACAGGGACAGTTGTTGTACCCCAAAATTTGCCCTCTCAATTTTCAAGGCCTTTCTCACAAGGATTCTCAAGGTTCAAGCCTGCACAAGTGCATTGGAATTTTCCAGTACCAAAATTAAAAGGAAACTGTCAAAAATGGAGAAAACAGATAAAAATAACATTTTGACATAGGAGATTTGTCGTTGGAAGTTTTCACTATTAAGCCCAAATACCATTATTTTGCTATTTCTCTACAACTCTCACTAATTAAATAATCCTTCACTAACTGCCATTATTTCCTAATGATAACTGTTGTACCCCAATTTTTGCCTCTAAGATCCCTTCACCATACCATATTGATTCAATCACAACAAGATCACATTAGGGATTTTGGTTCTCCTTCCTATCTTTAGCTTCGCTCTTTGAGGAATCACCAAGCACCTTGACTTGTTTTTATTGTGTAATCATTCATGTTTTGTTTTGACTTTCCTTTTAACTAATAAAATGCAATGTTGGTTTATCTTACTTGTCAACAATGCAGGTAAAGGCAATCGAGCTTAGCAAGTTGATCCATGGGTTCATGAGTTTATTTCCATGACCTAGTCAATGAAGCTTGAGAAGTTCAAAACTCACCATTGAAGTTGTTTTGGAAGGGATGGCATGGCAAGGTTATTTTGGTTCACTACATTTCCAAGTTATCAAGATTTGATCCAAAAAGTACAAGGGGGGTTGATTGAAAAATAGTCATGGTTGGACAAGGTCTTGTTCCCATTGGTCACAAGTGCATATTTCTCTCAATTATAAATATATGGAAGTGGTTGTGGTTGCTATGAGTTCTCATTATCATCCTCAACAACTTATATTTACAAATAATTTGTTTTGGTACAAGAAGTTTGTTCAAAATTGTCAAAGTTCCTCAAAGCATTTTCTTGATCTAGGAGTTAGGGTTTTGAACTTCAAAGAAGCATATCTTGCTCATATTTTAGTATTTTTGAGTGATTCCAAAGACATACTTCTCTTCAAAGGGTTATCAATAAATCACTTCAAAAGTTACAAGGAGTTTTCATGTGGAAGAAAGATTACAAGTCCTCCAGATGAATCCCCAATTTTACATGTGTGACTTCAAATAATCATAACTTGGTCAATTTTTATCACCTTGAGCCCATTCATTTTCCATAATAATCTTGAAGATGTGAAATTTATGCCTTCTTTTATGTGAAAAGTGAGAAAATGGATGGAAATTTCCTTAAGGATACAAAAGATTATAGGTCATTTCATGATTTTTTGCCCACTTCAACAATTCATAACTCTCTCAATTTTTGGATATTTTGAATGTTTCAAGTTCCAAAATGCATTCAAGAGATCTACTTCATGCCATATTTTTTGGTCAAGAGAAAATTCCAAGTAGAAGGCTATGTTTGGATGCAAGACATTATAGGTCACTTTTGAAGAAGAATTTGAAATATTTCTAAGTATGGAAAGTCAACCCTTTTTCTCCAACTTTGACTCAACACAACTTTCAGCTCAAGCATCCATTTGATTCCATTATTTTTACATTTCAAAGCTTGTAACCTCATCTTTCTAAAGCATCAAGAATCATGCCTTAAGCCATTGGATTGAACTTGGTAACTTGGAACTGAAGTTTTCCCATAAGTCAGAATTTGAAGTCTTTGTTTTGGCTTCTAATCACAAGTTTTCCACGCGTTTATGCCTCTAAACATGTTTAATGAAGTTCCATAATTGATTAGCACAACAAAATGCGCGTTTTGGATGAGTTTTGATCAAATTGGAAGTCACACTTTTCTTGTTTGTAACTTCACACGATTTCCCTCCAAACTTCATCCTTTCACACGCTTGGACATTCCATTTGATTCCCTATAAATAGAGGGTCATACCCCATTCATTTCCTTAAGCTTAGATAGCCAGAATCACCCTGCCAAACTTGTTCCCTAACTCAGAATTCAACAACTTCGAAATCCATTCTCAAGCCTTTTTCAATCCAATTTTTTCATCAATTCACCTTCCTTGATCTTCCCTGAAGCTAACCATATAATTAAATTCAAGAATCGTGCCTTATATTGCTCCATAGAAGTCCAGTTTCAGAGCTCTGCAACTCAACTTCAATAGGTAGATTCATTCATCAATTCTTCAAAACTTTGATATCATTGTGATGCTCTCATTGCCCTGGTTCTAGTTGCAACACTTACTTCTTACTGGAAACACGTTTTGACCATGAAATTTCAAATCCCTTTTCAAAACTTTCTTTCCAAATTGCTTGAGCTACAATTTATATAAATTTGGCGCAGGGGTGTGGTTGTCTTCGTCTTGAAGAGACGAAGCGAATGACATAGGTCTGAGCTTCTGATTTTATAGTTTGAGAGATCTGTAATTCACGTTGGCTGGAGGTTGAAGATGACCAACGTGTCATCTTCCAACCAATGATGGCATGCCACTTGTTATTTTTGAATTCTGATTTAATAATTGATTCAGTGCTTTATTCACTAATGACCATGATATGCACAACGCGCCAGATCCCTTGGATTTGATTACTAATGAGTTTTGACTCTCATCCAATGGTCCACATATTTTTTACTTTTATTTTCTTTTCTGATTTTTTATATTTAATTATTTTAAACTTCGAAAAATCATAGAAAAATCATTTTTAGTCCAAAAAATCTAAAAAAATTATGAAAAATATTTTTGATTATTCTCTTTTTGATTTTTATTTTTTCACAATTTAATTTTGTGTTTTGGTATTTTTTTAATAAACTTACATTTTATTGGAATTGTTTTAAATGTTTAAAAATACTTTTATGCATTTTTAAATTCTGAAAAATTTATAGAATGATCCAATGATATTGTGACAAATATTGGTGAGCTTATTTTATTTTTTTTCTGACTTTTCTATTTTTTATCATTTTTGGTTTATTTTACCCCTTTCTTTTAATTTTAAAAATAGTTCCTGACTTTAAAAAATTCTCCAAAAAATATTACAAAATTATTTTAGTTCATTTCTGATTTTTCTATGGTCTTACTTTTATTCCTTGATTAATTTGGACATATTTGATATTTTTCTCTTTTATTTCTATTTTTAAACATTATTTTTAAACCTTTTTGTATATATTAAAATGTAATATTATTTTGTGATTATTTTCTGACTGATCTTGGATTAAATTTTTGATCATGAAATTTATTAACATCATTGGATCCATGGTGTTGAGTCTAACTCCATAAAAATCGATGAATGATTTTAATAATAGTTTGATTAAATTTAATCCAAAAGTGGTTTGTATATTCTCTCCCATCCATATTCATCTCATCCCCTTCTTATTGCACTAAATGTTGTTGGAGCATGATCTTTATATCATGTCTCAAAACAAATGGTACATAGATTTCTATTGGCCGGCCTAAAAATAGGTGCGACTTCTATATAAGTCCACTTACGATTGCTTAACATAACGCTAAATTTTGTCCCGATTCGAATAAATGATCATTCATGGCCCAAACTTATGTTTACAAGACCAAGTATGTTAATTTGATCTCTTTGATCCAATAACCTTGAGATTCATTATGTGGAGGCTTTGGTTCTACCAATCCTCTAATGGATCTACAATACCTTTGGTCAATGCGGATCACTTAAACATCGTTGATCATTAAATGATACTCATAAGGATTCCAAATGGATTATATACTTGACAAAAATCAAATGTAACTTGTTGTGTGGAGGCTTTGGTTCTACCAATCCTCCAATGAGTTCCAAATGCAAGTTTCAAGATTATCATCCAACTAACCACTAATCACTAATAATTGATTTCATTTTGTGTTTTTATTTTATGTTCTTTACTTTATACACCATTTACTTTTAGCATTTACATTTCATGCTATTTTTCATCTTTGCTCACTTGAGCCCCTTTATATTCTTGTCATGTTTTATTTTGCTCACTTGAGCTTTACTTTTTTTTCTTTCAAAACACCTAATAATCAACATAAACCCTAAAAATATTTAATGATACTTGAACTATTTGGTTACTATCCTTGGCATTATGGAGCATTGGACTTTTTGGACTTAGGATTAGAAACCTTGGCCTATGATTGGAGACCTTGTGATCTTATCTGATTATTTTGTCTGGAGCTGTTGAGGTTTACCTCAAGACATTAGGTTGTTTGTTTGTTTTGTGTGCAGGTTATTGTGATTACACCCTTTGTTTGTAATCTGGAATTCACCCGTATACAGCCGTTACTCTGCCCAATTTTTGTGAAGACTTAATACACTTGAAGTTTGGTTCTTTCAAGAGGTCTAGTACATTTGCTTGTTTGGTTTCAATCCAAAGAATGAGAATTCTATTTTGGCTCATAATGTCAAGTATTAGCTTCTTATTGGTTAGATGGTTCTTATCCCTAGCTTTTACCTTATGCTTTAGGATAGCCTCTTCTTCTCCTCCCATCTTCTTTAATTTCAAAAATCTTCTCCCCCCTTTTTGAAAATTCTTCTTGCTTTAAACTTGAATTACTTTTATAATAAACTTGGACTTAGGTCCATGCATTTTCAAACATTTTCATAAGTAAACTCCAATAAACTTAACAATACTTTGACATTTTTGTGAGGAGACTAAAAGTCAATCAATCTCATTTCAAACCATTTTTGCCACTTTGGCTTTTATCTTTAAACTTTTCTCAAAAGATTGAACTCTTGTCAATCCTTGTAGTGATGCAAACAACTATACTTCAACAATATGTAGTGAAGCGAGATATTTTCCACTTGGGTGTTGAGTGAGGCATTGTTGATTTTAAAATCCAAGCTATATCCTCCACTTTGAGATGATACAAATTCTCCTTTCTCATGATTGTGGGTAGTAGGTATGTTTTCCACACAGACAATGACGATGATGTTTTATCTCATAAAATTGACCAACACATTTATGTTTTTAAAATTTTTAAAAGAGGAACTACGTGTATCCTGATCCCCTATTGCACGAAAAGGTGGTCCGTAGGCACTAAAGGTTCACAACCGCGGCGGGTGCAAAAATAATAAATATATTTCTTTTCTCACCTCTACCATCTATTTTATACAACATATTTCATAGCCAAAATATATAGATTTTTCAAAGAGGTTCCTGCGGAATATCGTAGATGTTTAGGGTGCTAATACATTCCCTTTGCATAACCAACCCCCTTACCTTGAATCTTTCCCCCTCTTTTTGAGTTATTCTCTCTTTTCCCATTCCTTTGGAAACAATAAAATGCGGTGGTGATTTTGATTTTGATTTTTATAAGTCTAATCAATCCAATGGCTTAGTCTTGGACATTTCTACCACTACAATAACCCAACGATTTGACAATGTTACCTCGACTAACCCGTAAGACAGAGTACACATAAAATAATTTAATTAAATTATTTATTCACCAATTTAGATAAATGATTAATTATGAAAATATATGAATAATAAATAAAATTGGGGTGTTATAACTCTCCCCTACTAAAAGGATTTTCACCCTCGAAAATTTACCTAAAACGAACAAATAAGGATATGACTCCCTCATCTGACTCTCGAGTTCCCAAGTCACGTTTTTGCGCGTTGGTCCTCCAAAAGCTACCTTCACCAAGGCAATCTTTTTGCCTTGAACCTGCTTCAACTATCGATCCTCTATCTGCATAGGTGATGTCTCCACAGTCAGGTTATCTCCCACCTGTACATCATCTACTTAGACCACATGAGATGAATCTGTAATGTATTTCCTCAATTGAGATACATGAAATACATCATGAAAGTTATCAAGAGATGATGGAAAAGTAACTCGATAGGCCACATCTCCTATCTTCTCTGAAATATGGTATGGACTAATAAAACATGCCATTAACTTACACAACTTCAATGCTTGACCAACACCAGTTACCAAAGTAACTCGAAGAAACAAATGATCTCCTTCTTGAAACTCAAATGCCTTCCTTCTCTTGTCGTGATAACTCTTTCGATGACTATGAGAAATCTTCATCTTCTCCTGAATCATTTTAATCTTTTTAGTAGTCTGCTGGACTATCTCAGGTCCAACCACAACACTTTCTCCCGACTCATACCAACACAATGGTGTCCTACACCTCCTACCATACAATGCTTCAAACGGTGCCATTCTGACACTCGAATGGAAACTATTGTTGTAGGTAAACTCAATTAAAGGCAAGTAGCTATCCCAAGCACCTCCTTTTTTGAGCATGCAAGATCTCAAATGATCCTCAAGTGACTGAGCCATCCTCTCAGTTGGACCATCTGTATGTGGATGATAAGCATAACTTAAATGCAACTTTATACCCAATTTTTTTTGCAAACTCCTCCAAAATCTCGAAGTAAATCTCAGACCCCTATCTGACACAATGCTAGATTGAATACCGTGCAAACTAACAATCCTCTCAATGTACAACTTTGCTGACTTCTCCAATGGATAATCCATTCTCATTGGAATAAAGTGAGCAAATTTCGTCAACCTGTCCATAATAACCCAAATAGCCTCAAAATTCTTCTATGTTCTCGGTAAATTGGACACAAAATCCATCAAAATGCTATCCCATTTCCACTTAGGAATGAATAATGGTTGCATCAAACCCGACAGTTTCTGATGTTCGATCTTCAACTTCTGAAAAATCAAACAAGAATACACAAACTTCACAATTTCTTTCTACATACCGAGCCACCAAAATATTTTCCTCAAGTCCTGATAGATCTTTGTATAACTCAGATGAATACTCAATCCACTACGACACCCTTCCTCAAGGATACTCTTTTTCATCTCATCTATATCTGGAACACAAACTCTATCACGACATCTCATGATACCCTTTTCATCAATCCGAAAGTCACCACCTCGACCCTGATTGATCAAAGTCAACTGATCTACCAAACTCAAATCAGATTTCTGACCTTCCCGAATCTCATCAAGAATGTCACTAGTAAGCTTCAACATACCAAGCTTAACTCCAGAAGAAGTATCTTCCTAAATCAAACTCATATCTAGAAATTGTTCAATTATTTCTGACTCTCGCACCATCAACATCGACATATGCAAAGATTCCTGTTGTACCCCAAAATTTGTCCTCTCATTTCTCAAGGAATTTCTCATAAGGATTATCAAAATTCAAGCTTGCACAAGTACACATGGATTTTTCAGCATCAAATTAAAGAGGAAGCTGTTAAAAAAGGGGAAAATAGATAAAAATAATATTTTTGACAAATTGAAGAAAAAACAAGTCTTCTTCGATTCACCTCCTTCAATTAGCCTTTTGGCCTCTTTCGATGCAAGCTTGGCTTGCATCCTTCGACTGGACGCTGACCTCTGACATGCTGGCCTTGATTCACAAGGCAGAAGCTTCCTGCATGCAACCTTCGAATGCATCTTTGACCTCACATGGTTCACAATGTAATGGTGGCCTGCATACCTGCTTTCGATTGGACATTTAATGCTTGCATAGATAAGTTGATGACTGGATCCATACAACCTTAGATTGAGCCACAACTCCTTTCTTGCATGCAAGAGGAACCCACCAGGCCCAAGGCAAGAGCCTCCTATAGCCTCCTTTGATTCTAAGGCAAAAAGCCTCCTCTTGGCATCCTTCAATTACACATTTTTGCCTCCTGCATGCCTATTTTTTCTGGGCATCTTTGCTTCCTGCATGCCTCTTTAGTCTGGGCATCTTTTCTTCATGCATGCCTCTTTCATTAAGGCATGTGACTCCCTTTATGCAAGTCTTCGTTTGAGCATTGGCCTTTGGTGTGCTTGCTTGGAGTCACAAAGTTTAGACCTTCTGCATGCAGGCTTCGACATGGAATTGGCTATGTTTACGCTAACTTCGACTGGACACATTTCCCTTTAGTATGCTTCAATTTCACCCTTGACAACCTTCAGCACACATGGTTGGTGGATTCGAAGGGCATACAGAGGACATGTCTAGGCGTCCCATTCGAAGGACCTGTTTGGTGGCCCATTCGAAGGACTTACAAGGCCCACTTTAAGGCATACTTTGGTGACCCATCCAAGGGGCACACATTTGGCTCCTTTGAAGGATGCACAAAAGTGACCCATTCGAAGGACGCTTGTTGGAGGAAAATCAAATAACATTTTTGGAAGAAGGATCTGGTCAAAGAATGGTCAAAATGAAAGGTGAAATATTCAAAAGATGCTTGCTGCCAAGTTCAGGCCTGGTACACTAGCCATAACGCTCTAAAACTGCTGCACAGCAGTCCTGAAACACTGCCCCATTCTTGCACCAAAATAGCATATAAACACTGTCCCTCGAAAGCTACAAAAAGTAGTTTACTTAAATTGTTCAAATTATTTGGTTTTCCCTCCAAAACTTCAATAAGCTTTGCCTATAAATAAGAGCCTCCATAACATGTTTAAGGGGCTGGACACACATCCAGGGACTGTGAGGAACAAATCTTCAACACTCTCAAAAAACTCAAACACTCACCAAACACAAACCCAAAATCTAAACACTTGCCTCTTTCGAATCTGAAAAATCCTCACACTTTGTTTTCCTTCGAATCCAGTAGAAAGAACATCACACTTGTTCTTCTCCTTCGAATCTAGCATAAAAAACGTCACCTTCGTTCCTTCCCTTCGAATCCAGAAGCATCTAGACAGCCATTCAAGGTCCAGCACACGCGTTCCAGCCTCAAGAAAGGTAAGTTTCTCTAAAACTTGAACCTTTCGTTTCTAACATAACATGTGAATAGTCATTTCCTTCGTTTGAAGCATGTACGTAACATTTGTTTTCCTTTTTGTTTCCACCCTTTTGATTTTTTTTCATGGCTAATTGTTGTACCCCAAAATTTACCCTCCCATATTCTCCAAGATTTATCAAGAATCATCTCCAAGTGGCTCAAGATTTCTCAAGGGTTGCACAGTCCAAATGCCTCCTAAGCCAGTCAAAATTAGGGTTTTGGTTCTTTCAAGGAATTTGAGGTTTTCAATGGCTCAATCAAGTCCCATAGGTCTATATACATTGTCAAGCATCTATATGTCAAGTCTCAAGACTCACAGTGCCAAATTCCACAGTCAAAAGCCCTATTTGGTTCACAATCAACTGCAGGGGCAAAATGGTCATTTTACAGTCAAAAGTCAAAATTTTTGGTCAACATCTTATTTTGAGTCCGCAATCATCATTTGATCAATTCTTGATCATGATTCCACAAGAATGGCTCAAAAATCATCAAAGATGCAAAAGTTACTATTTTTAGACAATAGAAAAGTCAACTGTATCTTGACCAGGGCATAACTTTTTCATGGTTCATCAGAAAAATCCCATCCAATGCTCATTTTGAATAGGATGACATTTCCTACAACTCATCTTCATATTCCAAGTCCAAGAAATGCTCTCACAAAAAGTTATCAATTTCTACATTATAGGTCAATTTCAAAAGTCAACAAAAATGCACTTTAAGTCAAAGACCATAACTTGAGATTGGTAAATCCAAATGACATGGGACCAAAGGCGTTGGTTAGAGGACTTCAAGACCTTTCCGTAATGTCCAAGAACATGTTCATATGATCAAAATTGAGCAAGATATGCATTGGAGAAGTTGGGAAATTTTTGTGAAATTGCAAAAGTCAACTATCCTTAAAACTTCAATTTTTGACAAAAGGGCCCACTTTCTTCCACTTGATTCAGCCTTGTCATGCCACACACGTGTCCCATGATTAATTTCAAGATCAAACATTTATTTTTCTATTTTATTTAATTTTTATTGATTTAATTCATTTTAAATCTATAATAATTCAAATAAAATCTAAAAATCAATGGAATAGTATCTTTATGATTTGAACAGCTTTCATATATCATGTGCCAACTAACCAATTCGTGCTAGGGCTTTTTTGTGCATAAAATCTTAGATTTGCTTCAAATTTGGAAAGGTTTTCAATGGTGGTCAATCAAATCTCCAAACTTCAATACACAAAGATACAAGCCCAAATTTTGACCTAGACTGATTGCCTTATACATATACAAGGAGTCTAAACCTAATTCACGACCTAAGCATTGCTAAAAACGGCCAAGGCAAAACTGAAAAAGTGTTAGAAAAGTGGGAGATCAAGAACACTATTGGAGGCGTTTTCAGACAAAAAATAAGAACGTGGTTCCTTTCCTTGCTATCCACTGAAGCTAACACGACCAATATCACGTCCTAAGATCCACTGAACAGCGCTGTAAGTTCTCACAAACTGGCCCTTGAACACGAAACCTCAACTCTCAATTCTTGCATTTTTTCTTCAAAACGTTGACATATTCATATTCATTGCTTGATTTCTAACATAACTGCAATAGCCAATTTTGTTTTTATGCCCTATACTGAGATGCCCGATTCTAGGGTTTATGTGCTTGCTTTTTAGGCGTTTTCAGTGCAGGGAAAATTGGCCACAATGGTTGGTACAGGAGTGATCAGGAGATGGAGACGAGACCAACCATGGTCTTGGAATGAGTTTTTGAAGCCTAGGGACAATTTTAGGAAGAACCTACGGAGCTTCCCGCGGATAAAAATCCGCAGGTAAAAAACCAGTGATAAACGAAGAAGACGCTGACGCGTCTCCCTCCTATTCGCCCTTTTCAAAAATCGCGCGTTTATATTTTTTTTCAGGCATATGTTTTGGTTTACTAATATAATAATTGCGTGTTGTCTTAATAACGAATGAAGCGTGCAGCTCAGATGGCCAAGGCGTTTGTGTATTGATCATTGGGACCTGGGTTCGAATCCCAGGTCCCCCAAAATATTTGTTTGTTCTTTTCTTTATGTGTTCCTATGCAGGCTATCCAAAGCGTCCCACCATGCATCCCAAACATCCAGGTGCCAAGAGGCTACAGGCATGCATCCAAAGGCCAAGAGTGAGTGATTACCATGCTCCCAGTCAATACGTACCATAGACAATCTCAAAGGTCAAAACAGGCTTGCAGCTTAATGGGCCAGGAATTTCTAAACTCACCTCCAAAAAAGGCCTGGCACCCCCCCTGGTTTATTATTTCTTTTTATTTTCCCTTTCTTTTATTTTCTTTTAATTATAATTATTATCATTATTATTATTAACTAACAAATAATTATTTTCATAATTAATTCAAAAAACAATATTTTCTTATTATTATTATTATTTATTAATTTCACCTTAATTTAATTATTTTTGTAAATAAATTCTAAATATAATTAATTTAGTTAATTACGTTAACTTTGACAATTTTTGCAATAAATAAAATCAATCTAGAATTAGGGTTTTTCTTTTGACTTTCAATTTTAATCCTTTTTATTTTATTTTCATTAAAACATAAAAAACACAAAAATACTTTTTTTCTTTTAATTAATTAATTAATTAGTAAATCAGGTTTAATATTTAATTAATTGCAAAAAGGACCAAAATTCCATTCTTTTCTCAAAAAAGGGTCAAAACCCTAAGACTTTTTCCGATTTAATTCTTTCGCGCGCATATTTATTTTTTATTATTATTTTGATCATATTTATGTACCTGCTCCGAGAATGTAATAGATAATTAGGGCTTTTATCGCTTTCTTTATTTTCTCGCAATTTATTTTCCAAGGGTTATGTTTTTGGCGATGTAAATACCCGAAGCCTTGTAATAGCGTAGATTCACTTTCCGCAATTTATTTTCCGCATAATTATTAAACTGTTAACTATGCATGACAAGATTTGCCTGAAAAATAAAATTAACTTGTAGCTCACCTTAACTTGTGCAAAGACAATTAACATGAAACCTGACACACGTGCACATGCCACTCTTAGGGTACGCATCACTTGGTTGCCTCGAGGTGGTCATTAAGTATAGGGTGTTTTAGAGGTCGCCCTCCTGTCTAAAGATCCAGTTGCCTCGAAACGATTGCCTCGGATAAAAAGGATCTAGGACATTAGGGTTACCGCTAAGGCGTCCTACTATTGCTTTGGTGACCACATGTCCCTATAATCGAATTGACCCGAATAACTCCAACGATGGTGCTACCTACTTCTCAATAGTGGGATAGTACTGTCTAAAAGACTCTTACACAGCTTAATTCCTTAGAGTAGGTAGATTTCTCCTGGGTACTTGCTCTTTCAAAAAAACAAAAAAAACAACTTTTCGCACCTACACTTTCAAAAGTTTTCAAACAAATACTTCATACACTCTTGAGGACTGATACAAGAGTTACCTAGAAGTTTTCAAAACGAAACTTTTTCAAAGCCCACAAACACAAGAAAAGCAAACAATTTTTGAAAACATAGTGAGCAAATACCTAAGAGCCCGTGGATAACCATGGATAGAAAGGGTGCTAACACCTTCCCTTTCTATAATCTACCTCCCGAACCGAGAAACATCTCGAAAAGGAATTTTGCTGTGCTTTTGTCCTTTCCTTATTGGAGAAAATAAAAGACGGTGGCAACTCTTGCTTACCGCGACATTTCGCGAACCAGCATTCCCAAACAGTCAGTTCTATTTCCACTGATCACTGAACTGGTGACTTTGCTAGGGATTCTGTATAAGTGAGGTGTACCTTAGGATTAGATCATTCTATGTTTTCAATTGTATGTCTTGATTGCGTTTATATTGTGGGCTTGCATCGGAGTTTCATAGATCCTAACCCGGATATGGGGAATACCCTTTAGGTAGCATAAGCTGTGAGGGACCTGTCCGGCGTAGACCGACACGGGTGAAGCAGTAGCTACGTTGGTGTGACACCTTGGTCTGTATCGATATCCCTTGTGTTGGAACGAGGAGAATATGGGTCTTCTGAGGAGTCATTAAGCACCAACCAACCTTAGAACCCTAAATTGACCCAACTTGTCCATAGAACAGTAGCAGTATGCTACACTCATTGAGGCTAAACTCTCGCGATGGTTCTGGCCGCAAGAAAAGATTGCGACGCTGGAGTTATGACCGATTGAGGGTAGTCAGTGATATTGAGATCCTCTAGAACGCGGTTACTATTTTCTAGGACAGGTCTTAACCAACTGAACTAAAAGATGGTAGTACCTAAACTTCATGGTGGCCTAAACTCTAAGGGCTGTCTTGTGTGACTTGTGTGCCTTATCATGTTTGCCTTTGTGAATACTTGTGGTGTGCTCTTATCATAACATCATACCATCATAACATTGCATGCATCCTGCATAAGGACTGACCCATTTCAAAGACAAGAGGGTTTCATCTTTGCTCTGTTTTGTAGGACACTATGATGCCTATGCTAAGGAATACTATCCGGCTCAACTTTGTTCACCCACCTGATTTGCTTAAAGAATTGGTTGACAGAATTCCAAATACTACTTCCTTCATCAAGAGGCATGGTTCTCTTCTCGGTTTAGTCACTTCAAAGTGGGACCAACAACTGATGAGTGTCCTGACCCAGTTTTATGATCCCTTGTACCATTGCTTCACCTTTCAAGACTTCCAACTGGTCCCTACCCTGGAAGAATTCTCTGATTTGCTTGGTATCCCTGATTTGGAACAGACTCCATTCACTGGTTGGGAAAAAACTCTTAGGCTTGAGGAGATTGCTGCAGCCCTTCCCTTGACCACCAAGGAGGTAATGGATAACTGGGAGACTAGAAGCGGAGTCAAGGGCTTTTTGGCTAAGTTTCTGATTGGTAAAGCTAACAGCTTCTGGAATGACTTAGACTTTAGGGCATACGAAGACATTCTGGATCTCTTAATCTACAGTCTGGTATTGTTTCCAAATCCTGATACCTTTGTCAATGTCAACGCCATAAGGATCTTCATCTCTCGGAACCCTGTACCCACTCTCTTGGGTGATATCCTGCAACAACTCTATGCTCGTACTACCCGAAGACTGGGAACTTTGTGGTGTTGTGCTCCTTTGTTAGTGAGGTGGTTTATTTCGCACCTCCCTAAGTTCGTGCTGAAGAACAAAGAAGGAAGGGGCTGGGCTCATAGGTTAATGTCTCTCACTAATAATGACATCATTTGGACTCTCAGAGGTTTGGATGAGGTAGCTGTTATTGATTGTTGCGGAGAGTATCCTAATGTTCCTTTGATCGGTACTCAGGGAGGAATCTCTTATAATCCATGTTTAGCTCTCCGTCAGTTTGGAAGAGCCAGAAGAGCAGGGCCTCATGAGATGTTGGTGCCTCACATCAGTTTTGAATTTCAGGTAGATAGTGACGAGTTGCATCGTAGATTCATCCGGGCTTGGGACAGAATTCACAAAGCTGACCCACATGAGTTGGGGCCAAAGACCTCTCTGCCTATGGAATCCTACTACAGATGGGTCAGCATCCGTGCTCAGAAGTTAGGTATGCCATATGAAGCTGTCAGGCCTATCATTCTCGAATTTCCTGATAGAGACGGGGTTCCTCCAACTGTACTCCCTCCTCAGATACCCACTGATGTTGACACACTAAAGAGGTCTTGGGCGCAACTGCAGGAAGAACGGGATTCTTATCGGGAAAGGTTCAATGAACAAGAACACAAAATCCAGAAGCTGACCAAGCAATTGGAAAACGAGCGGATCTTGAACGACTATATCCGTACTGAGAAGAAGAGACCATGGGAGCACTGATGGGCTTTGGATGTTTCCTTTACAACTTTCATTTCCTTTTCAGTATTTTCATTTATGTAACGCCTAAGGGCAATTTCTTGAACAATTTAAATTCCGAAGTTTAATCTAATAAAGTGTGTTTCCTTTTTGTTTACAAAGTTGAATCCCGAATGTCTTTGAAAACATAAATCATACGCATTTCATTCATCATATGCATAACAGGTACCCTTTTACAGGTCACTTATTCTTCTTCACTGTTTATTTCAGCAATCATCATGACTTCTGAACCTACTACTGAACAAGCTATCAAGGCCCTCCAGGCCCAGAACGTCCAGTTCCAAGAGTTGGTCATGAGCTTAGCCCAGGGTCAACAGGAGTTGAAGACGCTGATTCTGAAGAAGAAGAAGAAGAGGACTGTACTGTTCAACACTGGACGCCGATTCGGAAACGGACTACAAAATGAGGCTGATCTGGCTACTTCCTCTGTAGGGAAAGACAGCCCCCAAGAGAGAAGGGTTCCTAGTCCCGTGGTCTCCGACAACGAGACAGATTACAATGATGAGCAGTACCCTCCTGCTGAGGACAGGTACAAACATCTGGAGGACCGTTTAAGTGCTATGGAGATCCAACATGTGCCCGGGTTGGACTTTGGATACCTAGGCTTATCTTTTGTGGTGGTGATTCCATATAAGTTCAAGGCGCCTGCCTTTGCAAGGTACGGCAGAGCTTCCTGTCCTAAACTGCATCTCAGATCATATGTAAGGAAGATCCAACCGTATACTGCTGACAAGAATTTATGGATCCATTTCTTCCAGGATAGTCTTTCAGGGACTCAACTCGAATGGTTCTATCAGCTGGATGGAGCCAGTATTCGAAACTGGGAGGACTTGGCTACTGCATTTTATAGGCAATATCAGTATAATTCCGACCTCGCTCCTACGCGTACCCAACTCCAGGGTATGTCACTAGGGACGGGCGAAGGATTTAAGGAGTATGCGCAAAAGTGGAGAGACCTGGCTGGAAGGGTGCAGCCACCTTTGACTGACTGTGAACTCGTTGACATGTTCTTGGGGACCCTGTATGGTCCTTTCTTCAACCATCTGATTGGGAATTCTTCTGCTGGGTTTACAGATCTGATCTTGACTGGTGAGAGAATAGAAGCTGGTATCAAGTCTGGGAAGATACAGAAAGGTGCCACCTCGAGTACTGAAAAGAAACCATTCAAGAAGGAGTCTAGTGCTGTCTATGGATCAAGGAGACAAAATAAACCAGAACGCTGCCAAGCTGTCAACGTGGTGGTAATTTCTAAGCCTGCTGCTGCTCCTCAGCAATATAACCAACCAAGGGGTGAGAGACCTAAAAGGCAGTACACTCGGCTCAGTATGACCCTGTCTCAGATATTGCCACAACTACTGTCAACCAATCTGGTAACTGTCAAAGAAGCTTCAAAGGTTGTGAATACAACATTTCCAAAGTACAATCCCAACGCCCGCTGCGCTTATCACTCTGACAGCCCGGGGCATACTACAGATGATTGTTGGGCTCTGAGGAACAAGGTTCAGGACCTTATTGATGCTAAAGAAATACAGTTCGAGGCGCCCGAAAGGCCCAATGTTGTGACTGCTCCCATGCCCAAGCATGGAGTGAATGTTGTGGAAGAAGATCTGTATGTAGCCTCCGTGGATGAGATTGTTACTCCGCTATTGACCGTCAAAAGGAACCTGTTGCTAGTCGGTTTATTTCTGGGATGTGGTAAAGGTTGCCTTCTATGTTCTGTTTCACCTGCTGGTTGTCCTTTGCTGAAATCAGGTATCCAAAGCCTAATGGATAATAAAGAGATCTTGTTCGAGAAGATTGCTGTTCCTGCTACCCCTATTGAAGAAGTGTCCATTGTTACTATTTTCAACAACTCTCCTAAGGCTCCCTCAAAGAAGCCTGTCAAAATCATGTCTACTCAGAAGATTGCTCCTATCATCATCACTGTTCCAGGGCCCATCCCCTATAAATCTGACAAAGCTGAACCGTGGCACTATGGGGCAGATGTTTATGTGCTTGGAGTTAAACAAGAGTTTGATACTAGTACCGGCGTCAGCAACATCACCGGGCCTGCCAAAGTCACCCGCAGCGGTAGGCTTTTCTCACCTGATATTGTGCCACCAGCCATCCAGAGACCTATTGTCATCACACCTGCAAGAGTGCCTATTTCCCTTCCTGACCAAGTTCCTATTTCTACCCCTGCTGCCGAGTCATCTGACGCTCAGGGCAAAGGGATTGCTACTGATTTGCCTGCCCAGATAGAGGCACCAAAGACCACCACTGTTGAAGCTTCCAAGCAGGAGATGGAAGAGATTCTTAAAATTATCAAGAAGAGTGATTTCAATGTAGTTGAACAGCTGGGGCACACCCCATCTAAAATTTCTATGCTATCACTGTTGTTGTGTTCAGAGGCCCATGCCAAGGCCCTGATTACCTTCCTGAAGACGGCCCACGTGCCACAAGAGACATCTGCTGATCAGTTCACCGAGTGTGTATCCAACTTAACTGCTGATAATGGTTTGGGTTTCTCCGACGCTGATCTGACCGCTAAGGGGAAGAACCATAACGATGCCCTACATGTCTCCATTGAATGCAGGGGCACTACTCTTGCCCATGTGCTGGTTGACACTGGGTCCTCGTTGAATGTATTACCCAAGAAAGCTCTAGACATGCTGGATTGTGAGGGTTTAGAACTCAAGCCAAGTAACATTGTTGTCTGGGCCTTTGACGGGTCTAAGAGGATGGTACATGGTGAAGTTGACATTCCAATCAGGGTTGGTTCTCAGGTCTTTGACTCTACATTCTACGTTATGGACATCCGACCATCCTACTCTTGTTTGCTGGGTCGTCCTTGGATCCATAAGGCTGGGGCTGTGACCTCCACACTACATCAGAAGCTGAAGTACCCGGTCAGAGGGAAAATTGTGACAGTTCAGGGGGAGGAAGAATATATGGTAAGCCACCTCAACTCATTCCGGTACATAGAAATGGATGGGGAGTTCATTGAGACCCCCTTTCAACACTTTGAAGAGGTTCCTCAGACACTGGCATTAGCTGAAATTGTGACTGAAGAAGATTCTCCTTTGAAGATGGCTTCCTTAAAGGATGCCCGGGATGTGATTGAGAGGGGTGAGTGTGCAAACTGGGGCCGACTTCCTGATTTCACTCCAAAGACTGACAAGTTTGGTTTGGGTTTCACTGCAGAAGCTCAGAGGGCTATTCGTAAAGCAAGGATTGGAAGACCTCCTGTATTCATCACTAACCCGGGAGTAAATGCTATTGAAGATGACGTGGAGGAACCTGAATTCGACAGCTGGATCTACCCAACAACCAACGGTGGACCGAACAACTGGACTGCGAAAGACTTCACACCTATTACTTTTGTCACTCAGTAATGAACTCCTTTGTTTTGAATTTGTAACAGACAATAATTTGAAACTTTATGGCCCGGTGTCTTACCCGGGGCACCGTGGCTTCATTTGTGAGGGCTTTTGTGTGTCATTTTCATATATCATTAATAAAAGCATTGGATGTTTTTTGCATTTCAAATCTTGCGCTCCTTGTCTTTCTTTATTATATATATTGCAAAACAACTATATTTACACACACTCACCTATACAGGTTCCAATCCACTATGGATCTCACTGGTAACGACTCTGCTACTGCCAGTTATGACTTCGAAAATCCGATCAACTTAGCCGAAGACGAAGGTGAAGATGATTGTGAGGTGCCTGGTGAGCTTGCAAGACTATTACTCCAGGAAGAGAGGGCCATTCAGCCACATGAAGAGCCAGTGGAAACGGTAAATCTGGGTACTGAGACAGACAGAAAGGAAGTCAAGATTGGTGCCAATCTGGAGGCTAGTGTGAAACAACGGTTGATTCAGATGCTGCATGACTATGTGGAAATCTTTGCCTGGTCTTACGAAGACATGCCTGGGTTGGATACCGACATTGTGGTTCATCACCTGCCTACCAAGGAAGAATGCCCTCCGGTAAAACAGAAGGTCCGCCGTATGCGTCCAGAGATGTCCGAGAAAATCAAGGCTGAGGTTATGAAACAATTTGATGCCGGGTTTCTAGCAGTGACTTCTTACCCTCAGTGGGTTGCCAACGTGGTTCTAGTGCCGAAGAAAGATGGTAAGGTCCGAATGTGTGTTGATTACAGGGATTTGAACAGGGCGAGCCCCAAGGATAACTTCCCCCTGCCTCACATCGACGTTCTGGTTGACAATACTGCTCAACATAAGGTATTCTCCTTCATGGACGGGTTCTCCGGTTATAATCAAATCAAGATGGCTCCTGAAGACATGGAGAAGACTACCTTTATTACTCAGTGGGGCACCTTTTGCTACAAGGTCATGCCTTTTGGGTTGAAAAATGTTGGGGCAACTTACCAACGTGCCATGGTTGCTTTGTTTCATGACATGATCCATCATGAAATTGAGGTGTATGTTGACGATATGATTGCAAGGTCCCAAACTGAGGAGGAACACCTTGGCCATCTACAGAAGTTGTTTGACCGGTTGAAGTTATACAAGCTGAGGTTGAACCCAAACAAGTGCACCTTTGGGGTGAGATCTGGAAAACTACTAGGCTTCGTCGTGAGCGATAAAGGTATTCAAGTGGACCCTGCCAAAGTGAAAGCCATACAAGAGATGCCAGTTCCCAAGACAGAGAAAGAAGTCAGAGGTTTTCTAGGACGGCTTAACTACATTGCCTGATTCATCTCACATCTAACTGCTACCTGTGAACCAATCTTCAAGCTACTGAAGAAAGATCAAGTAGTACGTTGGAACGATGAATGTCAGGCCGCTTTCGAAAGAATCAAAGAGTATCTCCAAGAGCCACCCATTCTTATGCCACCGGTTGAAGGGAGACCTCTAATCTTATACTTGACAGTACTTGACAGCTCAATGGGATGTGTGCTGGGGCAACATGACGAGTCTGGCCGAAAAGAGCACGCCATTTATTACCTTAGCAAAAAGTTTACCGACTGTGAGACCCGATACTCACTGCTCGAGAAAACTTGCTGCGCTTTGGTATGGGCTGCTCACTGGCTGAGACAATATATGTTGACTCACACTACTCTGTTGATTTCAAAAATGGATCCAATAAAGTACATCTTCGAAAAGCCTGCCTTGTCCGGAAGAATAGCAAGATGGCAGATGATCTTGACCGAATACGACATCCAGTACACGACTCAAAAAGCAATCAAGGGAAGTGTATTGGCAGACCATTTGGCACACCAGGCAGTGGACGACTACCAACCTATGAACTTTGAGTTTCCAGACGAGAATATCATGGTAGTGACTGATTGTGAAGTACCTGGACCGGATGAAGGACCTGAGGAAGGATCCCGATGGTCAATGCACTTTGACGGAGCCTCAAACGCTTTGGGTAACGGTATTGGCGCTATGATCATATCCCCTAAAGGCACTCATACTCCACTTACCGCCCGACTATGTTTCAACTGCACCAACAACATGGCAGAGTATGAAGCATGCATCATGGGTCTTCGAGCTGTAATCGACCTAAGGATCAAGTTTCTGAGTGTCTTCGAATATTCCGCTCTCGTGATCAGTCAGATCAAAGGCGAGTGGGATACGAAACACCCAAATCTTATTCCCTACAAGGAGTATGTATTGACATTGATTCCCCATTTCGAGGAGATAACTTTTGAACACTTCCCAAGAGAGGAGAATCAGTTGGCGGACGCGCTGGCTACGATGTCTTCTATGTTCAAAGTCAAATGGGACAACGAGGCTCCTCGGATCATTATCTAGAAGTTGGATGAACCTGCACATTGCTGTGATCTTGAGGCTGAAGAGGTAACAGAAAAGCCGTGGTTTCATGAAGTAAAGAGGTACCTTGAAGCTCAAGAATACCCTGAGGGTGCATCTGCTAATGACAAGAAGTTTATGAGAAAGTTCGCGGCAAAATTCTTCCTCAGCAACTGCATTCTCTACAAACAAAACCATGATTCAACCTTACTGCGTTGTGTGGATAAGACTGAAGCAGAAAGGATCATGGCAGAGCTGCATGAAGGTACCTTCGGAACCCATTCCAGTGGACACACCATGGCAAAGAAAATCCTTCGGGCAGGATATTACTGGTCCACAATGGAATCCGACTGTTACCAACATTCTCGGACATGTCACAAATGCCAGATCTATGCTGATAAGGTGCACATTCCTCCAGTTCCTTTGAACATCTTGACAGCACCTTGGCCTTTTGCAATGTGGGGCATTGATATGATCGGAGAGATCAGACCGACGACATCCAACGGGCATCGCTTCATCCTGGTAGCAATCGATTACTTCACGAAGTGGGTTGAAGAAGCTTCCTTTGCCACCATAACCAAGAACGTCGTGGCACGGTTCATTCGGCACAACCTGATCTGTCGATACGGTGTACCTGAGAGGATCATTACGGATAATGGTACCAATCTTAACAACAAGATGATCACTGAGCTCTGCGAGCAATTTAAGATACAGCACCACAACTCTTCTCCTTACCGACCGAAGATGAATGGGGCTGTAAAAGCGGCGAATAAGAACATTAAGAAGATTGTGCAGAAGATGACAGTGATGTATAAAGATTGGCACGAAATGTTACCGTTTGCTCTTCATGGGTACCGTACCTCAGCACGGACATCAACAGGGGCAACACCCTTTTCCTTGGTCTATGGCATGGAGGCAGTCTTGCCTATTGAAGTCCAGATACCCTCTCTCCGGATAATGAAGGATGCAGGTTTGAGCGAAGATGACTGGATCCAGACTCGGCTTGATCAATCAAACCTGATTGACGAAAAGAGACTCAGTGCTATTTGTCATGGTCAGACGTACCAAAAATGGATGATCAAGGCTTTTAACAAGAAAGTCAGACGACAGGAGTATCAAGTCGGAGACCTGGTAATCAAGCGCATCATCCTACCTCAAGGTGATCCCAGGGGCAAATGGACCCCCACGTACGAAGGTCCATTTGTGGTTAAGAACATCTTCTCAGGAGGAGCCATGATTCTAACCACCATGGATGGTGACGACCTTCCTCATCCCGCCAATGCAGACATAGTAAAAAGATACTACGCATGAATAAAAGACCCGCTAGGTTGACACACCTAGGCAAAAATAAGGGCTTCCTGGCGAACCAAAAGGGTTCGGGAAAAAATAAGGGATGAAAATAAAAAAAATCTGTACACCTGGCAAGTCAAAAACCTGAAAAGGCAGCTTGGGCAAAAATGGGTATCCCGGTGGACTGAAAACCCGAAAGGGCGGTCCAGGCAAAAGTTAAGGATAAGCGTAATACTATGTCTCATTGGATCACCCTGCATCCAGACTTTGGTATCAAATATCAGGCTTACACGACATCAATCAATCAGCTTCATCTCCAACAAAGCAGCAAAGTGATAAGACGCTTGAAGACATAAAGGCGATAACAGAGTTGGAACCCAGTGGGATTTTCACATAGCTGTTTTGTTTTTCTTTTCACAAAATTGTATAAACTCTATTTTGTTCAGCGGCGTTCTCTTACTAGGACGTCAGCCTCTTGTACACAAAACGCCTATTTACAGGCAAATTCCAAGAATCAATACAAGCTCACTTTTTTAGACAAATTGCCAATTGTTTTTCCTTTATCTGTTTTGTTTTGCAAAGAACGTCCAATGTTCATTTTTGATATATGCATTTGACATTAATTGCTAACTCATAAATACTTGCATGCGAAACAAAGGACTAATTACAGGTGACATCAGAAACAGGGGCAATAATGAATTGTCTAAGCGATCTAGTTGCTCTGTCCACCAAGGTACCAAGTTAAGTTCGGCTGAAGAATGTAACCAAGATTCCTTCACTCTCCGCAGAGTAAGACAAGATTCAACAATACTCTCCCCCGAGCAGAGTTGGTCTCCCATCAGCCCCGAAAAGGCACAGTATCCCTAGCAAGTCAGCAACACTCTCCCCAAGCAGAGTTAGGCTACTGTCATCCGTAAGGAAGTTGGGTATCCCCAGAAGATCTTAATATTCCCTAGCAGAATATACAGATATTTCTCCACAAGCATCCCCGGCAGTCTTAATATTCCTCGACAGAAATATAAGATTGTTCCCCGGCGGAATACCAGACACCCCAGTGGAGTCATTCCCCAGTGCAGTCCAAAAAAAGTTTCCCCAGGAGAGTTGAATCATCCTCCCCAGTAGATTCTGTAAGCTTGTCCCCGGCAGAGTACAAATATCTCTCCCAGCCATATTCAGAGGTTATCCCCCACCAGAGCCTAACTGGGTTATCCTCAGCAAATTACAACGGAAAGATCGTCCCCGACAAAGTTCTTCCTATCCCCCAGCGGAGTTCATCAAAATTCCCCAACAAAACTTATCAACGGAATCCTCAGCGGAGTTATCATTAAATTCTCAGTGAAGTATCTCTTCCCCATAGAGTAATTCCCCGCAGAGTAATCTCTTCAACAAGTTTATTCCCCAACGGAGTCATTTTCTCCTACCGGTTTATTCTTGCAATCATCATCCCCAGCGGAAACGAAGAACTCTACTCTTCAACATCAGCCCAGGATTTAACAAGCTCCCAGCATTCGTCAAGGATTTATTTTCCCAGACGAAAATACATTCATAAACATCTCACATTTCATACTTACATACATGATAAAGTGCATACGACACAATCTCATTTATGTTTGAAAACATCATGACATCATGCATTTCATACATCACGACGTTGCATACAACTAATGTTTTGCCTTTTCAGGAAGAGGTCAATTAAAAGATGATTACCATCAACATCTTAAAGTTCCGGATTCGATACCTGTATCTAGCCAGGGCATATCTGTGAGCGAATGATTAGAGGTCTACGCCTGTATCCAGCCAGGAAAGCTATCTCGATCAACCTTTTGAAGTTCCAGATTTGATACCTGTATCTAGCCAGGGCATATCTGTGAGCGACTGATTAGAGGTTTACGCCTGTATCCAGCCAGGAAAGCTATCTCGATCAACCTTTTGAAGTTCCAGATTCGATACCTGTATCTAGCCAGGGCATATCTGTGAGCGACTGGTCAGAGGTCTACACCTGTATCCAGCCAGGAAAGCTATCTCGACTAACCTTTTTGAGTTCCAGATTCGATACCTGTATCTAGCCAGGGCATATCTGTGAGCGACTGATCAGAGGTATACACCTGTATCTAGCCAGGAAAGCTATCTCTACCAACCTTTGAAGTTCCAGATTCGATACCTGTATCTAGCCAGGGCATGTCTGTGAGCGACTGGTCAGAGGTCTACACCTGTATCCAGCCAGGAAAGCTATCTCGACCAACCTTTTTGAGTTCCAGATTCGATACCTGTATCTAGCCAGGGCATATCTGTGAGCGACTGATCAGAGGTCTACACCTGTATCCAGCCAGGAAAGCTATCTCTACCAACCTTTGAAGTTCCAGATTCGATACCTGTATCTAGCCAGAGCATGTCTGTGAGCGACTGATTAGAGGTCTACGCCTGTATCCAGCCAGGAAAGCTATCTCGGTCAACCTTTTGAAGTTCCAGATTCGATACCTGTATCTAGAAAGGGCATATCTGTGAGCGATTGATTGTAGATCTATACCTGTATCTAGCCAGGAAAGTATCTGCATGAAGAGTTTGAAGATCAACACCTGTAACAGGCCAGGAAATTATCTTTCTTTCTCAGGTACGCGAGTTCTCGCTAAGGAATCTCTTACGCGATCGACACCCCTGGATGGCATCTATGAGCCCATTCCCGACAGGATTCTGTCACATCTCCAGATGGAATCTATAAGCCCATCCTCCTATCCATCATATCTCCAAATGGCATCTGTAAGCCCATTCCCGACATCACAGTGCTGATACCACACCACACTATGCGAGTGCAAATTTCTGGGCACTTTAGTGTTCAATCCTCTTCCACCTTCGGATCACGAAAGGCACGCAAGCCAATCTACATCCTCAGGTTTAAGAAGATTGAACAGGGGCAACTATTGTACCCCAAAATTTTCCCTCCCATATTCTCCAAGATTTATCAAGAATCATCTCCAAGTGGCTCAAGATTTCTCAAGGGTTGCACAGTCCAAATGCCTCCTAAGCCAGTCAAAATTAGGGTTTTGGTTCTTTCAAGGAATTTGAGGTTTTCAATGGCTCAATCAAGTCCCATAGGTTTATATACATTGTCAAGCATCTATATGTCAAGTCTCAAGACTCACAGTGCCAAATTCCACAATCAAAAGCCCTATTTGGTTCACAATCAACTGCAGGGGAAAAATGGTCATTTTATAGTCAAAAGTCAAGATTTTTGGTCAACATCTTATTTTGATTCCACAATCATCATTTGATCAAGTCTTGATTATGATTCCACAAGAATGGCTCAAAAATCATCAAAGATGCAAAAGTTACTATTTTTGGATAGGAGAAAAGTCAACTGTATCTTGACCAGGGCATAACTTTTTCATGGTTCATCATAAAAATGCCATCCAATGCTCATTTTGAAGGGGATGACATTTCCTACAACTCATCTTCATATTCCAAGTCCAATAAATGCTCTCACAAAAAGTTATCAATTTCTACATTATAGGTCAATTTCAAAAGTCAACAAAAATGCACTTTAAGTCAAAGACCATAACTTGAGATTGGTAAATCCAAATGACATGGGACCAAAGGCGTTGGTTAGAGGACTTCAAGACCTTTCCAAAATGTCCAAGAACGTGTTCATATGATCAAAATTGAGCAAGATATGCATTGGAGAAGTTGGGAAATTTTTGTGAAATTGCAAAAGTCAATTATCCTTAAAACTTCAATTTTTGACAAAAGGGCCCACTTTCTTCCACTTGATTCAGCCTTGTCATGCCACACACGTGTCCCATGATTAATTTCAAGATCAAACATTTATTTTTCTATTTTATTTAATTTTTATTGATTTAATTCATTTTAAATCTATAATAATTCAAATAAAATCTAAAAATCAATGGAATAGTATCTTTATGATTTGAACAGCTTTCATATATCATGTGCCAACTAACCAATTCGTGCTAGGGCTTTATTGTGCATAAGATCTTAGATTTGCTTTAAATTTGGAAAGGTTTTCAATGGTGGTCAATCAAATCTCCAAACTTCAATACACAAAGATACAAGCCCAAATTTTGACCTAGACTGATTGCCTTATACATATACAAGGAGTCTAAACCTAATTCACAACCTAAGCATTGCTAAAAACGGCCAAGGCAAAACTGAAAAAGTGTTAGAAAAGTGGGAGATCAAGAACACTATTGGATGCGTTTTCAGACAAAAAATAAGAACGTGGTTCCCTTCCTTGCTATCCACTGAAGCTAACGCGACCAATATCACGTCCTAAGATCCACTGAACAGCGCTGTAAGTTCTCACAAACTGGCCCCTGAACACGAAACCTCAACTCTCAATTCTTGCATTTTTTTCTTCAAAATGTTGACATATTCATATTCATTGCTTGATTTCTAACATAACTGCAATAGCCAATTTTGTTTTTATGCCCTATACTGAGATGCCCGATTCTAGGGTTTATGTGCTTGCTTTTTAGGCGTTTTCAGTGCAGGGAAAATTGGCCACAATGGTTGGTACAGGAGTGATCGGGAGATGGAGACGAGACCAACCATGGTCTTGGAATGAGTTTTTGAAGCCTAGGGACAATTTTAGGAAGAACCTATGGAGCTTCCCGCGGATAAAAATCCGCAGGTAAAAAACCAGTGATAAACGAAGAAGACGCTGACGCGTCTCCCTCCTATTCGCCCTTTTCAAAAATCATGCGTTTATATTTTTTTTCAGGCATATGTTTTGGTTTACTAATATAATAATTGTGTGTTGTCTTAATAACGAATGAAGCGTGCAGCTCAGATGGCCAAGGCGTTTGTGTATTGATCATTGGGACCTGGGTTCGAATCCCAGGTCCCCCAAAATATTTGTTTGTTCTTTTCTTCATGTGTTCCTATGCAGGCTATCCAAAGCGTCCCACCATGCATCCCAAACATCCAGGTGCCAAGTGGCTACAGGCATGCATCCAAAGGCCAAGAGTGAGTGATTACCATGCTCCCAGTCAATACGTACCATAGACAATCTCAAAGGTCAAAACAGGCTTGCAGCTTAATGGGCCAGGAATTTCTAAACTCACCTCCAAAAAAGGCCTGGCACCCCCCTGGTTTATTATTTCTTTTTATTTTCCCTTTCTTTTATTTTCTTTTAATTATAATTATTATCATTATTATTATTAACTAACAAATAATTATTTTCATAATTAATTCAGAAAACAATATTTTCTTATTATTATTATTATTTATTTATTTCACCTTAATTTAATTATTTTTGTAAATAAATTCTAAATATAATTAATTTAGTTAATTAGGTTAACTTTGACAATTTTTGCAATAAATAAAATCAATCTAGAATTAGGGTTTTTCTTTTGACTTTCAATTTTAATCCTTTTTATTTTATTTTCATTATAACATAAAAAACACAAAAATACTTTTTTTCTTTTAATTAATTAATTAATTAGTAAATTAGGTTTAATATTTAATTAATTGCAAAAAGGACCAAAATTCCATTCTTTTCTCAAAAAAGGGTCAAAACCCTAAGACTTTTTCCGATTCAATTCTTTCGCGCGCATATTTATTTTTGATTATTATTTTGATCATATTTATGTACCTGCTCCGAGAATGTAATAGATAATTAGGGCTTTTATCGCTTTCTTTATTTTCTCGCAATTTATTTTCCAAGGGTTATGTTTTTGGCGATGTAAATACCCGACGCCTTGTAATAGTGTAGATTCACTTTCCGCAATTTATTTTCCGCACAATTATTAAATTGTTAACTATGCATGACAAGATTTGCCTGAAAAATAAAATTAACTCGTAGCTCACCTTAACTTGTGCAAAGACAATTAACATGAAACCTGACACACGTGCACATGCCACTCTTAGGATACGCATCACTTGGTTGCCTCGAGGTGGTCATTAAGTATATGGTGTTTTAGAGGTCGCCCTCCTGTCTAAAGATCCAGTTGCCTCGAAACGGTTGCCTCGGATAAAAAGGATCTAGGACATTAGGGTTACCGCTAAGGCGTCCTACTATTGCTTTGGTGACCACATGTCCCTATAATCGAATTGACCCGAATAACTCCAACGATGATGCTACCTACTTCTCAATAGTGGGATAGTACTGCTAAAGGACTCTTACACAACTTAATTCCTTAGAGTAGGTAGATTTCTCCTGGGTACTTGCTCTTTCAAAAAAACCAAAAAAAAACAACTTTTCGCACCTACACTTTCAAAAGTTTTCAAACAAATACTTCATACACTCTTGAGGACTGATACAAGAGTTACCTAGAAGTTTTCAAAACGAAAGTTTTTCAAAGCCCACAAACACAAGAAAAGCAAACAATTTTTGAAAACATAGTGAGAAAATACCTAAGAGCCCGTGGATAACCACGAATGGAAAGGGTGCTAACACCTTCCCTTTCTATAATCTACCTCCCGAATCAAGAAACATCTCGAAAAGGAATTTTGCTGTGCTTTTGTCCTTTCCTTGTTGGAGAAAATAAAAGACGGTGGCGACTCTTGCTTACCGCGACATTTCGCAAACCAACATTCCCAAACAGTCAGTTCTATTTCCACCGATCACACTAATCCTTTTAGTTTTGCTTCTTGTTTTATTAAACATGCTTTAAGAACTAACATGGCCATAAGGTAATGCTAGCATGGCCTTAGGCCATGTTTCTATTCAAAATCTCAAACGAAAGGAATAGGAGGAAAGAGGTATGAAACGAAGCCTTGGGCTTCCACACTGACTTCCAAGCCCCAATCGAAGGAGGCAAAAAAGGACTTAAGGTGAAGAGGGAACTCCATGCTGAACGAAAGAGACAACCAGAAGGATGGCCATGCTGATTCCAGGCCCCAGTCGAAGGAGACAGGAAGGCAGAATCGAAGGCTGCACCCCATGCCTCAGGCTGAGCCCAAATCGAAAGGCATGACCTCACTGACTCCAGGCCAAAATCGAAGGAAGCCAAGAAGTGCAGAATTGAAGAATGTGGTTGCCTGAATCGAAAGAGCCCATTTTCCTTTCTTTATTTTATTTTGTCTTTATATTTTCTTGCTATTCAATATGGTTGTAATAGTGTAGGATTTATTTTTCTACATTTTTATTACTTTTGTACAAATATTAGTAATTAGGATGTATGGCAAGATAAAAACAACAAGTAGACAACCTAAAAATTAAAGACAAAAATGCATGCAAATCAAACACACTATTCACACATGCACCCTTAAGGTAATCTCACTTGTTGCCTTGGAAAAATAGTCATATCCCTCAAATATGGGCATTTTAGCAAAGACCCTTGATAAAAGATCGTAGTCCCTCGATGACCCTCAATGTTGCCTTCGGTAAATGATCTAGTCCCTAAACGACATTGCTAAAATGTCCTATAGGTTGCCTTCTATGACTATACAAACGTCCCACGCCCGTCCCTTCACATCCAATGACGGGGATTCTTACCAAATCAATGGTAAGATAGAAACATCTAAAGGAGGAGGAAAATAACAAAGACATTTTGAGTAGGTATGATGCTCCTAGTTGCTTGATTGCGCACAACAAAAACATTTTATACACTAACACTTTCATTTGAAACATTTTCAAAAGTTAAAACACTTTGTATGCATTCTTATAGAAACGAGAATTATTACAAAGACACATTTTCAAAATCACTTTCAAAAACACATTCCACAAAAACCTCTTTGAACTATTTTCAAAACTATCACTTTGTACGCGTTCTTATAGAAACGAGAACCATTACAAAGATGTTTTCAAAATACTTTCAAAAACCACACCACAAGCACATTTTCAAACAAAATCAAGTGATCTAACAAGAATCTAAGAGCCCGTAGATGACTACGGATGAAAAGGGTGCTAATACCTTCCCTTTTCATAAACTACCCCCCGAACTCAATAAATAATCTCGAAAGGTCTTTCCTGTTCTTTTCAACCTTTCCTTTTAGATAAAAGAAAAGTCGATGGCGACTCTTGCTATCCACAACAATTACGATCAAACGCAAAACACCCAAGTCACTTCTCCCACCGTGTTACAGAACTGGTGACGCTGCTGGGGAGAATACTTAAAAGTGGGGTTACCTTAGGGCTAGATCACCTTTACTTGCTTTTCATTGTTTAATTTGCTTGCTTTACATTTTGGGGTCTTTGTTTGGGTTACTGTTAAAGATCCTACACTCGGATCTGGGGCACCTTTTAGGTAAGTAACAATAAATCGTGGGGGTTGTGCGGCGTATATTGACATGGTTGAAGCGATAGCTACGTTAATGTGATGCATTTGTTGGTACCGGTAGCCCTTGAGTCAGTCAAGGAGAATACATGACCTCTGAGCAGTTTCATGAAGCACTAACTGACCTTAGAACCCTAATTGAACCACTTGGCCATTAGGAAGTGGTGAAATAGCCGGCTTTGGTTCCAACTGAAGATTGGTTGATACTCGATGCTACGCTCATTGAGACCGGACTTTCGGAATATTTCGGTCGCCATTAAAGAGGCTTGCGCTGAAACAATGCCCGATGAAGAAAGATCAGTGATATTGAGATCCCCTAGAACTTGGTTAATATTACTAGGAAAGGTTGAGCCAACTAAACTTCAAGAGGGTACTTACCTACAAACCTCATGCAAGCCTAAACCTAAGGACTTGCCTGCTTTGTGTGTATATGACTATTTGTACATAATAACTTGCTTGCTTTGCATACTTGTACATAACATCATGACATCATACCATAGCATTTTCAATAACCATTTCAAGGATCTTAAGGGCCTACGATGCAGGGTCATGTTGAACTAGCCGCCTATCAAGGGGCAAAAGGATTCATTCTCTAAATCAAACACCGTCAAGACCAAAGTACGATAAATTGAGTCAAGGGCTATGACCCACTTGACATGGCGAGCTTGATTCTCATGGAAGTATATCCACCGATACGAAGTTCTCCAATCAAAGATGTTGATCAAAATTCAACTTCTAACATCTTCTTGTTTTTACCCCCACAAGATCCTTGAAAACATGCATCCACATATCATGCATCATATCATGACAGGTTTCTCCCATACATGTCTCCTTATCTTCCTACTGTTTATTTTAGTAAGATGGATATGGAACAGACGGTGAAGGATCTCCAAGCATAAAATGCCCAATTCCAATAAATGTTCTTGACTTTGGCTAAAGGGCAAGAGGACCTGAAGACTCTTCTTCTCAAAGACAAGAAGAAAAAGAAGTCATTGGGTGTCCTTAATTTGGGAAGGAGGTTCAAAAGACAAATAGAGCGAGCTCTAGGATTCGCAAATTCGTCAACTGAGGGGGACAATTAGACAAAAGAAGGGGATCATAGTCTGGAGTCTAATGAAGAAGAGGTTGACTATGCTGAAGAACAGTATCCTCCTGCAAACGACAAATACAAATAACTAGAGGATTGTCTTAATTCCATGGAGATCTAGAGAGTACCTGGTCTGGACTTTGAAGAAATGGGATTGGTTTCTGGAGTGGTCATCCCACCAAAGTTCAAAATCCCTACCTTTGCCACGTATGATGGGGTCTCTTGTCCTAAGATGCATCTAAGATCTTATGTCCGCAAGATTCAACCATACACAACTGATCAGAAGCTCTGGGTCCATTTCTTCCAAGAGAGCTTAGCTGAGACGCAACTTGAGTGGTTCTATCAATTGGAGAGTTCCCAAATTCACACTTGGGAAGATCTAGTTGCTACTTTCTACAAGAAGTACCAATACAATGTTGATCTTGCACCAACTCGTGTGCAATTGCAGAATATGACAATGCGTTCCAATGAGGGCTTCAAAGAATACGCTCAAAAGTGGAGAGACTTGGCTGGCAGGGTGCAGCCCCCCTTAACTGACATGGAGCTGATTGACATCTTTATGGGAACCTCGATGGGACCTTTCTTCAATCACCTAATCGGAAGCTCCTCAGTCGAGTTCACCGAGCTAATACTGACTGGCGAAAGATTCAAAGCGGGCATCAAAAGCGGAAAGATCCAAGGAGTTACGTCCTCTAATACTCAGAAAAATACATACAATGGGAAGAAAGAATCCAATGTTGTGTACTTCCAAAAGGGTCATAACAAGAGAAATCATGACCAACATGTGGGGGCAGTCCTAATCTCCGGACCTGCATCGCGGCGACACCAACAAAGTGGAAATCAGCGAAGGCAAGACGAGCCCAAAAGATAGTTTACCAACATCAACATGCCACCGTCCCAAGCACTGCAACACTTGTTGAAGATGGATTTGATTATGTTGATAGGACCTCACCCGAACCTCAAAACTTCTTCTCCTAACTACAATTCTGATGCAATATGTTCATATCATTCTGGCAGTCCTGGGCATGATATTAACGATTGTTAGACACTGAAATACAAGATTCAAAACATGATTGGCGCCAAGGAGATCGAGTTTGATCCTCCAGAGACTCCTAACGTGATCACCGCTCCCATGCCAAATCATTGAGCATTCCAATCCATTTTGAATTTACAATTGTAATTTCTTTTGTTATTCAAACAACTATCTATTAATGTTAAACTCTGTTTTATTAATGCATTGCATATGTTTGTCTTGAATTCATCCATTTGTTTTCAATATATTTAAGTTATGCTTTTTACTCTCTTTATGACATTCAACTCTTGCTAAAAGTTACAAGCCTTTAGAGGGAGGATGACGAAAACAATGCCATAATCTCATACAATATGCTTTTGAACAGGCCTTGCTGACAATGTACATATGTTTATTTCAGTTCCTAAACACTGGAGTTATAAGGAAGATAATCCCTAGTCAACCCCTTCGAGCCAAAGAAGTAGGAGTTTCCTTTTTTTACACAAATTGAAACCTTTAACCAAAACCTGGGGTAGGGTAGTTTCTCAGTTAATTCAAATGCGTGTTCAGTTGCAAACTTTCACTTCGTACACAACAAATGACACGAAAAACATCCTTTTGAATAAAAAAAGATGGCAATGGTTCCCTATCACATAGGCAATCATTATTTCTCATAAAGAAAAGCCCACTAAGTCAAAACCTATGAAGGAGACTTAATAAAAACGAGGGCATCCCGCTGACTAATCTCAAAACAAGAACAACCAAGCAAAAGTCAGGGGTAGAAGATAAAAAAAAGAGGACACTACAAATCCTCAACAACATGGAAGATATGGCAAAAATAATTGCCTTCCAACAAACTTAACTTGTCTGAACCATCACCAAAGTGTCATTTCAGACTCAATTGGAGTTCAAACGCACAATTAACTGAGTTTAGGACTGAAGAACATCACGAAGAACAGGCGAGTACAAATACACTTTGAGCCTTATCCTTTGTTTCTTAAACCATGAGCCAGACCATGTTACCACCTTCCAAAAGTCCTAATTGAAGCATGGGTTAATTCGAAAGCATATTGTTAGCAAAGGTATCCTGACTCCTGTAAGGCTTTACTCCAAATTCTGAATTGAATTCATATTCTTACAAAACTCTTTACTTGCTAAAAACTGCATTCTCAAAACTTCAAGACAAGCATAAACTTTACATTATTTGAATATCATTGTTTGCATATGGCTAATTGTTTGACAGCAGAGAAATTCACACAACAAATATCCAGTGAACAAAAACTCTCTCAATGAACAGAACCACTTCAAATAGGATGACGCTTCCAATGAAAGATCTCCTATAAGCATGGGGGCATGACACGTCACTGTCCAACTCGTCTGGGGGCAGTCAAGTCAAGATTCCAAGAAATCTCTCAAGAGGTGCTGAATAACCAGGGGCAGATCTGTATCTGAATCACTTGGGGCATTGAACATGAACCCCGATAAAGGGTTGTATACGGTCAAGCAAACATTTCCTGGCAGTGCCACAAACACTTGCTACTAGGGGCAATGAAAAAATCCCCAAAAAGTCCTTTTCGTAGGGTGATCCCCAGCCAGAGTTTCAATCTATGGAAAACCTTTCTTCCCAGCTAAGTTTGGTCTCAAGAAGAATCCTCGAATAGTCTTGCCAAAAGAAAATGCCTCTCCAACAGATTGGTAACACGGTTTATTTCCCCAACAAACAGCAAGATTCCCCAGCATGAATTTGCCTCCCAGACTATCACAAATCAAGGGACCACAACTCCTCTTCCCCAGTAGAACGCTCTACAATTATCAGTGAGTTACTATAAAACCTGGAAGCCAAACCAAATAACAGTTAACCTCTTTATCCCCAAGCAGAAGTCAACACTCCTCACAGAGTTTTCTTCTCAAGCAAAGTCAACATCCCCCAGCAGAGTTCTCCTCAAGCAAAAAAAACAGGAATCCCCAGTGGAAACATTCTAATCAAGGTTTGAAGATGAGCATACTCTTTATCCCCAACATCAATCCAGGAATCAACTCCCTAAAACTCCCCAACATTTGTCAAGGATTTTTTTTCCGAGACAAAAATGCATTTCAACAAACATTTCACATTTCATGCATCACATTACATACATGACAAATGCATACGGCACAATCTTATTTATTTTGAGAACATCATTACACCATGCATTTCATACATCATGACATTGCATGCAGCTAACTCTTTACCTTTTCAGGAAAGATCAACAATAGATAACTATCGTCAACAATTTTCAACAGTTCCAGATTAATACTTGTAACAAGCCAGGGAAACTATATGTGGACGACCGATTGTAGATTAATACCTGTAACAAGCCAGGAAAGCTATCTATATAAGAAGATTGAAGATTAATACTTGTAACAAGCCAGGAAAACTACCTTTCTTTCTAAGGTCAAAGATCAATACCTGTAACAAGCCAGGGCAAATATCTACACGACCATCTGAAGTAACCAAGTTCCTTCTCAGACATTTCCAGATGAAGTTTTCCATGGACTCATCATGAAGTAACCCTACTCAGGTTCCTTCTCAGACATTTCCAGATGAAGTTTTACACGGACTCATCATGAAGTAACCCTACCCAGGTTCCTTCTCAAACATTTCTAGATGAAGTTTTACACGGACTCATCATGAAGTAACCCTACCCAGGTTCCTTCTCAGACATTTCCAGATACAGTTTTACCCGAACTCATTATGAAGTAACCCTACCCAGGTTCCTTCTCAGACATTTCCAGATGAAGTTTTACACAGACTCATCATGAAGTAACCCTACCCAGATTCGTTCTCATACATTTCCAGATGTAGTTTTACAGGGACTCATCCTGAAGCAACCCTACCCGGGTTCCTTCTCATTCTCAGATGCAGTTTCACATGGACTCATCCTGAAGCAACCCTACCCAGGTTCCTTCTCATAAATTCCAGATGCAGTTTTACACGGACTCATCATGAAGCAACCCTACCCAGGTTCCTTCTCTTAAATTCTAGATACAATTTTACACGGGCTCATCATGAAGTAACTCTACCCAGCCCTACACAGGCTCATCATAAATTAAAGAATATCCCAGACTTCTGCTGGTTCAGTTTAAATTGATCAATGGTTTATCCTGATTCCTTTCCAATAGACACTTTCTCTAGTTCAGATAAATCTCTCCAAAGATTTATTCTTATTCTTTTCCAGTTGAAGTCAAATTTAGACCTAGTCTAATTTCTGTCAACAATCACCTTTGGATGGCATCTATAAGCCCAACTCCGATAACTCTCCATCATATCTCCAAATGGCATCTTTAAGCCCATTCCCTACACAATCAACCACCACATTATCAAGTGCAAATTTTTGGGCACTCTAGAGTTCAATCATCTTCCACCTTCAAGTCACTAATGGCAGACTTGCCAATATAACTCTTCAGGTTTAACAAGATTGAACAGGGGCAGCTGTTGTACCCCAAAGTTTTCCCACTCATTTCTCAAGGCATTTCTCATAAGGATTCTCAAAATTCAAGCTTGCACAAGTACAATTGGATTTTTCAGCATCAAGTTAAAGAGGAAGTTGTTAAAAAAGGGGAAAATAGATAAAAATAATGTTTTTGACAAGTTGAAGAAAAAACAAGTCTTCTTCGATTCACCTCCTTCGATTGGCCTTTTGGCCTCTTTCGATGCAAGCTTGGCTTGCATCCTTCGACTGGGCGTTGGCCTCTTATATGCTTGCCTTGATTCATAAGGCAGAAGCTTCCTGCATGCAACCTTCGGGTGTATATTTGACCTCACATGGTTCACAATGTAATGGTGGTCTGCATACTTGCTTTCAATTGAAAATTTAATGCTTGCATACACAAGTTGATGACTAGATGCATACAACTTTCGATTGAGACATAACTCCTTTCTTGTGCGCAAGAGGCGCCCACCAGGCCAGCAGGCCCTAGGCAAGAACCTCTTGTACCGTCCTTCGATTCCAAGGCAAAAAGCCTCCTCTTGGCATCCTTTGATTGCACATTTTTGCCTCCTGTATGCCTCTTTCGTCTTGGCATCTTTGCTTCCTGCATGCCTCTTTAGTCTGGGCATCTTTTCTTCCTGCATGCCTCTTTCGTTTAGGCATGTGACTCCCTTCATGCAAGTCTTTGTTTGAGCATTGGCCTCTGGTGTGCTTGCTTGGAGTCACAAAGTTTAGACCTTCTGCATGCAGGCTTAGACAGGGCATTGGCTATGTTTACGCTAGCTTCGACTGGACACTTTTACCTTTAGTATGCTTCAATTCTACCCTTGACAACCTTCAGCACACATGGTTGTTGGATTTGAAGGGCATACGTAGGAGTCCCTGTCGAAGGATATTCCTTACTAGTTCATTCGAAGGACACATTTGGCCCTTTCAAAGATACTTACATAACCCCTTTCAAAGAAACAAACATGACCCACTCAAGGGACATGTCTGGGTGTCCCATTCAAAGGACCTATTTGGTGGACCATTCGAAGGAATTACAAGGCCCACTTTAAGGCATACTTTGGTGACCCATCCAAGGGGCATACATTTGGCTCCTTCGAAGGATGCAAAAAAGTGATCCATTCAAAGGATGCTTGTTGGAGGAAAATCAAATAACATTGCTGAAAGAAGGATCTGGTCGAAGAATGGTCAAAACGAAAGGTGAAATATTCAAAAGATGCTTGCTGCCAAGTTCAGGCCTGGTACACTGGCCATAACGCTCCAAAACTGCTGCACAACAATCCTGAAACACTGCCCCATTCTTACACCAAAATAGCATACAAACATTGTCCCTCAAAAGCTATAAAAACCAGTTTACTCAAATTGTTCAAATTATTTTGTTTTCCCTCCAAAACTTCAGCCAGCTTTGCCTATAAATAAGAGGCTCGATAACATGTTTAAGGGGCTGGAATACATCCAAGGGCTGTGATGAACAAATCTTCAACACTCTCAAAAAACTCAAACACTCACCAAACACAAAACCAGAATCTAAACACTTGCCTCTTTCGAATCTGAAAAATTCCCACACTTTGTTTTCCTTCAAATCCAGTAGAAATGACATCGCACTTGTTCTTCTCCTTCGAATCCAGCATCAGAAATGTCACATTCGTTCCTTCCCTTTGAATCTAGAAGCATCTAGACAACCACTCAAGGTCCAGCACACGCGTTCCAGCCTCAAGCAAGGTAAGTTTCTCTAAAACTTGAACCTTTCATTTCTAACATAACATGTGAATAGTCATTTCCTTTGTTTGAAGCATGTACATAACATTCGTTTTCCTTTTCGTTTCCACCCTTTTGATTTGTTTTTCATGGCTAATCCTTTTAGTTTTGCTTCTTGTTTTATTAAACATGCTTTAAGAACTAACCTGGCCAAAAGATAATGCTAGCATGGCCTTAGGCCATGTTGCTATTCAAAATATCAAATGAAAGGAACAGGAGGAAGGAGGTATGAAATGAAGTCTTGGGCTTCCACACTGACTTCCAAGCCCCAATCGAAGGAGGCAACAAAGTACTTAGGGTGAAGAGGGCACTCCATGCTGAACGAAAGAGACAACCAAAAGGATGGCCATGCTGATTCCAAGCCCCAGTCAAAGGAGACAGGAAGGCAAAATTGAAGGCTACACCTCATGCCTCAGGCTGAGCCCAAATCAAAAGGCATGACCTCACTGACTCCAAGCCCAAATCGAAGGAAGCCAAGAAGTGCAGAATTGAAGAGTGTGGTTGCCTGAATCGAAAGAGCCCATTTTCATTTCTTTATTTTATTTTATTTTGTCTTTACATTTTCTTGCTACTCAATATGGTTGTAATAGTGTAGGATTTATTTTTCTGCATTTTTATGCTTTTGTACAAATATTAGTAATTAGGATGTATGGCAAGATAAAAACAACAAGTAGACAATCTAAAAATCAAAGATAAAAATGCATGCAAATCGAACACACTATTCTCACATGCACCCTTAAGGTAATCTCACTTGTTTCCCCAGAAAAATAGTCATGTCCCTCGAATATGGACGTTTTAGCAAAGACCCTTGATAAAAGATCGTAGTCCCTCGACAATCCTTAATGTTGCCTTCGGTAAACAATCTAGTCCCTAAACGACATTGCTAAAACGTCCCATAGGTTGCCTTCTATGACTATACAAACTTCCCACACCTGTCCCTTCACATCCAATGATGGGGCTTCTTACCAAATCAATGGTAAGATAACAACATCTAAAGGAGGAGGAAAAGAACAAAGACCTTTTGAGTAGGTAGGATGCTCCTAGTTGCTCGGTTGCTCACAACAAAAACATTTTATGCACCAACACTTTCATTTGAAACATTTTCAAAAGTTAAAACACTTTGTACGCATTCTTATAGAAGTGAAAATCATTACAAAGACACCTTTTCAAAATCACTTTCAAAAACACATTCCACAAACACCTCTTTGAACTATTTTCAAAACTAACACTTTGTACGCGTTCTTATAGAAACGAGAACCATTACCAAGACGTTTTCAAAATACTTTCAAAAACCACACCACAAGCACATTTTCAAACAAAAGCAAGTGATCTAGCAAGCAACTAAGAGCCCGTAGATAACTACGTATGAAAAGGGTGCTAATACCTTCCCTTTTCATAAACTACTCCCCAAACTCAAGAAATAATCTCGAAAGGTCTTTCGTGTTCTTTTCAACCTTTCCTGTTGGATAAAAGAAAAGTCGGTGGCAACTCTTGCTATCCACAACAATTGTGATCAAACGCAAAACACCCAAGTTAGTTCTTCCACCGTGTTACAATTTCCTACTCAATGCATCAGCTACTACGTTTGCTTTACCCATATGGTAATTCAAACCAAAATCACAATCCTTCAGAAATTCTAACCATCTCTTATGCCTCATATTCAACTCCTTCTGATAAAAGACATATTTCAAACTCTTATGATTACTAAACACTTCGAATCTCGATCCGAACAAATAATGCCTCCAAGTCTTTAATACAAACACAACTGCAACCAACTCTAAACCATGCGTCGAATAATTCCTCTCATGCAATTTAAGTTGCCTTAAAACATAAGCTACAACTTTCTGATTTTGCATCAACACACCTCACAATCCCATCAACGAAAGCATCACAATACTCAACAAACGGTTCTGCTGGACTAGGCAAAATCAAAACAGGAGCGATCGTAAACTTTCTCTTAAGTTCTTGAAAACATTTTTCACATTTTGCATCCCAAATAAAAGCTTGACCCTTTCTAGTAAATTGTGTCAACGACAAAGCTAACTTGGAAAATCCTTCCATAAATTTCTCATAATAACCTGGTAAACCAAGAAAACTTCTAATCTCAATGATAGATTTCAGAGCTTCCCACTGAGACACAACTTCAATCTTTTACGGATCAACCGCAATACTCCACTCGAAATAGCATGGCCAAGGAAACTCACTTCCTTCAACCAAAAACTCACACTTAGAAAGTTTAGCATACAACTGCTTCTCCCTCAACACTGTTAAAACAATCTTCAGATGCTCAACATGATCTTCTTCACTCTTTGAATAGATCAATATATCATCAATGAAAACAACCACAAATTTGTCCAAATACGGATGGAAAATCCTATTCATGTACTCCATGAACACGCTCAGTTCATTGGTCACACCGAACGACATCACTGAATACTCATAGTGACCATACCTCATTCTAAAAACAATCTTCTGAATGTCTTCGACCTTCACACAAATTTGGTGATATCCAGATCTCAAATCTATCTTACTGAACACACTTTCACCAACCAAATGATCCATCAAGTCATCAATCCTTGGAAATAGATACTTATTCTTGATAGTCACCTTGTTCATTTGTCTACAGTTCACACAAACCTTCGTAGCACCTTCTTTCTTTTTAACCAATAAGACTGGTGCACCCCACGGTGACATACTCGGGCGAATAAATCTCTTCTCAAGCAAATCTTCGAGTTGATTCTTCAACTCTTTCAATTTCGATGCTGACATACGGTATGGAGCCATCAACATCAAACTAGTTCCAAGAACTAAGTCGATTGTAAACTCCACTTCACGATCTGGAGGCAAATCACTTATCTCTTCAGGAAATACCTCTGGAAAATCACGAACAATTGGTAATTCTCTGAATGCTCCGCTTTCACTAATACCCAATGTTACCATCAACATAAACATATCAATGCCAACCTGCACCAACTCGTTCACTTGTTTAGCAAACATAAACAAATCTCCTTCATTCTCAGGCTCAAGAAAAATAATTGTATTAACAAAATAATTGATATAAACATGGTTGAATTCCAATCAGCTCATACCAATGATAACATCAAGTTAATCTAACAGAAGACACACTAAGTCAACTCCAAAATCCCTACCAAAAATACTCAGCGGACAATTCAAACACACATATGAAGTAGTCACTGAACCTATAGCAGGAGTATCATAACCATACTTCCATTCATATTAGATAATTCAAGATTTAATATCTTAACATAATCCAAAGCAATGAAAGAATGACTCGCTCCAGTATCAATTATAGTAATCAAAGGTGTACCATTAATGAAGCACATACCTTTTAGCAATCTATCTTCTGTAGTAGTCTCAAAACATGATAGAGCAAACACCTTTCCTCTAGATCAATCCTTCTTCGGTTTATCACATTTGGTACTAATGCGTCTGTTGTACCCCAAAATTTGCCCTCTCATTTCTCAAGACATTTCCTCACAAGGATTTTCAAAAGTTCAAATTTGCACAAGTACAATTGGATTTTTTAAATGCCCCTGTAATTTCTATGGATCATATTGGATTTCCAAGCATCGGGTCAAAGAGGAAACCATTGAAAGAGCAAAGTAGATAAATTTAAGTTTTTGACAAAATTGGAGAAAAACAAGTTTGCTTCGATTCAAGCCAGCTTCGATTGGGCTTGGATTCCCTTTTCTACCCCCCTTTGATTCAAAAAGTTAATGACCTCTTTGCTATCTTCCTTTGATTCAGAAGGAAATGACCTTCATACTAGCTTCTTCAGGCCAGCAGGCACAAGGCAAAGACCTCCTGTTTAGCTTCCTTCGATTTAGGAGGCAAAGATATCTTTTCTGGTTTCCTTCAATTATTCCCTTTACCTCCTGCATGCTTTCTTCGTTTGGGCGTGTGGACACCTTCAATACAAGCTTTGGTTGCTTTTTTGGCTTGGGCATGTGGCTCCCTTCAATACAAGCTTTGGTTACTTTCTTCGTTTGGGTTACATCTTTTGTTTGGCCATATGACCCCTTGCAGGCAAGTTTGAGTGGGCAATGGTTCTTCATGCAAGATTTCGTTTGAGCAAAGGCTCCTTTCATGTTTGCTTGGAGTCATAAAGCAATAACCTCCTAAAGCTCTCCTTCGATTTAGATGCCATTTTCCCTTTTCATGATTCCTTCGACTCACAAAAACCTGGACTCCCTTCAGGCCAGTATGCACAAGGCAAAAAGCTCTCCCATGGATGGCATTCACAAGGAAATGGCTCCCGCAAAGCATTGGCTACTTTCATTCTAGTTTCGACTGGGCAGTATCTCCCTTGGAAACAGTTTGCTTCAACACATAAATTCTACACTATGACACATAACTATTGCCTCGCTCGAAAAACGTACCATGGTGGCACATTCGAAGGACTTGCTAGACATACCTGGATGTCCCAATCGAATGACATATTTTGGTGACCCATTCAAGGGGCATGCATTTGGCCCCTTCGAAGGATGCATAAAGAGGTCCCATTCGAAAGACACATATTGGGTGAAAATCAAATAATGATGTCTGAAGAAGAATCTGGTCGTAGGTTGGACCTAGGTGGTCAAAATGAAAGGTTGAAATAATCCAAATATGCTTGCTGACCAAAGTCTTATGTGCTGCTAAGTACAGGCCTGCTATACTGGCCATAACACTCCAAAACTGCTACAAAGCAGTCCTGCAATGCTGCCCCACTCTTGCACCAAAATGACATACAAGACTGCATCTCGAAGACTACAAGAATAAAATACCCTTGTTGTTTAAATTTCTTTTATTTTCCCTCCTAAACATCAGCCAAAATAATCTATAAATATGAGCCTCCACCACACATCTTAGGGGTCCCTGATATTTGCAAAAACTCTTGTTGTGAGAAAGTTATCAATTTCTTAAAACTCTCAAACACTATCAAACGTTCTTAAATATTCCCAACACTTCACTTCTAAAAAACTCAGACCCCTTCATACACTAAGTGAACCCTTCGATTCACTCCCAAGCTGTCAAATAACCAACCTTCGACCCATTCCCAATTTTGCAATATAATAGTCTTTTGATTCACTCCCTTACCTGTTGTAGAGTAACCTTCGATTGAGTCACCACTATTACATACCCTCCTTCGATTCAGTAAATGCTCAAACGAAGTAGTAACTGAACTAGCTTCAGGAAGATTCCAGCGAAGTCCCATTTACCACCAAGGAAGTCACTTGCAGCTCCTTCGATTTAAGCGCTTCAAGAGGTAAGTTCTCTCTAAATTTGGAACTCTTTCATTTAAATATCATGAGTACATACCAATAAAAAAGAAAATGTAGATATCTCATCTAGGGAGTTTGACCATGCTTTAACTTTCGAACCTGACTGCCTATATGTTGAAAGTCTCAACCCTGACTGGTTAGACTTTGGATTTTGAGGCCCAATAATCTTGTGTTAACCCCTGGCCTGTAGCTTTCGAAAGTTACACTTGAATGCTGCATTTTTAAAAGTTTAAAACAGGTTCTCTGTATCCTTCGATTGGCTAAATATTCAAGCCTTTTGAATCTCAACCTGAGATCCTAGTATTCCTGCAATCGAAGAAGGCAACAAGGAGCTTGAGGCAAATAGTGCACCTCACCTTGATTCTAGGCCCCAATTGAAAGAAGTGGGAAAAGGATGAAATTGAAAGGCGTGTCCTTACTGATTTCAGGCCTAAATCGAAGGAAGCCAGGAAGGGAAGAATCGAAAAGTTTTGATGCCTGAATCAAAAAGACCATTTTTCTTTCTTTATTTTATTTTGTCTTTACATTTTCTTGCTATTCAATATGGTTGTAATAGTGTAGGATTTATTTTCTGCATTTTTATTGCTTCTGTTCAAATGTTAGTAATTAGGATGTATGGCAAGATAAAAACAACAAGTAGATCACCCTAATCAAAGACGAAATGCATGCAAATCAAACACATCATTCACACACATGCACCCCTAGGATAATCTCACTTGTTGCCTCGGAAAAATAGTCATGTCCCTCGAATATGGGCGTTTTAGCAAAGACCCTCGATAAAAGATCGTAGTCCCTCGATGACCCTCGATGTTGCCTTCTGCGAACGATCTAGTCCCTAAATGAAAATTGCTAAAACGTCCCATAGGTCGCCTTCTATGACTATACAAATGACCCACGCCCGCCCCTTCACATCCAATGATGGGGATTTTTACCAAATCAATGGTAAGATAGCAATATCTAAAGGAGGAGGAAAAGAACATTAGATGTTTTGAGTAGGTAGGATGCTCATAGTTGCTCGCTTGCTCATAACAAAAACATTTTTACACACCAAGACTGTCCTTTGAAACATTTTCAAAAGTTAAAACACTTTGTACGCATTCTTATAGAAACGAGCATCATTACAAAGACACTTTTCAAAATCACTTTCAAAAACACATTCCACAAACACCTCTTTGAACTATTTCAAAATCCACATCACAAAGCACATTTTCAAACAAAAGCAAGTGATATAGCAAGCAACTAAGAGCCCGTAGATAACTACAGATGAAAAAGGTGCTAACATATTCCCTTTTCATAACCTACCCCCCGAACTCAAGAAAATATCTCAAAGGTCTTTCTTGTTCTTTTCATCTTTCCTTATTGGATAAAAGAAAAGTCGGTGGTGACTCTTGCTATCCGCAACAATTGGGATCAAACGCAAAATAACCAAGTCAGTTCTCCCACCGTATTATAGTGTCCTTGCTCTCCACATTTGTAGCAAGTCACATTTGCACCTCCCTTGCATTCATAAGCCTTGTAGCCTGGCTTGCCACACTTGAAACATTTATGCTCAGTACTTGTGCACTCATGAGCATGATATCCTTCAACATCACACCTAAAAAACTTAGTAGGAGCAGGGGCTCCTCCCTCACTCGAGTTCTTGTCATCATTAGATTTGTGTTTCCCCTTTTTAGTAGGAGTTACATTAAGTTTTCCTCTGAATTAATCTTTCCCCTTCTTCTCATTCAAAATCTTGTAGTGAGTAGAACGAGCTCTACTATCTTCATCATAGATCCTACTTTATTAACCAATTCATAAAATCATCTAATCTCCTGGTAACCAATGGATTTCTTGATATCAAGCCACAAACCATTCACAAACATATACATTTGGATATCTCAGCATTAGCAGTGTTGTAATAAGGAAAAAACTTAATTAGCTCCTCAAACCTTGCAGCATACTCTACCACAATTGAGTTACCCTGCTTCAGCACAAGGAACTCAATTTCCTTCTTCCCACGCACATCTTCCAGAAAATACTTCTCCAAAAATTCTTCTCTGAAAATAGCCCAAGTAACCTCAATTTCCTCTTCTTCAAACCTCTGACTATTGTTACCCCACCATTCCTCAGTTTCCTTTTCAAGCATATGGGTGCCAAACAACACCTTTTTTCGCATTTAAACAGTTTATGAATCGAAAGATCTTCTCAATCGCTTTCAGTCATACCTGTGCCTTGTCAGGCTCATGCGCTCCCTCGAAAATTGGCGGATTATTTCTATGAAACTTCTCCAATGCACGAAACTCGCCGTCATTGTTGTTCCTAGCACTTACGTTGACTTACAGATTCTGCCCCATTGCTCTAACCAGCATTGCCAAAGCTTCAGCAATAACCTCATCATTCCTTCCTCCAACCATTATTCTGAGAATTTCCAACAACAATCCTCGTTAGAACAAACAATATTGATAGTGTCACATACACATATCAAATACATAAGGGAATAAATACATTAACAACTTGGTCCATCGACCGATTATGCTCTGATACCACTAATGTAACACCCTCTAAAACCCCGTGGAATAATGCGTCATAAAATTAGAGTAATATAACATGCATATCAAACGAGGATGTAACACATAATTCAAAAAACATATACACTTGCCATGCTCAATAACACTTAATTAAAATTCATCTTTTCCATACACTTTCACATAAGCATGTAGTAGTGGATTCACTTTCATTCATAATGAATATAATAATTAATCCCATAATCAACTCATTCATTTCACCACTTAGACATGAGAGCCAATTCACCACATAATTCAAATAAATCATAACAAAATAAAATAGAGTATACAATGTATCTCTCAAAATATGAATTCGAAATATTTCCATGTGTTACATAATTAGAGCATGACTCAAAACCAAAAGTCAAAAATAAAATTAGCTAACTCCTCCAGCCACTCTCTTGCTAGAAGCAACTCTAATCTTCAGTACATGAGTGATATCGTATAAAACACCATTCCAACAGAAGGGTGATAATTCACATAATTATAGAAATCATATAATAATATATACTGCATAACACATGTATAAAGATAACTATTCTCACACCTCAAATGCTTTACACACATAACATCACTCAATTAATTATACCATTCACAAGTATATAATCACAAATCTACAATTTCACAATTATATCATTTACACATAATGCACATTATTTCAAACTGTAACATAGACATCATGTGACTCAATGCAAGACTCAAATGCAATACTCATGTATGTGGTATCAATCACTGGTATTTTTATTCGGTTTTAACTTCAAACTGGGTTCGTTCCCTAGACCAATAATACACAAAAAGCCCATTCTGTAATCTTTCAAACCCCACTCTAGGTTTGGGACAAGTCACAAGTTACCACGAAACTAACAAGCATTGACTCTTAACAACAACGATACATGTGAAATTTCAACAACCATATATAATTAAGATATTCCTCAATCTTAACATACATGCATATGTTCTATAATTCATCGCAATTGAATTACCATACAATTTCACACACCTGCCCATATACTACACGAAATCCACGAAGGAATCAACACCCATCATCCCGGGGGAAGATCCCTCGCCCGAAAGGCTCTATGAGCAAGATACTACTGGCCCACTATGCAAAACGATACAAAGGAACACATCAAAAAATGCGACAAGTGTCAACGTCATGGGGACATACATTTGGCACTGCACAACGAGCTCAAACCCCTCTCTTCCCCGTGACCATTCACATGGTGGGGATTGGACATCATCAGTCCATTTGTCATAGGGGAAAATCAGAACAAGTACCTGATAGTCAGCGTGAGTTATTTTACAAAATGGATAGAGGCAGAAGCCCTCGCCAAAATCACTGCACAAAACATACTCTATTTCTATAAAATAAACATACTTATCTAGTTCGGTGTACCCCAAGCAATCATCACCGACAATGGGACACAATTCTCCGACAGAAATTTCCAAGAATTCATCGTCAAACTAGGCACCAAACAAAACTTCACATCTGTCGAGCACCCACAAACGAACAGGCAGGCCGAAGCCGCGAACAGGGTGATCCTACGAGGACGGAAACAAAGGTTAGACGAGACCAAAAATAAATGGGCCGAAGAGCTTCATAGAATGCTTCGGGCCTACCGAACAATCCCTCACTCTACCACCGGGGAAATCCATTTCCGGCTGGTCTACGAGACCGAAGCGGTATTCCCATTCAAAATAAGGAGCCTTCCATGAAAACCGAATATCCCCTCGATGAGGAGATGAATGATGAGGCACTAAGAGAGGATCTCAACTTTGTTGAAGAAGTTCAATCGAGGAGCTCGACTTGGTCGAAAAAGTTCGATCAGAGGCATCCCTCAGAGAAGCCTCACTAAAACAAAAAATTGCCATTCGACATGACGCCAGTCATAAGACAAGAATTCAAAGTTGGAAGCCTAGTCTAGAGGAGAAATCATATAGATTCTCGTGAGGTCAAACTCTCCGCAAACTGAAACAAGATTACAGTTAGGCTTGACAGTCGACATGCCCCATCGAACCAAGAACATGACATTTCTCGACCATGGAGGCATGCTCAGGTACAAGCAATGTGTTCCAAACTTAAACAAAGAGACAATATTCCATTCTTGGACGAGCAGACTCTTGACCTGACGGGGAAAACTCAATTGAGTTCCATCGTCATCATACCATATTGGCAGAACAACCAGCTCTCAATGGGAAGTTCATGTTGTGGAACTAAGATCCCGACCAAAATCTAAGCTCTGTTGTCCACCTGGAACCCAACTCTGGCCACTCGACGAGTTCCCCACACGGTCGAGCACTAATTCCGTCGAGCAAAACCCCTAAAAAACACTTAGCAAAATTAACTTGAAATAAAATAACTTTAAGCGATGAGTATACAAACAAATAGCTCAATAAAAAGCAGTAAAGCACGCACGAGCATACCAAAAAGTAAATAAATGAAATTAAATAAAAGACCATGAAGGCCGCAATTTTCATAATATTACAACATCTGGGAAGAGCCATGTGATCGGTGGAAATAGAACTGACTGTTTTTTAGCTGGTTTCGCGAAATGTCGCGGAAGCAAGAGTCGCCACCGTCTTTTATGTTCTCCAACATGGAAAGGACAAAAGCACAGCAAAATTCCTTATGAGAATGTTTCTCGGTTCGGGAGGTAGATTTATAGAAAGGGTAGCTGTTAGCACCCTTTCTATCTGTGGTTATCCACGGGCTCTTAGGTACTTGCTCTTATGTTTTCAAAAATATTTGCTTTTCAAATGTGTGTGGGTTTTGAAAAAAGTTCGTTTGAAAAACTTCTAAGTAACTCTTGTATCAGTCCTGAAGAGTGTATGAAGAATTTGTTTGAAAACTTTTAGAAAGTGTGAAGTGTGAAAAGATGTTTTGTTCGTTTGAAAAGAGCAAGTACTTAGGAGAATCTACCTACTCTAAGGAATTAGGCTGTGTAAGAGTCCTTTAGATAGTGCTATCCCACCATTGAGAGGTAGGTAGCACCTTCGTTGGAGGTGTTCGGGTCAATTCGATTAAGGGACATGTGTGGTCACCAAAGCAATGGTAGGACACCTTAGTGGTAACCCTAATGTCCTAGATCCTTTTATCTGAGGCAACCGTTTCGAGGCAACTAGATCTTTAGACAAAGGGAGACCTCTAAGACACCCTATACTTGATGACCACGTTCGAGGCAACGAGTGAAGCGTACCCTAGGAGTGGCATGTGCTTTGTGTGTTGTTTTTCAATTAACTGTTTGTCTTGTACATGTTATTTGTGAGCTACGAGTTGTTTTTATTTACATACATTCTTTCATGCATTGTTAACAGTTAGGGGTGCGAAAAATAAATTGCAGAAAGGTAAATCTAACTATTACAAGGCGCGGGTCTATACATCGCCAAAAACAAAAACCCGTTTTTGAAAAGTAAATGCAGAAAATTAAAGAAAGCAATAAAATCCTAATTACTATTACATCCTCTGTACAGATACATAAATAATCAAAATAAAATAAATGCACGCGAATAAAAATTGAATCGGGAACGTCCTAAGGGTTTTGACCCTTTTGAGAAAGAAATTGAATTTTGTCCTTTTTTAATGAAATGGAATTAAAACTAATTATTTAATTTATTAAAAGAAAAATGTTTTTTGTATTTTTTATGTTTTTAATGAAATAAAATAAAAGGAATTAAAATTAAAAGTTAATAAAAATCTAATTCTAAATTTATTTTAGTTATTAAGAAAAAGGGTTAAAGTTTCCTAATTAAAACTAATTCAATTTATTAGTATTTATTTACAAAAATAACATGAAATTAATAATAATAATAATAATAATATTAGTTCTTTTTTTTGGATTTTTTATGAAAATATTAATTATGTTAATAATACTAATAATTAATGAAAAAAGGAGTTATAAAAGAAAAGAAAAAATAAAAAGATAAAAAGAAATAACAAAACCAAGGGGGGGGGGGGGGGGGGTTGGGCCAGATTGGAGGTGTTAATGGAATTGTGAGGCCCGTGAACCTTCAAGCCCCTTTTGACTTTCCTGATTGCCTATGCCTGTGTTGACTCATGAGCACCATGGTCTGCATTCTTTGGCCATCAGATCTGTAGGACTGGACACATGGCACGCTGATTGCTTGAGACATATGGTGGACTTTCGCTGGAATGCTGCATGGGAATATGTTAGAGAAAAAATGAAACAAGCGTTTGGGGGACCTGGGAAAACTTACAGCGCGGTATGATGGACCTTAGGACGTGACAAGGGTTGCTTTAGCTTCAGAGTATGGCAAAGAAGAGAGTCACGTTCTCCTTTTGGCCTGAAAATGCTTGCAACACTCCTTTTGATCTCACACTTTTTTTTTACACTTTTTGGATTTTGCTCTGGCCGTTTGTGCACACTCTAGGTTGTGAATGAGGCTTGCAAGGCTTGCATATGTATTAATGAGTGAGAATAAGTCACATTTAGGAGCCTTTAACCATCGCAATTAAGCTTTGGATTTTGTCTTAACCACCATTAAAGGCCTTTCAAAGCTTGTTCAAAATTTGAATTTTCATGCCTAAATGAGCTTAGCACGAAATTGGTAGGTTGCAAATGCTTCATGAAGGCTATTCAAACCATAAGATACCATTTAATTAAATTTTTTAGATTTACTTGAATTATTATGGATTAAAATGAATTAAATCCATAAAAATTAAATAAAAATAGAAAAATAATTATTTGGTCTTGAAATTGATCATGGGACACGTGGGTGGCATGAAAAGGCTGAATCAAGTGGAAAAAAGTGGGCCCTTTTGTCAAAAATTGAAGTTTCAAGGATAGTTGACTTTTGCCATTTCAGAAAAATTTCCCAACTTCTCCAATGCATATCTTGCTCAATTTTGATCATATGAACATGTTCTTGGACATTTTGGAAAGGTCTTGAAGTCCTCTAACCAATTCCTTTGGTCCCATGTGATTTTGATTTACCAATCTCAAGTTATGGTCTTTGACTTAAAATTCCTTTTGTTGACTTTTGAAAATGACCTATAATGTTGAAATTGATAACTTTTTGTGAGAGCATTTCTTGGACTTGGAATGTGAAGATGAGTTGTAGGAAATGCCCTCCCCTTCAAAATGAGCATTGGATGGGATTTTTCTGATGAACCATGAAAAAGTTATGCCTTGGTCAAGTTACAGTTGACTTTTCAGCTGTCCAAAAATGGAAACTTTTGCATCTTGATGATTTTTGAGCCATTCTTGTGGAATCATGATCAAGATTTGATCCAATGATGATTGTGGCTTCAAAATGAGATGTTGACCAAAATTTTTGACTTTTGACTGCCAAATGACCATTTTGCCCCTGCAATTGACTGTGAAGCAATTAGGGTTTTTGACTGTGCAACTTGACCTTGTGAGCCTTGAAACTTGGCATGTAGATGCTTGACAATGTTTATAGGCATGTGGGACTTGATTGGACTCTTGAAAACCTCAACTTCCTTGCAGGAACCAAAACCCTAATTTGACTGGCTTAGGAGGGTGTTTGAACTGTGCAACCCTTGAGTAGACTTGAGCAAATTGAGATGATGCTTGTCAAAACTTTGAAGAATATGGGAGGGCAAATTTTGGGGTACAACAGTTCTGTGATCGGTGGAAATAGAACTGATTGTTTTTTAAGCTGGTTTCGCGAAATGTCGCTGTAAGCAAGAGTCGCCACCGTCTTTTATGTTCTCCAACATGGAAAGGACAAAAGCACAGCAAAATTCCTTCTTTGAGAATGTTTCTCGGTTCGGGAGGTAGATTTATAGAAAGGGAAGGTGTTAGCACCCTTTCTATCCGTGGTTATCCACGGGCTCCTAGGTACTTGCTCTTATGTTTTCAAAATTTGTTTGCTTTTCATGTGTGTGTGGGTTTTGAAAAAAGTTCGTTTGAAAAACTTCTAAGTAACTCTTGTATCAGTCCTGAAGAGTGTATGAAGAATTTGTTTGAAAACTTTTAGAAAGTGTGAAGTGTGAAAAGATGTTTTGTTTGTTTGAAAAGAGAAAGTACTTAGGAGAATCTACCTACTCTAAGGAATTAGGCTGTGTAAGAGTCCTTTAGATAGTGCTATCCCACCATTGAGAGGTAGGTAGCACCGTCGTTGGAGGTGTTCGGGTCAATTCGATTAAGGGACAAGTGTGGTCACCAAAGCAATGGTAGGACACCTTAGTGGTAACCCTAATGTCCTAGATCCTTTTATCTGAGGCAACCGTTTCGAGGCAACTGGATCTTTAGACAAAGGGCGACCTCTAAGACACCCTATACTTGATGACCACGTTCGAGGCAACGAGTGAAGCGTACCCTAGGAGTGACATGTGCTTTGTGTGTTGTTTTTCAGTTAATTGTTTGTCTTGTACATGTTATTTGTGAGCTACGAGTTGTTTTTATTTACATACATTCTTTCATGCATTGTTAACAGTTAGGGGTGTGAAAAATAAATTGCGGAAAGGTAAATCTAACTATTACAAGGCGCGGGTCTATACATCGCCAAAAACAAAAACCCGTTTTTGAAAAGTAAATGCAGAAAATTAAAGAAAGCAATAAAATCCTAATTACTATTACATCCTCTGTACAGATACATAAATAATCAAAATAAAATAAATGCGCGCGAATAAAAATTGAATCGGGAACGTCCTAAGGGTTTTGACCCTTTTGAGAAAGAAATTGAATTTTGTCCTTTTTTAATGAAATGGAATTAAAACTAATTATTTAATTTATTAAAAGAAAAATGTTTTTTGTATTTTTTATGTTTTTAATGAAATAAAATTAAAGGAATTAAAATTAAAAGTTAATAAAAATCTAATTCTAAATTTATTTTAGTTATTAAGAAAAAGGGTTAAAGTTTCCTAATTAAAACTAATTCAATTTATTAGTATTTATTTACAAAAATAACATGAAATTAATAATAATAATAATAATAATAATAATAATAATAATAATAATAATATTAGTTCTTTTTTTTGGATTTTTTATGAAAATATTAATTATGTTAATAATACTAATAATTAATGAAAAAAGGAGTTATAAAAGAAAAGAAAAAATAAAAAGATAAAAAGAAATAACAAAACCAAGGGGGGGGGGGGGGGGGGGGGGTGGGCCAGATTGGAGGTGTTAATGGAATTGTGAGGCCCGTGAACCTTCAAGCCCCTTTTGACTTTCCTGATTGCCTATGCCTGTGTTGACTCATGAGCACCATGGTCTGCATTCTTTGGCCATCAGATCTGTAGGACTGGACACATGGCACGCTGATTGCTTGAGACATATGGTGGACTTTCGCTGGAATGCTGCATGGGAATATGTTAGAGAAAAAATGAAACAAGCGTTTGGGGGACCTGGGAAAACTTACAGCGCGGTATGATGGACCTTAGGACGTGACAAGGGTTGCTTTAGCTTCAGAGTATGGCAAAGAAGAGAGTCACGTTCTCCTTTTGGCCTGAAAATGCTTGCAACACTCCTTTTGATCTCACACTTTTTTTTTACACTTTTTGGATTTTGCTCTGGCCGTTTGTGCACACTCTAGGTTGTGAATGAGGCTTGCAAGGCTTGCATATGTATTAATGAGTGAGAATAAGTCACATTTAGGAGCCTTTAACCATCGCAATTAAGCTTTGGATTTTGTCTTAACCACCATTAAAGGCCTTTCAAAGCTTGTTCAAAATTTGAATTTTCATGCCTAAATGAGCTTAGCATGAAATTGGTAGGTTGCAAATGCTTCATGAAGGCTATTCAAACCATAAGATACCATTTAATTAAATTTTTTAGATTTACTTGAATTATTATGGATTAAAATGAATTAAATCCATAAAAATTAAATAAAAATAGAAAAATAATTATTTGGTCTTGAAATTGATCATGGGACACGTGGGTGGCATGAAAAGGCTGAATCAAGTGGAAAAAAGTGGGCCCTTTTGTCAAAAATTGAAGTTTCAAGGATAGTTGACTTTTGCCATTTCAGAAAAATTTCCCAACTTCTCCAATGCATATCTTGCTCAATTTTGATCATATGAACATGTTCTTGGACATTTTGGAAAGGTCTTGAAGTCCTCTAACCAATTCCTTTGGTCCCATGTCATTTTGATTTACCAATCTCAAGTTATGGTCTTTGACTTAAAATTCCTTTTGTTGACTTTTGAAAATGACCTATAATGTTGAAATTGATAACTCTTTGTGAGAGCATTTCTTGGACTTGGAATGTGAAGATGAGTTGTAGGAAATTCCCTCCCCTTCAAAATGAGAATTGGATGGGATTTTTCTGATGAACCATGAAAAAGTTATGCCTTGGTCAAGTTACAGTTGACTTTTCAGCTGTCCAAAAATGGAAACTTTTGCATCTTGATGATTTTTGAGCCATTCTTGTGGAATCATGATCAAGATTTGATCCAATGATGATTGTGGCTTCAAAATGAGATGTTGACCAAAAATTTTGACTTTTGACGGCCAAATGACCATTTTGCCCCTGCAATTGACTGTGAAGCAATTAGGGTTTTTGACTGTGCAACTTGACCTTGTGAGCCTTGAAACTTGGCATGTAGATGCTTGACAATGTTTATAGGCATGTGGGACTTGATTGGACTCTTGAAAACCTCAACTTCCTTGCAGGAACCAAAACCCTAATTTGTCTGGCTTAGGAGGGTGTTTGAACTGTGCAACCCTTGAGTAGACTTGAGCAAATTGAGATGATGCTTGTCAAAACTTTGAAGAATATGGGAGGGAAAATTTTGGGGTACAACAGTTCTGTGATCGGTGGAAATAGAACTGACTGTTTTTTTAAGCTGGTTTCGCGAAATGTCGCTGTAAGCAAGAGTCGCCACCGTCTTTTATGTTCTCCAACATGGAAAGGACAAAAGCACAGCAAAATTCCTTCTTTGAGAATGTTTCTCGGTTCGGGAGGTAGATTTATAGAAAGGGAAGGTGTTAGTACCCTTTCTATCCGTGGTTATCCACGGGCTCTTAGGTACTTGCTCTTATGTTTTCAAAATATGTTTGCTTTTCATGTGTGTGTGGGTTTTGAAAAAAGTTCGTTTGAAAAACTTCTAAGTAACTCTTGTATCAGTCCTGAAGAGTGTATGAAGAATTTGTTTGAAAACTTTTAGAAAGTGTGAAGTGTGAAAAGATGTTTTGTTTGTTTGAAAAGAGCAAGTACTTAGGAGAATCTACCTACTCTAAGGAATTAGGCTGTGTAAGAGTCCTTTAGATAGTGCTATCCCACCATTGAGAGGTAGGTAGCACCGTCGTTGGAGGTGTTCGGGTCAATTCGATTAAGGGACATGTGTGGTCACCAAAGCAATGGTAGGACACCTTAGTGGTAACCCTAATGTCCTAGATCCTTTTATCTGAGGCAACCGTTTCGAGGCAACTGGATCTTTAGACAAAGGGCGACCTCTAAGACACCCTATACTTGATGACCACGTTCGAGGCAACGAGTGAAGCGTACCCTAGGAGTGGCATGTGCTTTGTGTGTTGTTTTTCAGTTAATTGTTTGTCTTGTACATGTTATTTGTGAGCTACGAGTTGTTTTTATTTACATACATTCTTTCATGCATTGTTAACAGTTAGGGGTGCGAAAAATAAATTGCGGAAAGGTAAATCTAACTATTACAAGGCGCGGGTCTATACATCGCCAAAAACAAAAACCCGTTTTTGAAAAGTAAATGCAGAAAATTAAAGAAAGCAATAAAATCCTAATTACTATTACATCCTCTGTACAGATACATAAATAATCAAAATAAAATAAATGCGCGCGAATAAAAATTGAATCGGGAACGTCCTAAGGGTTTTGACCCTTTTGAGAAAGAAATTGAATTTTGTCCTTTTTTAATGAAATGGAATTAAAACTAATTATTTAATTTATTAAAAGAAAAATGTTTTTTGTATTTTTTATGTTTTTAATGAAATAAAATAAAAGGAATTAAAATTAAAAGTTAATAAAAATCTAATTCTAAATTTATTTTAGTTATTAAGAAAAAGGGTTAAAGTTGCCTAATTCAAACTAATTCAATTTATTAGTATTTATTTACAAAAATAACATGAAATTAATAATAATAATAATAATAATAATAATAATAATAATAGTTCTTTTTTTTGGATTTTTTATGAAAATATTAATTATGTTAATAATACTAATGATTAATGAAAAAAGGAGTTATAAAAGAAAAGAAAAAATAAAAAGATAAAAAGAAATAACAAAACCAAGGGGGGGGGGGGGGGGGGTTGGGCCAGATTGGAGGTGTTAATGGAATTGTGAGGCCCGTGAACCTTCAAGCCCCTTTTGACTTTCCTGATTCCTATGCCTGTGTTGACTCATGAGCACCATGGTCTGCATTCTTTGGCCATCAGATCTGTAGGACTGGACACATGGCACGCTGATTGCTTGAGACATATGGTGGACTTTCGCTGGAATGCTGCATGGGAATATGTTAGAGAAAAAATGAAACAAGCGTTTGGGGGACCTGGGAAAACTTACAGCGCGGTATGATGGACCTTAGGACGTGACAAGGGTTGCTTTAGCTTCAGAGTATGGCAAAGAAGAGAGTCACGTTCTCCTTTTGGCCTGAAAATGCTTGCAACACTCCTTTTGATCTCACACTTTTTTTTTACACTTTTTGGATTTTGCTCTGGCCGTTTGTGCACACTCTAGGTTGTGAATGAGGCTTGCAAGGCTTGCATATGTATTAATGAGTGAGAATAAGTCACATTTAGGAGCCTTTAACCATCGCAATTAAGCTTTGGATTTTGTCTTAACCACCATTAAAGGCCTTTCAAAGCTTGTTCAAAATTTGAATTTTCATGCCTAAATGATCTTAGCACGAAATTGGTAGGTTTCAAATGCTTCATGAAGGCTATTCAAACCATAAGATACCATTTAATTAAATTTTTTAGATTTACTTGAATTATTATGGATTAAAATGAATTAAATCCATAAAAATTAAATAAAAATAGAAAAATAATTATTTGGTCTTGAAATTGATCATGGGACACGTGGGTGGCATGAAAAGACTGAATCAAGTGGAAAAAAGTGGGCCCTTTTGTCAAAAATTGAAGTTTCAAGGATAGTTGACTTTTGCCATTTCAGAAAAATTTCCCAACTTCTCCAATGCATATCTTGCTCAATTTTGATCATATGAATATGTTCTTGGACATTTTGGAAAGGTCTTGAAGTCCTCTAACCAATTCCTTTGGTCCCATGTCATTTTGATTTACCAATCTCAAGTTATGGTCTTTGACTTAAAATTCCTTTTGTTGACTTTTGAAAATGACCTATAATGTTGAAATTGATAACTTTTTGTGAGAGCATTTCTTGGACTTGGAATGTGAAGATGAGTTGTAGGAAATGCCCTCCCCTTCAAAATGAGCATTGGATGGGATTTTTCTGATGAACCATGAAAAAGTTATGCCTTGGTCAAGTTACAGTTGACTTTTCAGCTGTCCAAAAATGAAAACTTTTGCATCTTGATGATTTTTGAGCCATTCTTGTGGAATCATGATCAAGATTTGATCCAATGATGATTGTGGCTTCAAAATGAGATGTTGACCAAAAATTTTGACTTTTGACTGCCAAATGACCATTTTGCCCCTACAATTGACTGTGAAGCAATTAGGGTTTTTGACTGTGTAACTTGACCTTGTCAGCCTTGAAACTTGGCATGTAGATGCTTGACAATGTTTATAGGCATGTGGGACTTGATTGGACTCTTGAAAACCTCAACCTCCTTGCAGGAACCAAAACCCTAATTTGACTGGCTTAGGAGGGTGTTTGAACTGTGCAACCCTTGAGTAGACTTGAGCAAATTGAGATGATGCTTGTCAAAACTTTGAAGAATATGGGAGGGAAAATTTTGGGGTACAACAGTTCTGTGATCGGTGGAAATAGAACTGACTGTTTTTTTAAGCTGGTTTCGCGAAATGTCGCTGTAAGCAAGAGTCGCCACCGTCTTTTATGTTCTCCAACATGGAAAGGACAAAAGCACAGCAAAATTCCTTCTTTGAGAATGTTTCTCGGTTCGGGAGGTAAATTTATAGAAAGGGAAGGTGTTAGCACCCTTTCTATCAGTGGTTATCCACGGGCTCTTAGGTACTTGCTCTTATGTTTTCAAAATTTGTTTGCTTTTCAAGTGTGTGTGGGTTTTGAAAAAAGTTGTTTGAAAAACTTCTAAGTAACTCTTGTATCAGTCCTCAAGAGTGTATGAAGAATTTGTTTGAAAACTTTTAGAAAGTGTGAAGTGTGAAAAGATGTTTTGTTTGTTTGAAAAGAGCAAGTACTTAGGAGAATCTACCTACTCTAAGGAATTAGGCTGTGTAAGAGTCCTTTAGATAGTGCTATCCCACCATTGAGAGGTAGGTAGCACCGTCGTTGGAGGTGTTCGGGTCAATTCGATTAAGGGACATGTGTGGTCACCAAAGCAATGGTAGGACACCTTAGTGGTAACCCTAATGTCCTAGATCCTTTTATCTGAGGCAACCGTTTCGAGGCAACTGGATCTTTAGACAAAGGGCGACCTCTAAGACACCCTATACTTGATGACCACGTTCGAGGCAACGAGTGAAGCGTACCCTAGGAGTGGCATGTGCTTTGTGTGTTGTTTTTCAGTTAATTGTTTGTCTTGTACATGTTATTTGTGAGCTACGAGTTGTTTTTATTTACATACATTCATTCATGCATTGTTAACAGTTAGGGGTGCGAAAAATAAATTGCGGAAAGGTAAATCTAACTATTACAAGGCGCGGGTCTATACATCGCCAAAAACAAAAACCCGTTTTTGAAAAGTAAATGCAGAAAATTAAAGAAAGCAATAAAATCCTAATTACTATTACATCCTCTGTACAGATACATAAATAATCAAAATAAAATAAATGCGCGCGAATAAAAATTGAATCGGGAACGTCCTAAGGGTTTTGACCCTTTTGAGAAAGAAATTGAATTTTGTCCTTTTTTAATGAAATGGAATTAAAACTAATTATTTAATTTATTAAAAGAAAAATGTTTTTTGTATTTTTTATGTTTTTAATGAAATAAAATAAAAGGAATTAAAATTAAAAGTTAATAAAAATCTAATTCTAAATTTATTTTAGTTATTAAGAAAAAGGGTTAAAGTTGCCTAATTAAAACTAATTCAATTTATTAGTATTTATTTACAAAAATAACATGAAATTAATAATAATAATAATAATATTAGTTCTTTTTTTTGGATTTTTTATGAAAATATTAATTTTGTTAATAATACTAATGATTAATGAAAAAAGGAGTTATAAAAGAAAAGAAAAAATAAAAAGATAAAAAGAAATAACAAAACCAAGGGGGGGGGGGGGGGGGGGTTGGGCCAGATTGGAGGTGTTAATGGAATTGTGAGGCCCGTGAACCTTCAAGCCCCTTTTGACTTTCCTGATTGCCTATGCCTGTGTTGACTCATGAGCACCATGGTCTGCATTCTTTGGCCATCAGATCTGTAGGACTGGACACATGGCACACTGATTGCTTGAGACATATGGTGGACTTTCGCTGGAATGCTGCATGGGAATATGTTAGAGAAAAAATGAAACAAGCGTTTGGGGGACCTGGGAAAACTTACAGCGCGGTATGATGGACCTTAGGACGTGACAAGGGTTGCTTTAGCTTCAGAGTATGGCAAAGAAGAGAGTCACGTTCTCCTTTTGGCCTGAAAATGCTTGCAACACTCCTTTTGATCTCACACTTTTTTTTTACACTTTTTGGATTTTGCTCTGGCCGTTTGTGCACACTCTAGGTTGTGAATGAGGCTTTCAAGGCTTGCATATGTATTAATGAGTGAGAATAAGTCACATTTAGGAGCCTTTAACCATCGCAATTAAGCTTTGGATTTTGTCTTAACCACCATTAAAGGCCTTTCAAAGCTTGTTCAAAATTTGAATTTTCATGCCTAAATGAGCTTAGCACGAAATTGGTAGGTTGCAAATGCTTCATGAAGGCTATTCAAACCATAAGATACCATTTAATTAAATTTTTTAGATTTACTTGAATTATTATGGATTAAAATGAATTAAATCCATAAAAATTAAATAAAAATAGAAAAATAATTATTTGGTCTTGAAATTGATCATGGGACACGTGGGTGGCATGAAAAGGCTGAATCAAGTGGAAAAAAGTGGGCCCTTTTGTCAAAAATTGAAGTTTCAAGGATAGTTGACTTTTGCCATTTCAGAAAAATTTCCCAACTTCTCCAATGCATATCTTGCTCAATTTTGATCATATGAACATGTTCTTGGATATTTTGGAAAGGTCTTGAAGTCCTCTAACCAATTCCTTTGGTCCCATGTCATTTTGATTTACCAATCTCAAGTTATGGTCTTTGACTTAAAATTCCTTTTGTTGACTTTTGAAAATGACCTATAATGTTGAAATTGAAAACTTTTTGTGAGAGCATTTCTTGGACTTGGAATGTGAAGATGAGTTGTAGGAAATGCCCTCCCCTTCAAAATGAGCATTGGATGGGATTTTTATGATGAACCATGAAAAAGTTATGCCTTGGTCAAGTTACAGTTGACTTTTCAGCTGTCCAAAAATGGAAACTTTTGCATCTTGATGATTTTTGAGCCATTCTTGTGGAATCATGATCAAGATTTGATCCAATGATGATTGTGGCTTCAAAATGAGATGTTGACCAAAAATTTTGACTTTTGACTGCCAAATGACCATTTTGCCCCTGCAATTGACTGTGAAGCAATTAGGGTTTTTGACTGTGCAACTTGACCTTGTGAGCCTTGAAACTTGGCATGTAGATGCTTGACAATGTTTATAGGCATGTGGGACTTGATTGGACTCTTGAAGACCTCAACTTCCTTGCAGGAACCAAAACCCTAATTTGACTGGCTTAGGAGGGTGTTTGAACTATGCAACCCTTGAGTAGACTTGAGCAAATTGAGATGATGCTTGTCAAAACTTTGAAGAATATGGGAGGGCAAATTTTGGGGTACAACAGTTCTGTGATCGGTGGAAATAGAACTGACTGTTTTTTTAAGCTGGTTTCGCGAAATGTCGCGGTAAGCAAGAGTCGCCACCGTCTTTTATGTTCTCCAACATGGAAAGGACAAAAGCACAGCAAAATTCCTTCTTTGAGAATGTTTCTCGGTTCGGGAGGTAGATTTATAGAAAGGGAAGGTGTTAGCACCCTTTCTATCAGTGGTTATCCACGGGCTCTTAGGTACTTGCTCTTATGTTTTCAAAATTTGTTTGCTTTTCATGTGTGTGTGGGTTTTGAAAAAAGTTCGTTTGAAAAACTTCTAAGTAACTCTTGTATCAGTCCTCAAGAGTGTATGAAGAATTTGTTTGAAAACTTTTAGAAAGTGTGAAGTGTGAAAAGATGTTTTGTTTGTTTGAAAAGAGCAAGTACTTAGGAGAATCTACCTACTCTAAGGAATTAGGTTGTGTAAGAGTCCTTTAGATAGTGCTATCCCACCATTGAGAGGTAGGTAGCACCGTCGTTGGAGGTGTTCGGGTCAATTCGATTAAGGGACATGTGTGGTCACCAAAGCAATGGTAGGACACCTTAGTGGTAACCCTAATGTCCTAGATCCTTTTATCCGAGGCAACCGTTTCGAGGCAACTGGATCTTTAGACAAAGGGCGACCTCTAAGACACCCTATACTTGATGACCACGTTCGAGGCAACGAGTGAAGCGTACCCTAGGAGTGGCATGTGCTTTGTGTGTTGTTTTTCAGTTAATTGTTTGTCTTGTACATGTTATTTGTGAGCTACGAGTTGTTTTTATTTACATACATTCTTTCATGCATTGTTAACAGTTAGGGGTGCGGAAAATAAATTGCTGAAAGGTAAATCTAACTATTACAAGGCGCGGGTCTATACATCGCCAAAAACAAAAAGTCGTTTTTGAAAAGTAAATGCAGAAAATTAAAGAAAGCAATAAAATCCTAATTACTATTACATTCTCTGTACAGATACATAAATAATCAAAATAAAATAAATGCGCGCGAATAAAAATTTAATCGGGAACGTCCTAAGGGTTTTGACCCTTTTGAGAAAGAAATTGAATTTTGTCCTTTTTTAATGAAATGGAATTAACACTAATTATTTAATTTATTAAAAGAAAAATGTTTTTTGTATTTTTTATGTTTTTAATGAAATAAAATAAAAGGAATTAAAATTAAAAGTTAATAAAAATCTAATTCTAAATTTATTTTAGTTATTAAGAAAAAGGGTTAAAGTTGCCTAATTAAAACTAATTCAATTTATTAGTATTTATTTACAAAAATAACATGAAATTAATAATAATAATAATATTAGTTCTTTTTTTTGGATTTTTTATGAAAATATTAATTATGTTAATAATACTAATAATTAATAAAAAAAGGAGTTATAAAAGAAAAGAAAAAATAAAAAGATAAAAAGAAATAACAAAACCAGGGGGGGCAGATTGGAGGTGTTAATGGAATTGTGAGGCCCATGAACCTTCAAGCCCCTTTTGACTTTCCTGATTGCCTACGCCTGTGTTGACTCATGAGCACCATGGTCTGCATTCTTTGGCCATCAGATCTGTAGGACTGGACACATGGCACGCTGATTGCTTGAGACATATGGTGGACTTTCGCTGGAATGCTGCATGGGAATATGTTAGAGAAAAAATGAAACAAGCGTTTGGGGGACCTGGGAAAACTTAAAGCGCGGTATGATGGACCTTAGGACGTGGCAAGGGTTGCTTTAGCTTCAGAGTATGGCAAAGAAGAGAGTCACGTTCTCCTTTTGGCCTGAAAATGCTTGCAACACTCCTTTTGATCTCACACTTTTTTTGACACTTTTTGGATTTTGCTCTGGCCGTTTGTGCACACTCTAGGTTGTGAATGAGGCTTGCAAGGCTTTCATATGTAGTAATGAGTGAGAATAAGTCACATTTAGGAGCCTTTAACCATTGCAATTAAACTTTGGATTTTGTCTTAACCACCATTAAAGGCCTTTCAAAGCTTGTTCAAAATTTGAATTTTCATGCCTAAATGAGCTTAGCACAAAATTGGTAGGTTGCAAATGCTTCATGAAGGCTATTCAAACCATAAGATACCATTTAATTAAATTTTTTAGATTTACTTGAATTATTATGGATTAAAATGAATTAAATCCATAAAAATTAAATAAAAATAGAAAAATAATTATTTGGTCTTGAAATTGATCATGTGACACGTGGGTGGCATGACAAGGCTGAATCACGTGGAGAAAAGTGGGGCCTTTTGTCAAAAATTGAAGTTTCAAGGATAGTTGACTTTTGCCATTTCACAAAAATTTCCCAACTTCTCCAATGCATATCTTGCTCAATTTTGATCATATGAACATGTTCTTGGACATTTTGGAAAGGTTTTGAAGTCCTCTAACCAATGCCTTTGGTCCCATGTCATTTTGATTTACCAATATCAAGTTATGGTCTTTTACTTAAAATGCCTTTTTGTTGACTTTTGAAAATGACCTATAATGTTGAAATTGATAACTTTTTGTGAGAGCATTTCTTGGACTTGGAATGTGAAGATGAGTTGTAGGAAATGTCCTCCCCTTCAAAATGAGCATTGGATGGGATTTTTCTGATGAACCATGAAAAAGTTATGCCTTTGTCAAGTTACAGTTGACTTTTCAACTGTCCAAAAATGGAAACTTTTGCATCTTGATGATTTTTGAGCCATTCTTGTGGAATCATGATCAAGATTTGATACAATGATGATTGTGGCTTCAAAATGAGATGTTGACCAAAAATTTTGACTTTTGACTGCCAAATGACCATTTTTCCCCTGCAGTTGACTGTGAAGCAATTAGGGTTTTTGACTGTGCAACTTGACCTTGTGAGCCTTGAAACTTGGAATGTAGATGCTTGACAATGTTTATAGGCATGTAGGACTTGATTGGACCCTTGAAAACCTCAACTTCCTTGCAGGAACCAAAACCCTAATTTGACTGGCTTAGGAGGGTGTTTGAACTGTGCAACCCTTGAGTAGACTTGAGCAAATTGAGATGATGCTTGTCAAAACTTTGAAGAATATGGGAGGGAAAATTTTGGGGTACAACAGTTGCCCTTGTTCAATCTTCTTAGACCTGAGGATGTAGATTGGCTAGCGTGCCTTTCGTGATCCGAAGGTGGAAGATGATTGAACACTAGAGTGCCCAGAAATTTGCACTCACATAGTGAGGTATCAGCAATGTGATGGTGGGAATGGGCTTACAGATGACATTTGGAGAGATGGTGGATAGGGGGATGGGCTTATAGATGCCATCTGGAAGTGTGACAAAACCTTCTCGGGAATGGGCTTATAGATGCCATTTGGGGACTGTTGATAGGTGGATGGGCTTATAGATGCCATCTGACGGTGGTCTGTTGAATTGTAATTTTTGTAAGTTGAAAGAGGGAACCTGTGTAGGGTTGCCTGATGATGAGCTCGTGTAAAACTGCATCTTGGAAAGAAAGACACCTGTGTAGGGTTGACTGATGATGAGCTCGTGTAAATCTGCATCTTTGAAGGAAGGAAACCTGCGTAGGGTTTACTGATAATGAGTCCGTATAAGACTGCATCTGAAATGGAGAAGGAACCTGTGTAGGGTTACTTTGATGACGAGTCCGTGTAAAACCGCATCTAGAGCTGAGAAGGAAACCTGTGTAGGGTTTCAGATGACGAGTCCGTGTAAAACTACGTCTGGAGTTTGAGAAGGGAACCTGTGTGGGGTTACTTTGATGATGAGCCAGTGTAAAACTGCATCTTGGAAGAAGTAAAACCTGGGTAGGGTTTCTGATGACGAGTCCGTGTAAAACAGCATCCTTGGAAATGGAGAACCCGTGTAGGGTTTCTGGGTGACGAGTCCGTGTAAAACTTCATCTTTTGGAAAGAGAGAACCTGTGTAGGGTTTTTTTTTGGGATAAGTTCGTGTAAAACTTCTTGAGGAACCGGGGTAAGGTCACCTTGGGATAAATCCGTGTAAGACTTTGGGAGGAACCGGTGTAGGGTTACCTTGAGATAAGTCCATGTAAGACTTCTGGAGGAACCGGGGTCAGGTTACTGCAGGGTAAGTTCGTGTAAAACTTCTTGATGGACCGGGGTAAGGTCATCTTGAGATAAGTCCGGGTAAGACTTCTGGAGGAACCGGGGTAAGGTTACTGCATGATAAGTTCGTGTAAAACTTCTTGATGAACCGGGGTAAGGTCATCTTGAGATAAGTCCGTGTAAGACTTCTGGAGGAACCGGGGTAAGGTTACTGCAGGGTAAGTTCGTGTAAAACTTCTTGATGAAACGGGGTAAGGTTATCTTGAGATAAGTCCGTGTAAGACTTTTGGAGGAACCGGGGTAAGGTTACTGCAGGGTAAGTTCGTGTAAAACTTCTTGATGAACCGGGGTAAGGTCATCTTGAGATAAGTCCGTGTAAGACTTATGGAGGAACCGAGGTAAGGTTACTGCAGGGTAAGTTCGTGTAAAACTTCTGGGTGAACCGGGGTAAGGTTATCTTGAGATAAGTCCGTGTAAGACTTCTGGAGGAACCGCGGTAAGGTTACTGCAAGGTAAGTTCGTGTAAAACTTCTTGATGAACCGGGGTAAGGTCATTTTAAGATAAGTCCGTGTAAGACTTTTTCTGAAAGAAAAGGAACCAGTGTAGGGTTACTTTGATGATAAGTCCGTGTAAGACTTCTTCTGGAAGAAAAGGAACCGGTGTAGGGTTACTTTGATGATAAGTCCGTGTAAGACTTCTTCTGAAAGAAAAGGAACCGGTGTAGGGTTACTTTGATGATAAGTCCGTGTAAGACTTCTTCTGGAAGAAAAGGAACCGGTGTAGGGTTACTTTGATGTTAAGTGCATGTAAGACTTCTTCTGGAAGAAAAGGAACCGGTGTGGGGTTGCCTGATGATGAGTTCGTGCAAAACTACATCTGAAGTTGAGAAGGAACCAGTGTGGGGTTGCTTCATGATGATCAAGTGGATGCTTGTCCTGTCTGGTTTCAGATATTAACCCATGATCAGTCGTCCACAGAATTTTCATGGCTTGTTACCAATGTTGATCTGGAACTGTAGAGGTAGATGGTAATTATCTTTTGATTGGCCTTTTCCTGAAAAGGCAAAACATTAGCTGTATGTAGTGTCATGATGCATGAACTACATGATATTAAGATGTTCTCAAGAATAAATGAGATTTGTGTGTTATGATGTGTATATGCATGCGTCATGGTGTATGATAATGTGATGAATGTCTATGAATGTATCTTCGTCTAGGAAAATAAATCCTTGACGAACACCGGGAAGTTGAATCCTGGGCTGAGGTTGAAGAGTAGAGTTCTTCATTTCCGCTGGGGATGATGGTTGCAAGAATAAACCGGTAGGAGAGGATGACTCCGTTGGGGAATAAACTTGATGAAGATATTACTCTGCGGGGAATTACTCTGTGGGAAGAGATACTTCGCTGAGGTTTTGATGATAACTCCGTTGGGGATTCCCGTTGATAAATTTTGTTGAGGAATTGATGAACTCCGCTGGGGGGATAGGAAGAACTTCGCCGAGGACGATCTTTCCGTGGTAATTAGCTGAGGATAACCCAGTTATAAGCTCTGGTGGGGAATAACTTTTGAATAAAGCCGGGGATATGCGTTCGTACTCTGCAGGGGATAAGCTTCCAGAATCTACTGGGGATAAGCTTCCAGAATCTACTGGGGAGATTGATACAACTCTCCTGGGGAAACTTTTGGACTGCACTGGGGAAGTGGCTCCACTGGGGTGTCTGGTATTTCACCGGGGAATAATCTTATATTAAGACTACCGGGGATGCTTGCTTAGGAACATCTGTATACTCTGATGGGGAATATTGAGATTTTCTGGGGGTACCCAACTTCCTTAGGGCTTACAGTAGCCTAACTCTGCTTGGGGAGAGCGTTGCTGACTTGCTAGGGATACTGTGCCTCTTCGGGATTGATAAGAGACCAACACTGCTCGGGAGAGAGTATTGTTGAGTCTTGTCTTACTCCCGGGGAGTGGAGGCCTCTTGGTTATGTTCTTCAGCCGAACCTACCTTGGTACCTTGGTTGACAGAGCAACTAGATCGCTTGGACAACTCATTATTGCCCCTGTTTCTGACGTGAGAGAAGAAGATACCTTGTGAGGTGTTAGACAACTGCCGATTCGACAAATCTTCTTCTGGTAGGCAAGTGATGAGATGACGGGACATAGTCGTACGCTTTTGATCCCTAACTTTTGCCTGGACCGCCCTTTCGGGTTTTTAGTCCATCGGGATACCCTTTTTTGCCCAAGCTGCCTTTTCAGTTTTTCGACTTGCCGGGTGTATAGATTTTTTCATTTCATCCCTTGTTTTTGCCCGAACCCTTTTGGTTCGCCGGGAAGCCCTTATTTTTTCCTAGGTGTGTCAACCTAGCGGGTCTTTGATTATACGTAGTATTTTTTCGACTATGTCCATGCTCTCAGAATGTAGGGAGATGCCCATGTTGTCGTGTTGCCATGCGACTAGAAGATGTTTGATCAGGCAAGATTCGTAGTTGGAACTCATGTCCAATGCCCCAGGCGGAGATTTGCCCCAGGCTATTAGGCATTTGAGAGATTCTCTGAATCTTGACTGGACTGCCTCAAATGATGGACAATGATCATGCCATGCCCCTTGATTGGAGGTGCTTTTGTTCATTAGACATTCGTCGTGCGAACTTCTATGCTGTTCAAACAAATAGTCACATGCAAGCAATGTTATATTAAAAATGCAAAGCTTATGTCTGTCTTGAAATTTTTGAAAATGCATTTTCAGTAAAACAAGCAAATTTTGTAAAATGTGATGTCAACTCAGTATTTTACAGCAAGCCTTAAGGAGTCAGGATACCTTTCGTAACAGTATGCCTTCGAACTAACCCATGCTTCAGCTAGGACTTTTTAAGGGTTATAACGTCGCCTGGTTCACGGTTTAAGAAACAAAGGATAAATGCTCAAATTATATTTGTACCCACCCGCTCTTCGTTATGTTCTTCAAACCTAAACTCAGTTGATCGTGCGTTAGACCTTGTTCGAGTCTTTGTCCTAATATTCCCATGATGGTTCGGATGTTGACATTTTATTTTGAATAGGCAGTCATTTCCTTGTTGAGGGTTTGCAGGTCCTCTTTTCTTTTTGATTTCGTTATCCCTGTTTTTTGCCTGAACTATTTCTTTTGTGATTACAGTCAGCGGAATGCCCCAGTTTTGTAAGTCTCCTTCATAGGTTTTGACTTAATGGGCATTTATTTTGAGGGATAATGACTGCTTGTCTTTATGATTATTCGGAACCATCACTGTCTTTTGTTTTGTGAGGACCTCTTTGGTGCTATTCGTTGTGCACTTGGATCAACTGAGAGAACTACCCTGCCCCAGGTTATGATTAAGGGTTTTAATTTTCGAAAAGAAAAACTCCTACTTCTTTGGCTCGAAGGGGTTGACGATGGATTATCTTCCTTATAACTCCAGTGTTTAGGAATTGAAACAATGCCTGTACCTTATCAGCGGGGTCTGCTCAAAAGCATACTGTAGATTATGGTATCGTTTTCGTCATCCTCCCTCAAGAGGCTTAGAATTATTAATTGAGAGTTGACATCAAAAAATGAAAGCAGTTTGAATATAGCGAATGAGAATATATTGATTCAAAACAGACATATGCGATGCATTGATAAAGTAAAAGAGTTTGACATGAACAAATGTTTGAACAATCAGAGAAAAATACAACTTGAACATTCGAATGAACAAAAGCTTCTTAGTTTGCAACAGTCATTTCAGATGGAAGATTCTCAGCAGAAGATTTTCATTTTCCCTCTCGGCATGAACTCCAGCACCCTTCTGTCGATCAAGTCTTGGATCTTGTTCCTCAGGCTCCAACAGTCGTCAGTGTCATGTCCAGGACTGTCAGAATGGTAGGCACACCTTTCATCAAGATTGTACTTTAGGGAGGTTATGTTGAGCTTCTTAGGAGGATCCTTTAAAGCAATCAGCTTGACCTCCAACAAGCATTTCAGTATTAGTGATGATGGTATACCAGTCTCCGAGAAATGTCTTCCGGACGTATTTTGCTTACGCCGATTACCCTGTTGACGCTGGTGAGGTTGATGTTGGGCTTGTGACCCCGAAGCAAACTGAGGAGCTTTTCCCTTGTCTTCTTGCCCCACAGGTGGTTGAATGATGGCTTGCTCTTCAACCTTAGATGTTTGCCCCAGTTGGTTATCCCGATGCAGTTGGTTGACGAGAACCCTGAGCTCTCCTTGTCTTTGAGATAAGTCTTGGATAAGAGCCATTTTCCCCAGCATCTGGGTTCTCATTACATCCACCTCAGCTTGCAGATGTTTCAGCCGTTCGTCCTTGTCGTCTTCGGGACTCTTCCTGACCAAATTCCCCATGAGGAGTGTTCTCAGCTCTTCCTGCCCCTTGGATAGATTTAGGAGGATCTCCCTGAACTGGGTCTCTTGAGCATGAAGACCCTGGTTATCTTGTTGGGAAGCCATTGCTGAAATAAACAGCGAAGAAGGTAAGTGACCTGTAAAAGTGTACCTGTAATGTAATGATATGTATGATATGCATGCAATGTTTTCAAGGATCTCGCGGGGTAAACAGAGAAACTTGTTAGAATTTGAATTTCGTGGCTTGATGGAAGGAACTTCGTGTTGTTGAGAGTCCTTCTTCGAGAGTCAAGGCTCACCATATCGAGTGGGTCATAGCCCCTGACCCAAGTCATCAACCTTGGCTAGAGGAAAATAAATCCCCTTTTCCCCTTGCTAGACATCATGACCTGCATCACAAACCCTTGAGATCCTTGAAATGGATTAGTCCTTATGTAGGATTTATGCAATGGTATGATGGCATGATGTTATGCTATGCGTTGAGTGATGTAAGTAAACCCTGTTATGAGTCCAGGTTAAGGACTGTAAACAAACCCTGCAAGAAACTCATGTGTTAGATAACAAGCATGCAAGTAGTCAAGTTTGAAAGCACACAAGTCACACAAGACAACCCTTAGAGTTTAGGCCAGCATGAAGTTTGGGGTACTACCCTCTTGAAGTTGGTGGGCTCAAAAACCTGTCCTATCAAAAGTAACCGGGTTCTAAGGAGCTCAATATCATTGGGTTGTTTTCTATGTTCATTATTTTGATTTAGCCACTGAACTGGCGATCAAAATATTCCAAGAAAACAACCCTCAATGAGTGTAGTATCGAGTATCAACCAACTTCGGACTGCACCAAAGTCAGTCATCTCACTGCCCCTAAAGAGGCCAGGATGGTTCAAGTAAGGTTCCTAAGGTCAGTTGATGCTTCACGACACCACGCGGCGGCCCCGTACTCTCCTTGACTTGACTCAAGGGTTACCCGTACTCACCAAAGTGCCACATCAACATAGCAAACTGCTTCAACCATGTCAGTATACCCCGCACAGTTCCCTTACAGTTTGTTGCTACTTTCTAAAAGGTATCCCCCAGATCCGGGTTAGGATCTATGAAACTCCAAGACAGTCCCACAATATTAAATCAAACAAAGCAAGCAATTGAAAACATAAGAATGGTCTAATCCTAAGGTACACCTCACTTTTAATGTCCCCAGCAGAGTCGCCAGTTCTGTGATCGGTGGAAATAGAACGGACTGTTTTTTAGCTGGTTTCGCGAAATATCGCGGAAGCAAGAGTCGCCACCATCTTTTATGTTCTCCAACATGGAAAGGACAAAAGCACAGCAAAATTCCTTATGAGAATGTTTCTCGGTTCGGGAGGTAGATTTATAGAAAGGGAAGGTGTTAGCACCCTTTCTATCCGTGGTTATCCACGGGCTCTTAGGTACTTGCTCTTATGTTTTCAAAAATGTTTGCTTTTCAAATGTGTGTGGGTTTTGAAAAAAGTTCGTTTGAAAAACTTCTAAGTAACTCTTGTATCAGTTCTCAAGAGTGTATGAAGAATTTGTTTGAAAACTTTTAGAAAGTGTGAAGTGTGAAAAGATGTTTTATTTGTTTGAAAAGAGTAAGTACTTAGGAGAATCTACCTACTCTAAGGAATTAGGCTGTGTAAGAGTCCTTTAGATAGTGCTATCCCACCATTGAGAGGTAGGTAGCACCGTCGTTGGAGGTGTTCGGGTCAATTCGATTAAGGGACATGTGTGGTCACCAAAGCAATGGTAGGACACCTTAGTGGTAACCCTAATGTCCTAGATCCTTTTATCCGAGGCAACCGTTTCGAGGCAACTGGATCTTTAGACAAAGGGCGACCTCTAAGACACCCTATACTTGATGACCACGTTCGAGGCAACGAGTGAAGCGTACCCTAGGAGTGGCATGTGCTTTGTGTGTTGTTTTTCAGTTAATTGTTTGTCTTGTACATGTTATTTGTGAGCTACGAGTTGTTTTTATTTACATACATTCTTTCATGCATTGTTAACAGTTAGGGGTGCGGAAAATAAATTGCGGAAAGGTAAATCTAACTATTACAAGGCGCGGGTCTATACATCGCCAAAAACAAAAACCCGTTTTTGAAAAGTAAATGCAGAAAATTAAAGAAAGCAATAAAATCCTAATTACTATTACATCCTCTGTACAGATACATAAATAATCAAAATAAAATAAATGCGCGCGAATAAAAATTTAATCGGGAACGTCCTAAGGGTTTTGACCCTTTTGAGAAAGAAATTAAATTTTGTCCTTTTTTAATAAAATGGAATTAAGACTAATTATTTAATTTATTAAAAGAAAAATGTTTTTTGTATTTTTTATGTTTTTAATGAAATAAAATAAAAGGAATTAAAATTAAAAGTTAATAAAAATCTAATTCTAAATTTATTTTAGTTATTAAGAAAAAGGGTTAAAGTTGTCTAATTAAAACTAATTCAATTTATTAGTATTTATTTACAAAAATAACATAAAATTAATAATAATAATAATAATATTAGTTCTTTTTTTTGGATTTTTTATGAAAATATTAATTATGTTAAAAAAGGAGTTATAAAAGAATAGAAAAAATAAAAAGATAAAAAGAAATAACAAAACCAAGGGGGGGGGGGGGGGGGGGGTTGGGCCAGATTGGAGGTGTTAATGGAATTGTGAGGCCCATGAACCTTCAAGCCCCTTTTGACTTTCCTGATTGCTTACGCCTGTATTGACTCATGAGCACCATGGTCTGCATTCTTTGGCCATCAGATATGTAGGACTGGACACATGGCACGCTGATTGCTTGAGACATATGGTGGACTTTCGCTGGAATGCTGCATGGGAATATGTTAGAGAAAAAAATGAAACAAGCGTTTGGGGGACCTGGGAAAACTTACAGCGCGGTATGATGGACCTTAGGACGTGGCAAGGGTTGCTTTAGCTTCAGAGTATGGCAAAGAAGAGAGTCACGTTCTCCTTTTGGCCTGGAAATGCTTGCAACACTCCTTTTGATCTCACACTTTTTTTTTAACACTTTTTTGGATTTTGCTCTGGCCGTTTGTGCACACTCTAGGTTATGAATGGGGCTTGCAAGGCTTGCATATGTAGTAATGAGTGAGAATAAGTCACATTTAGGAGTCTTTAACCATTGCAATTAAGCTTTGGATTTTGTCTTAACCACCATTAAAGGCCTTTCAAAGCTTGTTCAAAATTTGAATTTTCATGCCTAAATGAGCTTAGCACGAAATTGGTAGGTTGAAAATACTTCATGAAGGCTATTCAAACCATAAGATACCATTTAATTAAACTTTTTACATTTACTTGAATTATTATGGATTAAAATGAATTAAATCCATAAAAATTAAATAAAAATAGAAAAATAATTATTTGGTCTTGAAATTGATCATGGGACACGTGGGTGGCATGACAAGGCTGAATCAAGTGGAAAAAAGTGGGCCCTTTTGTCAAAAATTGAAGTTTCAAGGATAGTTGACTTTTGCCATTTCACAAAAATTTCCCAACTTCTCCAATGCATATCTTGCTCAATTTCGATCATATGAACATGTTCTTTGACATTTTAGAAAGGTCTTGAAGTCCTCTAACCAATGCCTTTGGTCCCATGTCATTTGGATTTACCAATCCCAAGTTATGGTCTTTGACTTAAAATGCCTTTTTGTTGACTTTTGAAAATGACCTATAATGTTGAAATTGATAACTTTTTGTGAGAGCATTTCTTGGACTTGGAATGTGAAGATGAGTTGTAAGAAATGTCCTCCCCTTAAAAATGAGCATTGTATGGGATTTTTCTGATGAACCATGAAAAAGTTATGCCTTGGTCAAGTTACAGTTGACTTTTCAGCTGTCCACAAATGGAAACTTTTGCATCTTGATGATTTTTGAGCCATTCTTGTGGAATCATGATCAAGATTTGATCCAATGATGGTTGTGGCTTCAAAATGAGATGTTGACCAAAAATTTTGACTTTTGACTGCCAAATGACCATTTTGCCCCTGCAGTTGACTGTGAAGCAATTAGGGTTTTTGACTGTGCAACTTGACCTTGTGAGCCTTGAAACTTGGCATGTAGATGCTTGACAATGTTTATAGGCATGTGGGACTTGATTGGACCCTTGAAAACCTCAACTTCCTTGCAGGAACCAAAACCCTAATTTGACTGGCTTAGGAGGGTGTTTGAACTGTGCAACCCTTGAGTAGACTTGAGCAAATTGAGATGATGCTTGTCAAAACTTTGAAGAATATGGGAGGGAAAATTTTGGGGTACAACAAGCCCGTTATCCAAAAAACTGAGATAAAAAACAGTGTGCAGGCGACAAATACGAAAAGACAAAGAAAACTCAATCACTTTTCGGTGATATGCTCTTCTTCATTGGGTGTCCTCTCCCCTTCCTCTTACTCCTCGCCATAAAACAAGATCTCAGGGACGACGATCTAGCCATCGACCACCTTGTTCAGGAACCCGATCCCGTCAGTGACAAGCTCGAGCCTGGGACTCGCAGCCTTAAGCTGAGCCCCCACGTTATCGAAACCCATCTCAACATCCTCCAAGCAATCCTCGAGTCTATGAATACAGGAAACTAGCTCGGTGTTACACCCCAATTTTCATTAATTAGTTATTTATTTTATTAATTATTATTTAATATAGTAACTAATTAAATTGTGTGATTTTGTGAATATACGAATTATTTGGATTAATACGTGTTATGTGTGTATTGGTTAGTAAGTGTGAGAATAACATTATTAAGTAATTGGGACTTGGTGATGAGTTAGTGTGAGAATGAAACAGTAAGCCCATTAGTGAAAACATAGTTAGTAAGAGTTTTGTAAAACAAAGAGAGAATTGTCAAAACAAGAGAAGAGAAGAAAGAGGAGAAAAGGGAGAAAAGAGAAGAGAAGAAGATAGAATCCTAGAAGAGGATCTACATCCAAGGTAAGGGTGATTAATTTTCTTATTATGGGAATATATATAAAAGTATGTAATGGGTATTTCCATGATTTAGGGATTTTGTTCTTCAATTTCTAGATTATAACATGTTAGGGTTTTGAGTTGAAATCTACAAAAGTGATGCTTGAAACATGTTTTGATGTTTATGATGGAAGCTATATGTTAGATATAGGTTGTAATGTGTTTAATTGGTGAAAAATATGAGTTTAAATGGGCTTTTGGAGTCAAAACTCGGACTGGTGCGCTGCTGAGTTTGCAGATTTTTCTGCAGAAATCAGAGAGAGCGCTTACTGCAGATTTTCGTGCTTAACGCGAAAGCTACTGACTTGATGGTGCTTATCATCAAAGAGCGCGCTTAGCGCGAACTGCAATGTGAAATTTTATATTTTCTTTAATTGATTGGGGATCTTGTATTATTATGATTTATAAGTAATTTCCATGAATTTTAATAATTTATTCGACGTGTATTGGGTAGGTTTTGGATGACTTTTCATGAAAACATAACACTTGAATTTTATGTATATGCATGTTGTGAATTGTTGATGAATGATAATAACATGTGTTGTCATTGTTTACTATGTGTTATTATGATGTGTTTAAGTGATGAATGCTACGAGAATGCATTGTATGTGAATGATGACATGAATTATCACTACAACATTTGTTGTCTCTGGCAACACTTTTTTAGGTAACATGTAGAAATTGTTGCCTTAAATTCATATAGGCAACGATTTACGATTGTTGTCAAAAATATGTTTGCAACCCTTGATAATCGTCGCCTAAAATACTTTTGGAGACGTTTATGGAGCGATACTCTTTTATTTTTTTGCCAACGGTTGTTAATTGTGCCCTTAACTGCTTTTGAGGACGATTTTAGAGCGTTAAAATATTATTTCTTTAGCAATGTTTGACAATTGTCCCCTAAAATATTTTTGGGGACATTTTTAGATTGTTACATTAGTTCTAATAAAAGGCTACGTTTCTGAAATGTTGTATAAATTTTTTTAGAATTATCAAATTTTTGTTGGCAATCTTCCCTCCAAAACTTATACACTAAAAAACAAATATTTTTCTCTAAACATTATTAATATATATAAAAAAAATATTTTTCTAACACAGGAATTTAAAAATAAAAAATTTCAATTAAACAGAAAATAAAAAATTATATATATATATATATATATATATATATATATATATATATATATATATATATATATATATATATATATATATATATATATATATATATATATATATATATATATATATATATATATATATATATATATATATATATATATATATATATATATATATATATATATATATATATATATATATATATATATATATATATATATATATATATATATATATATATATATATATATATATATATATATATATATATATATATATATATATATATATATATTAGTCTAAAACTTATATATATTTCAATTAAACAGAAATTTTTCTAACACATTATTAATATTTCTCTAAAACTTATATATATATATTAAAAAAAAATTCATTAAACAGAAAATAAAAAATTTTCTAACACAGGAATTTAAAATATTTTTCATTACTAGTCCTCTCAATTATTGCCATGTCTTATTAAAAAGAATAGAAAATAAAAAAAAAGAAAAAGAAACAGATAAGGAAAACAAAAGCAGCAGCTTTCGATTCTCCTTCTTTTTCGTTCACACATTTCGCCGAACCTAGCCACGCTCTCAGACGCTCCGTCCTTCATCCGCTCCAAGTCAAACCTCTTTCGTTCACACCCTCCGCCGTGTTCTTCGTCACTCTGTCCAACTACCACGCCGTGTTCGTCGTCCACGTCGTCGTCCGTTCGTCGTTCGCCGTCCAACTGCTTTCGTCCACGTCGTCCGCCGTCCACGTCGTCCAAGTCAATTTACTCAAACTTGTTTCCTTTAGTCAAATCAATGGCTTCTGGTCTTCACAAAATGGGTGTTTCACAGGGTGATGTTGTTTTGCTTTTACTTCCCAACTCAATTTACTATCCCATTATACAATTAGGTGTTATGTATCTAGGTGTTGTTGTTACACCATTGAATCCTGTCAGTAGTGTTGCTGAAATTCGTAAGCAGGTTAATGAGTGTGGTGAGAGTTTTGCTTTTACTATACCCGAAAATTTTAAGAAACTAGAGCCATTCAACATTCCAAATATTATTGTGCCAGAAAATGAAAAGGATTTGAAGTATGATTGTTTCTCTTATTTCTTTAACCTTATTTATAGTAACTTTGATTTTCCTCAAAGGCCAGTTATTAAACAAGAAGAAACTGCTGGTATATTGTATTCTTCTGGTACTACAGGTGTTATCAAAGGAGTTGTTTTAACGCATAGAAATTTAATTGCTATGGTTGAACTATTTGCAAGGTTTCAAGCTTCTTCTTCTTCTTCCAAAAATGTGTTTCTAGCTGCTTTGCCAATGTTTCATATATTTGGTTTATCGCTCACTACTACCGGATTACTGTCGTTGGGTTCTACGGTTGTTGTAATGAAAAAAATTCAAATTGACGAGGCTATTAGGGTGATTGATGAATACAATGTTACACACTTTGATGTTGTTCCACCCATGTTAGTGACATTGACAGAAAAGGCGAAGCGGGTTAATGGAAGTAAGTTGCTGAGTTTGAGACGTGTTTTATGCGGGTAAGTATATATATATATATATATATATATATATATATATATATATATATATATATATATATATATATATATATATATATATATATATATATATATATATATATATATATATATATATATATATATATATATATATATATATATATATGAACACTTCATATATTTTGTTTAAAGTGCGTCTTTAACGTGTAGTATCCAGGGTATTGTCAGCTACGAATGAGGAAGGTCGAGTTAAAGGGGAGAACTCCATCGAACATGTCACATATGAGGAAGATGCTATTGATGCTGACGACAATGATGAGAGACTTACTAAATCATCTAATGCTTCTGATAAAGCATTTGAGGTCTTAGTAAGTGACATATTTACCTCGTGTTTTGCTTGTGATTTGTAGTACTTTGTTCATTAAGGGTACAAAAGTTTTCTCTTGGAAACGGAAAGCAAAAATCCAACTTTTCACGACCCTTTCGCAAGCTTCGGAACCATATCCCCCTCACGTGATCTCCACCAACATCTCAATCTCTCACTGCACCAAAACCGGGAAACTCAAAGAAGCACGCCACATGTTCGATGAAATGCCGCTTAAAACAGTTTCCTCATGGAACACCATGATCTCCGGCTACTCCCAATGGGGGAACTACACTGAGGCTTTGACTCTTTTTTTCATCATGCACCGTTCTTGTGTCGAGTTCAATGAGATTTCTTTCTCGGCAGTTTTGAGCGCGTGTGCATGTTCTGAGTCTTTGTTCCTTGGAAAGCAGGTTCATCCCCTCCTTTTGAAATCTGGACATAAGAGGTTTAGCCTCGTGGGGAGTGCCTTGTTTTATTTCTATGCGCGCTGTTGTGGAGTTAGAGAAGCTGAGCAAGTTTTTGAGGAGCTGTGTGATGAGAATCACTCATTGTGGAGTTTGATGCTTGTGGGGTATGTGCAGCGTGACATGATGGGTGATGCTATGAAATTATTTAACAAGATGCCTGTTAGGGATGTTGTGGCTTGGACTACGTTGATATATGGGTTTGCCAAGAGGGAAGATGGGTGTGAGACGACTTTGGATTTGTTTCAGAGTATGAGGAGGAGTTCCGAGGTGTTTCCTAATGAGTTCACTTTGGATTGTGTTATAAGGATTTGTGCTAGACTTAAGGTTCTGTATTTAGGGAAGGTTGTTCATGGACTTTGCATTAAGGATGGTTTTGATTTTGATAACTTCATTGGCGGCGCACTTACTGAGTTTTATTGTGTTTGCGATGTTGTAGATGATGCGAAGAGATTTTATGATAGCATAGCAGCAGAAGCTAGTTTGAACGTTGCTAACTCATTGATTGGTGGCCTTATCTCAATAGGGATGGTCAAAGAAGCTGAACTGATCTTTAATGGATTGAGATAGAAAAATCCCATCTCTTATAATTTGATGATTAAAGGTTATGCGATGACTGGTGAGTTTGAAAATTCGAAAAAATTGTTCGAGAGAATGAGTGTCAAACATTTAACCTCCTTAAATACTATGATTTCTGTGTATTCCAAAAATGGTGAACTGGATGAAGCTGTGAAGCTTTTTGACAAAACTAAAGGTGAAAGAAACTGTGTAACATGGAATTCAATGATGTCGGGTTACATTCATAACGGTCAACACAACGAGGCATTAAAGTTATACGTGACTATGTGCAGACTATCTGTCGTGTATAGCAGATCAACTTTCTCTGTCCTATTTCGTGCTTGTGCGTGTCTCTGTTCTTTTCAGCAAGGCCAGTTGCTTCATGCGCACTTAGCCAAAACACCATACCATGCAAATGTTTATGTCGGGACTGCTCTTGTAGACTTCTATTCAAAATATGGTCGCTTGGGTGACGCTCAAAGGTCTTTCGCCAGCATCTTTTCACCTAATGTAGCAGCATGGACAACTCTTATAAATGGTTATGCATATCATGGACGAGGATCTGAGGCGATTTCACTCTTCCACTCAATGTTAGATCAAGGAGTTGTTCCAAATGCAGCTACTTTTGTTGCTGTTCTTTCTGCCTGTAGCCATGCCGGTCTAGTTGACGAAGGTTTAGAAATATTCCATTTAATGCAGATAAGCTACAGGGTAAACCCAACAATAGAACATTACACATGTGTGGTGGATCTTCTTGGTCGATCAGGTCGTGTGAAAGAAGCTGAAGAGTTTATTATAAAAATGCCTATTGAAGCCAATGGTGTAATTTTATGTACTCTATATACTATATCTTGAATTAAAGTTTGAACTCGATTTTATTATATTACAACTTTTATGGATGTATGGTTTAAGTTATATAATCAATATTATTTTTGAAGCCAATTATTATTGACTATATTATTTTGATAATAATTGCAAAATTGTATATTTTATGTGGGCACTATAAAACAACAACCTATAAGCTATGGCTACACTTCAAAAACGATCTTCCTGATTCAGGTTTAAGGCAATGATTGTTAATTGTAGCCGAATTTGGCAACGCAACGCTTAAAAAACGTTGTCTCAGAGGCCGTAAATAATCGTCCCCTATTCCTTTACTATAGGCGACGTTTTTCAAAAGCGTTCCCAAAAAACATAAAAAAACGTCGCCTCAAACAATAGGCAACGCTTGCACAGGGGACGTCTAGAAAACGTCCCCTATTGTTTTAGGCAGCGATTTTCAGAGTTCTGGCAACGTTTTTCAATTGTTGCTGGAGAGCCTAAATGTTGTAGTGTATATATGTTTGTACAATGGTGATGATAATTCAAATGTGATAAATTATGTGATGTATGCTTGTATGATTAAGATTGAGGTATGATCTTAATTGCATATGATTGTTGAGATTTCACATGCATCATTTGTTGTCAATAGGCAATTTTTGCTAGTTTTTGCGAGAGTTAATGACTTGTCCCAAACCTAAGGGATTGGTTTGAAAGCTTGAGGGATAAATTTTTTGGTGGTTATCTGTCTGAGGGATGGACACACTTTAAACGTAAAAACTATTAAGGATAAAAATTGGTACCACATGCATATTGCATTGAGTTGCATTTGAGTCACATGTGTTGATGTGAAATTTTGAATTGGTGTGCAATACGTGATATTGGTGTGAATGTTACATTTGTGGTATTTGTGAATGATTATCTTTGAATCATGAATTGTTGAGCAATGTTGTATAAGTAAACATGTGAGTTGGATTGGAATATGTCAAATACATTATTATGTGAAGTATGATGAATTCAATTGATGCATGTATGCTATGCATTACTTATTATTATACATTTCTATAATGATGTGAATTTTCACCCTTTTGTTGGAATGATATTTTATACGACATCGCTGAGGTACCAAAGATAGTGGTGCTTCTTGCAAGGATTAGTCAGAGGATCTAGTTTTTGTTTTATCCACTTATTAGGTAGTGAGTCATGCTTTGGTCATGTAACACGGGGAACGTTTGAACTCGTGTTGTTTTAAGAGATGTTTGTTATACTCTCTTTAGTTTATGTTGTATTGAGATTATATGATGAGTGGCCTTTAATGCCTAATGTTTTATTATATAATTGTCATTATAGAATTTTAATTATTGATATCATTATGAAAGAAGATTATTCCGCTGCAAGATGCATATGTGTTAGTGTATAGAACATGAATTTAAATGCATGTTATGAGTATGACCAGTGTATTTGTGTTGTTGTTTTGAAGTACACATGGTTCCCTCTTTGATATACATGCTAATTTACTTTGATTATGCCATATAATTACATGGGGGTTTAGAGGGTGTTACATTAGTGGTATCAGAGTATGGTCGGCCAGTTGATCAGGTTATTAATGTGTTTATTTCCTTTTGACACTGTTGTACCCCAAAATTTGCCCTCCCATATTCTTCAAGAGTTATCAAGAATCATCTTCAAATGGTTCAAGATTTCTCAAGGATTGCACAGTCCAAATGCCTCCTAAGCCAATCAAAATTAGGGTTTTGTTTCTTCCAAGGAATTTGGGGTTTTCAATGGCTCAATCAAGTCCCATAGGCCTATACATATTCCCAAGCATCTACATGCCAAGTTTCAAGACTCACAATGCCAAATTGCACAGTCAAAAGCTCCATTTCCTTCACAATCAACTGCAGGGGCAAAATGGTCATTTTACAGTCAAAAGTCAAAAATTTTGGTCAACATCTTATTCTGAGCCCACAATTATCACTTGATTAAGCCTTGATCATGATTCCACAAGCATGGCTCAAAAATCATCAAGATGCAAAAGTTACTATTTTTGGACAGTAGAAAAGTCAATTGTATCTTGACCAAGGCATAACTTTTTCATGGTTGATCAGAAAAATCCCATCCAATGCTCATTTTGAAGGGGATGACATTTCCTACAACTCATCTTCACATTCCAAGTCCAAGAAATGATCTCACAAAAAGTTATCAATTTCTACATTATAGGTCAATTTCAAAAGTCAACAAAAATGCACTTTAAGTCAAAGGACATAACTTGAGTTTGGTAAATCCAAATGACATGGGACCAAAGGAATTGGTTAGAGGACTTCAAGAACTTTCCAAAATGTCCAAGAACATGTTCATATGATCAAAATTGAGCAAGATATGCATTGGAGAAGTTGGGAAATTTTTGTGAATTTGCAAAAGTCAACTTTGCCCAAAACACCTTGTTTTTGCTAATGGGCCTCAAATTCCTTCTTGAAACTTTATTCAAAGATTATGCACGACCCATTGAGATTATTTGAATTTATTTTCTTATTTTTTATTAATTAATTGGATTTTTAATTGATTTTAATTCATTTAAAATGTAGGAAATTGAAAGATATGATTTTTTCAATCTTTTGTGAAGCAAACAAGCTCAAGATATGCTGGAAATTCGTGTGCAAATCAAAGGGACAAGAATCTCCAAGTTTGGCAAGTTTTTCCAATCAAAAAGATGCAAAAATATATGATTGCAAATCAAATATTCAAACCATTATTTCATGGATCTTTGCCCAAGGATTTAACCTAATTCTCTTCCTCTATAAATACAGAAGTCAACCCTAATGCATTGGACGTGAATTTGCTGCAGAAGAGGCCATAAGCATATTGAAAAAAATCAAAGAAAAGTGAAAATTGTTTTCTATAGTTTAGCACGATTCAAAGCATTTTGTGGTTTCTAATACCTTGCAGGAACTCTCAGGGACCTTTTGCAATCAAAATCACACGCTAAAACTACAGGAATACTCAAGTACAGAACCACGGTTTGCTTGATTTTTTCAGAATCGTAACTCATATTTCATGCATAATTAACATGCTTTAATCATTGTTTTGCATTGCTTGAATCTATACAAAGCTAATGATATTGGTTAATTGGATTAAAATTCCCAGAATTACAAGTTACCATTGAAGAAATTTAGGGTTCTTGAGCTTCCAGATTGGGGCTTTACAGTACAGGAAAAATTAGCACCTCTAATGCCTATGGTTGAACTCGTCAAGACCAGACGAACACGCTGAGACCGTCGCGAAATATTTATATTCATCCTAGGGCTAATCGCTATTATTCGTGGTTGCAGGTTGTGGGGGTTAAAAACCCCCGCTATTTAACTTTGTTTTTACAGGAAATCTGAGGAAGACGATGACGTGCTGGCTCATGGTTGGGCCATTCAAAAAATAGCGCACGTTTTGTTTACTTTCCAGCATAATTGTTGTTTTTATATATTAATTTCATTGTGCATTATAATAACAAAGGCGTTCAGATGGCTCAGTGGATGGTGCGTTGGCTGGTAACCATTGGGACCTGGGTTCGATTCCCAGGTCCACCCAAAACTCTATAATATTTTTCTTAACATGGTTATGTGCAGATTTCCAAATGAATTCCACCATACACTCTCACATCCCACGTGCCATGTGGCCACAAGCTTAGATCCAAATGCCAGGAGATGAAGAACACCATATTCCCAGTCAACCATGCCCTGGGCAATTACCAAAGTCAAACAGGCTTGAGAGGATAATGGGCCAGAAATTCCAAACTAACCTCCATCTGGGCCCAACACCCCCTGGGTTTTGTTCTTTTTTTTCTTCTCTTTTTATATTTTATCTTTAATTATTTTACTTTAATTATTATTATTATTAGTATATAATTAACAAATTAATTATTTTCCTAATAAAATTCAGAAAACTAATATTTTTATTATTATTATTATTTGTTAATTTCACTTTATTTTTTGTAAATAAATTCTAACAAATTAATTTAGTTTAATTAGGTTTAATTTTGATTTTTTCATAATAAATAAAATAAATTTAGAATTAGGGTTTTACTAACTTTTGACTTAATTTATTTTATTTTATTTTCATTAAGACATTAAAAAACATTTCTTTTAATTAATTAATTAGTTTTAGGATTGATTTAATTAAATGCAAAAATAACCAAAATTCCATTCTTTTCTCAAAAAGGGTCAAAACACTAAGGACGTCCAATTCAATTTCTTTTTTGATTATATTTATGTATCTGCTCCGAGGATGTAATAGATAATTAGGCCTTTTATCGCTGTCTTTTATTTTATCGCATTTACTTTTCAAGGGTTATGTTTTTGGCGATGTAAATACCCGACGCCTTGTAATAGCGTAGATTCACTTTCCGCAATTTATTTTCCGCACAAGTATTAACTGTTAACTATGCATGACAAGACTTGCCTGAAAAATAAAATCAACTCATAGCTCACCATGATACATGTGCAAAGATAATCTTAAACTGAATCCTGACACACTCGCACATGCCACTCCTAGGGTACGCCTCACTTGGTTGCCTCGACGTGGTCATTGAGTATAGGGTGTTTTAGAGGTCGCCCTCTTGTCTAAAGATCCAGTTGCCTCGGAATGGTTGCCTCGGATAAAAAAGGATCTAGGACATTAGGGTTACCACTAAGGCGTCCTACTATTGCTTTAGTGACCACATGTCCCTATAATCGAATTGACCCGAATAACTCCAACGACGGTGCTACCTACTTCTCAGTTGTGGGATAGTACTGTCTAAAGGACTCTTACACAGCTTAATTCCTTAGAGTAGGTAGATTTCTCCTGGGTACTTGTTCTTTCAAAAAACAAAAACAACTTTTCGCACTTACACTTTTCTGACAAAAGTTTTCAAACAAAACACTTCATACACTCTTGAGGACATATACAAGAGTCAAAACGAAGTTTTTAAACAAACTTTTTTAAAACCCACAAACACAAGAAAAGCAAACATTTTTGAAAACATAGTGAGCAAGTACCTAAGAGCCCGTGGATAACCACGGATAGAAAGGGTGCTAACACCTTCCCTTTCTATAATCTACCTCCCGAACCGAGAAACATCTCGAAAAGGAATTTTGTTGTGCTTTTGTCCTTTCCTTGTTGGAGAACATAAAAGACGGTGGCGACTCTTGCTTACCGCGACATTTTGCGAACCAGCATTTCAAAACAGTCAGTTCTATTTCCACCGATCACAGAACTGGCGACTCTGCTGGGGATTTTCTATAAGTGAGGTGTACCTTAGGACTAGATCATTCTATGTTTTCAATTGTATGCCTTGTTTGCTATAATATTGTGGGCTTGCATCGGAGTTTCATAGATCCTAACCCGGATCTGGGGAATACCCTTTAGGTAGCAATAAACTGTGAGGGACCTGTCCGGCGTAGACCGACACGGGTGAAGCAGTAGCTACATTGGTGTGACACCTTGGTTTGTACCGATATCCCTTGTGTTGGAACGAGGAGAATATGGGTCTTCTGAGGAGTCATTAAGCATCAACTGACCTTAGAACCCTAAATTGACCCAACTTGGCCATAGAACAGTAGCAGTATGCTACACTTATTGAGGCTAAACTCTCGCGATGGTTCTGGCCGCAAGAAAAGATTACGAAGCTGGAGTTATGACCGATGGAGGATAGTCAGTGATATTGAGATCCTCTAGAACCCGGTTACTATTTTCTAGGACAGGTCTTAACCAACTGAAACTGAAAGAGGGTAGTACCTAAACTTCATGCCAGCCTGAAATCTAAGGGCTCTTTTGTGTGACTTGTGTGCCTTCAAACTTGAACTACTTGCACATTCTCGTTATCTGACAACATGAGTTCCTTGCAGGTTTTGTTTACAGTCCTTAATCTGGGCTTATAACAGGGTTTACTTACATCACTCCACGCATGGCATAACATCATACGCATCATGACATCATACCATAGCATGTCCTTAACCATTTCAAGGATCTCAAGGGTTTATGATGCAGGTCATGATGGATCAAATGTCTAGCAAGGGGCAAAGGGGATTTATTTTCCTCTAACCAAAGTTGTCCAGAAATCCAAGCGTGATAACTTGAGTCAGGGGCTATGACCCACTCGATATGGTGAGCTTTGACTCTTGAAGAAGGACTCTCAACAACATGAAGTTCCTTCAATCAAGCTACCAAATTCAAGTTCTAACAATTTTCTTGTCTACCCCACGAGATCCTTGAAAACATTGCATGCATACATACATATCATTGCATTACAGGTACCATTACTGGTCACTTATCTTCTTCGCTGTTTATTTCAGCAATCATCATGACTTCTGAACCTACTAATGAACAAGCTATCAAGGCCCTCCAGGCCCAGAATGCCCAGTTCCAAGAGATGGTTATGAGCCTAGCCCAGGGTCAACAGGAGTTGAAGACTCTGATTCTGAAGAAGAAGAAGAAGAAGAGGATTGTGCTGTTCAACACTGGACGGAGGTTTGGAAATGGACTACAAAATGAGGCTGATCTGGCTACTTCCTCTGTAGGGAAAGACAATCCCCAAGAGAGAAGGGTTCCTAGTCCCGTGGTCTCCGACAACGAGACAGATTACAATGATGAACAGTACCCTCCTGCTGAGGACAGGTACAAACAGCTGGAGGACCGTTTAAGTACTATGGAGATCCAACATGTGCCCGAGTTAGACTTTGGGGACCTAGGCTTATCTTCTGGGGTGGTGATTCCTCACAAGTTCAAGGCACCTGCTTTTTCAAAGTACGACGGGGCTTCCTGTCCTAAGCTGCATCTCAGATCATATGTAAGGAAGATCCAGCCTTATACTGCTGACAAGAATTTATGGATCCATTTCTTCCAGGATAGTCTTTCAGGGACTCAACTCGAATGGTTCTATCAGCTGGATGGAACCAGTATTCGTAACTGGGAGGATTTGGCTACTGCGTTTTATAAGCAGTATCAGTATAATTCCGACCTCGCTCCTACGCGTACCCAACTCCAGGGTATATCACTAGGGACGGGTGAAGGATTCAAGGAGTATGCTCAAAAGTGGAGAGACCTGGCTGGAAGGGTGCAGCCACCTTTGACCGACCGTGAGCTCGTTGATATGTTCTTGGGGACCCTGTCTGGTCCGTTCTTCAACCATCTGATCGGGAATTCTTCTACTGGGTTTACAGATCTGATCTTGACTGGTGAGAGGATAAAAGTTAGTATAAAGTCTGGGAAGATACAGAAGGGTGACTCCTCAAACACTGAGAAAAAACCATTCAAGAAAGAATCCAGTGTTGTCTATGGTTCAAGAGGGCAGAATAGGTCCGAACACCGCCAAGCTGTCAATGCGGTAGTTATTTCAAAATCGGCCAGTGATCCTCAACATCGCAACCAACAAAGGGAAGAGAGACCTAGAAGGCAATTCACTCCCCTCAGCATGACCTTGTCCCAGATATTGCCACAGTTGCTGAAGACCAATTTGGTAACTCTAAGGGACCCTCCTAAGAATCCCAACAAGACACCTTCAAGGTATAACCCCAACGCCCGCTGCGCTTATCATTCTGACAGCCCGGGGCATGCTATAGATGATTGTTGGACTTTGAGTAACAAGGTTCAGGACCTAATCGATGCAAAGGAGGTCGAGTTCGAAGCGCCTGAGACTCCCAATGTGATCACTGCTCCCTTGCCAAAACATGGCTAGGATCGAGATACTTTTTGTTCATTTGAATTCTGATATTGTATTTTTTCTTTGCTTATTCAAACAATTATCATGTCAAACTCTCTTATTTCATTAATTCATTACACGTGTCTGTTTTGAAGTAATTGTGTTCACTATGCTTAAAATTGCTTTCATTTTTTGATGTTCAACTCTCGATTAGGAAATTCTAAGCCTTTTGAGGGAGGATGACGAAAACGATAGATCTTTACAGTATGCTTTTGAACAGACCCCGCTGATGAAGTACAGGCATTGTTTCAAATCCTAAACATTGGAGTTATAAGGAAGATAATCCTTCGCCAACCCCTTCGAGCCAAAGAAGTAGGAGTTTTTCTTTTCACAAAAAAAAATTAAAACCCTTAATTATAACCTGGGGCAGGGTAGTTTTCTCAGTTGATCCAGGTGCACAATGAATGGCATCAAAGGAGTCCTTTCAAAGCAAGAGACAGTGATGGTTCTGAATAATCATCAAGACAGGCAATCGTTATCTTTCAAAAACAAAAGCCCACTAAGTCAAAACCTATGAAGGAGACTTACAAAAACTGGAGCATCCCACTGACTGTAATCACAAAAGAAATAGTTCAGGCAAAACAGGGATAACACAAATCAAAAGAAAGAGGTCCTACAGACTCTCAACAAAATGACTGCCTATTCAAAATAAATTGTCAGTATCTGAACCATCACTGGAATATCAGAGCAAAGACTCAAACGGGATCTAATGCACGATTAGCTGAGTTTAGGATCGAAGAACATCACAAAGAGCGGGTGGGTACAAATAAATTTGAGCCTTTATCCTTTGTTTCTTAAACCGTGAAACAAGCCACGTTATAACCCTTAAAAAGTCCTAGCTGAAGCATGGGTTAGTTCAAAAGCATACTGTTACAAAAGGTATCATGACTCCTGTATGGCTTGCTGTAAAGTACCGAGTTGACATGACATTTTACAAAAATTCACTTGTTTTATTGAAAACTTCATTTTTCAAAAATTTCGAGACAGACATAAGCTTTGCATTCTTAAAATGATATTTGTTTGCATATGACTATTTGTTCAAACAGCAGAGAAATTTGCACGATGAATATCCAGTGAACAAGAATCTTCTCAACAAAAGGGTCATCAAATGGAAAAACACTTCCAACCAAGGGGCAGACATGATCATTGTCCATCATCTGGGGCATTCCAGTCAAGATTCAAGGAATCTCTCAAAATGCCAAATAGCCAGGGGCAAATCTCCGCCTGAGTCACTTGGGGCATTGGACATGAATTCCAGCAACGAATCTTGCCTGATCAAACATCTTCTGGTAGTATGGCAACACAACACTACTGACAGCGACAACTCCCTACATCCTGAGAGCATGGGCATAGTCGAAAAAGTACTACGCATAATCAAATACCCGCTAGGTCGACTAGCCTAGGCAAAAATAAGGGCTTCCCGGCGAACCAAAAGGGTTCGGGCAAGATAAGGGATGAAAATAAAAAAATTTGTACACCCGGCAAGTCGAAAACCTGAAAAGGCGACTTGGGCAAAAAAGGGGTATCCCGATGGACTGAAAACCCGAAAGGGCAGTCCAGGCAAAAATTAGGGATCAAAAGCATACGACTATGTCCTGTCATCTCGTTACTGGCCTACCAGAAGAGGATTTGTCAATCAGCAGTTATCAAGACCTCCATAGGTACCTTCTCCCACAGAAGCTGGGGCAATAAGAATTGTCTAAACTGTACAAGCTGCTCGGTCCACCAGGTACAAAGGTAGATTCAACTGAAGAATATGACCAAGATACCTTCACTCCTCGCAGAGTAAGGCGAGATTCAGCAATACTCTCCCCAAGCAGAGTTGGCCTCCCATCATCCCCAAAAAGGCACAGTATCTCCAGTAAGTCAGCAATACTCTCCCCCGAGCAGAGTTGGTCTACCACCAGTCCTGGAAAAGTTGGGTACCCCCAGAAAATCTCAATATTCTCCAGCAGAGTATACGGATATCCCTCAGCAAGCATCCCTGACAGTCTTAGTATTCCTCGACGGAAATATAAGATTGTTCCCCGGCGGAACACCAGACACCCCAGTGGAGCCATTCCCCAGTTCAGTCCAAAAAGTTTCCTCAGGAAAGTTGAATCATCCTCCCCAGTAGATTCTGGAAGCTTATCCCCTGCAGAATGCATCTCTCCCAGCCATATTCAAAGGTTATCCCCCACCAGAGTCTAACTGGGTTATCCTTAGCAAATTGCAACGGAAAGATTGTCTTCAGCGAAGTTCTTCCTATTCCCAGCGGAGTTCATCAAGATCCCCAACCGAGTTTATCAACGGAATCCCCAGCGGAGTTATCGTTAAAATCTCAACGAAGCATCTCTTCCCATAGAGTAATTCCCTACAGAGTAATCTCTTCACTAGGTTTATTCCCCAACGGAGTCATCTTCTCCTACAGGTTTATTCTTGCAATCATCTTCTTTCATTATCCCCAGCGGAAACGAAGGACTCTACTCTTCAACATCAGCCTAGGATTCAACAAACTTCCCGGCAGTCGTCAAGGATTTATTTTCCCAGATGAAGATACATTCATAAACACCACATTGTCATACATCATGATACATGCATAAACACATCATATCATACAATCTCATTTATGTTGAGAACATCATTGCTCGATCCATATCATGCATTGCATATGACTGACCTTTACCTTTCAGGAAAGATGCAGTTAAACTCTATATTCAGTCAAAAAAGACAACCCGTCAATGAAGACAACCCGTCATTGAAGACAACCCGTCATTGAAGACAACCCGTCATTGAAGACAACCCGTCATTGAGGACAACCCGTCATTGAAGACAACCCGTCACTGAAGACAACCTGTCAATGAAGACAACCCGTCACTGAAGACAACCTGTCAATGAAGACAACCTGTCAATAAAGATAACCTGTCAATGAAGACAACCTGTCAATGAAGACAACCTGTCAATAAAGACAACCTATCAATGAAGACAACCTGTCAATGAAGACAACCTGTCAATGAAGACAACCCGTCAATAAAGACAATCCGTCAATAAAGATAACATGTCAATAAAGACAATTCGTCAATGAAGACAACCTGTCAATGAAGACAACCCGTCAATAAAGACAACCTATCAATGAAGACAATCCGTTAATAAAGACAACCCGTCACTGAAGACAACCCGTCATTGAAGACAACCCGTCATTGAAGACAACTCGTCATTGAAGACAACCCGTCGTTGAAGACAACCTGTCGTTGAAGATAACCCGTCATTAAAGACAATCCGTCATTGAAGACAACCCGTCATTGAAGACAACCCGTCAATGAAGACAACCCGTCATTGAAGACAACCCGTCATTGAAGATAACCCATCATTGAAGACAACCCGTCATTAAAGACAATCCGTCAATGAAGACAACCCATCACTAAAGACAACCTATCAATAAAGACAACCCGTCACTGAAGACAACCTATCAATAAAGACAACCTGTCAGTGAAGACAACCTGTCAATAAAGACAACCCGTTAATAAAGACGACCCGTCCATGAAGACAACCCGTTAAAAGAGACAACTCGTCAAAGAAGACAAAACCTCCCCTGGTTCAGTTAAATCGATTCCTAAAGATTTTTCTGAGATAACCTGTCCGTAGAGACAACCCATCAACCTTTTTTTTAGTTCCAGATTTGATACCTGTATCTAGCCAGGGCATATCTGTGAGTGATTGATTGTGGATCTACACCTGTATCTAGCCAGGAAAGCATCGGCATGAAGAGATTGAAGATCAATACCTGTATCTAGCCAGGAAGTTATCTTTCATTCTCAGTTCAGAGGTCTACACCTGTATCCATCCAGGAAAGCTACCTCGACCAACCTTTTGAAGTTCCAGATTCGATACCTGTATCTAGCCAGGGCATATCTGTGAGCGTTTGATTGTAGATCTATACATGTATCTAGCCAGGAAAGTATTTGCATGAAGAGTTTGAAGATCAACACCTGTATCTGGCCAGGAAGTCATATTTCATTCTCAGGTCAGAGGTCTACACCTGTATCCAGCCAGGAAAACTATCTTGACCAACCTTTTGAAGTTCCGGATTTGATACCTGTATCTAGCCAGGGCATATCTGTGAGCGATTGATTGTAGATCTATACCTGCATCTAGCCAGGAAAGTATCTGCATGAAGAAATTGAAGACCAATACCTGAAACCAGACAGGACAGCTATCTACTCGACCACCATGAAGCAACCCTACACAGGTATGCAAGCTCTCGCTAAGGAATCTCTTACACGATTGACACCCCTGGATGGCATCTTTAAGCCCATCTTCACAACTATCCATTACATTTCCAAATGGCATCTATAAGCCCATTCCCGACAAGATTTTGTCACATCTCCAGATGGCATCTATAAGCCCATCCTCTCATCCATCATATCTCCAAATGGCATCTGTAAGCCCATACCCGACATCACATTGCTGATACTACACTATGCGAGTGCAAATTTCTGGGCACTCTAGTGTTCAATCATCTTCCACCTTCGGATCACGAAAGGCACGCAAGCCAATCTACATCCTCAGGTCTAAGAAGATTGAACAGGGGCAACTGTTGTACCCCAAAATTTTCCCTCCCATATTCTTCAAGAGTTATCAAGAATCATCTTCAAATGGTTCAAGATTTCTCAAGGATTGCACAGTCCAAATGCCTCATAAGCCAGTCAAAATTAGGGTTTTGTTTCTTCCAAGGAATTTTGGGTTTTCAATGGATCAATCAAGTCCCATAGGCCTATACATATTCCCAAGCATCTACATGCCAAGTTTCAAGACTCACAATGCCAAATTGCATAGTCAAAAGCTCCATTTGCTTCACAATCAACTATAGGGGCAAAATGGTCATTTTACAGTCAAAAGTCAAAATTTTTGGTCAACATCTTATTCTGAGCCCACAATTATCACTTGATCAAGCCTTGATCATGATTCCACAAGCATGGCTCAAAAATCATCAAGATGCAAAAGTTATTATTTTTGGACAGTAGAAAAGTCAATTGTATCTTGACCAAGGCATAACTTTTTCATGGTTCATCAGAAAAATCCCATCCAATTCTCATTTTGAAGGGGATGAAATTTCCTACAACTCATCTTCACATTCCAAGTCCAAGAAATGCTCTCACAAAAAGTAATCAATTTCTACATTATAGGTCAATTTCAAAAGTCAACAAAAATGCACTTTAAGTCAAAGGCCATAACTTGAGTTTGGTAAATCCAAATGACATGGGACCAAAGGCATTGGTTAGAGGACTTCAATACCTTTCAAAAATGTCCAAGAACATGGTTATATGATCACAATTGAGCAAGATATGCATTGGAGAAGTTGGGAAATTTTTGTGAATTTGCAAAAGTCAACTTTGCCCAAAACACCTTGTTTTTGCTAATGGGCCTCAAATTCCTTCTTGAAACTTTATTCAAAGCTTATGCACGACCCATTGAGATTATTTGAATTTATTTTCTTATTTTTTATTAATTAATTGGATTTTTAATTGATTTTAATTCATTTAATTAATTTAAAATGTAGGAAATTCAAAGATATGATTTTTTTTCAATCTTTTTGTGAAACAAACAAGTTCAAGATATGCAGACAATTCGTGTGCAAATCAAAGGGACAAGAATCTCCAAGTTTGGCAAGTTTTTCCAATCAAAAAGATGCAAAAATATATGATTGCAAATCAAATATTCAAACCATTATTTCATGGATCTTTGCCCAAGGATTTAACCTAATTCTCTTCCTCTATAAATACAGAAGTCAACCCTAATGCATTGGACGTGAATTTGCTGCAGAAGAGGCCATAAGCATATTGAAAAAAATCAAAGAAAAGTGAAAATTGTTTTCTATAGTTTAGCACGATTCAAAGCATTTTGTGGTTTCTAATACCTTGCAGGAACTCTCAGGGACCTTTTGCAATCAAAATCACACGCTAAAACTACAGGAATACTCAAGTACAGAACCACGATTTGCTTGATTTTTTCAGAATCGTAACTCATATTTCATGCATAATTAACATGCTTTAATCATTGTTTTGCATTGCTTGAATCTATACAAAGCTAATGATATTGGTTAATTGGATTAAAATGCCCAGAATTACAAGTTACCATTGAAGAAATTTAGGGTTCTTGAGCTTCCAGATTGGGGCTTTACAGTACAGGCAAAATTAGCACCTCGAATGCCTATGGTTGAACTCGTCAAGACCAGACGAACACGTTGAGACCGTCGCGAAATATTTATATTCATCCTAGGGCTAATCGCTATTATTCGTGGTTGCAGGTTGTGGGGGTTAAAAAACCCCGCTATTTAACTTTGTTTTTACAGGAAATCTGAGGAAGACGATGACGTGCTGGCTCATGGTTGGGCCATTCAAAAAATAGCACGCGTTTTGTTTACTTTCCAGCATAATTGTTGTTTTTATTTATTAATTTCATTGTGCATTATAATAACAAAGGCGTTCAGATGGCTCAGTGGATGGTGCGTTGGCTGGTAACCATTGGGACCTGGGTTCGATTCCCAGGTCCACCCAAAACTCTATAATATTTTTCTTAACATGGTTATGTGCAGATTTCCAAATGAATTCCACCATACACTCTCACATCCCACGTGCCATGTGGCCACAAGCTTAGATCCAAAGGCCAGGAGATGAAGAACACCATATTCCCAGTCAACCATGCCCTGGGCAATTACCAAAGTCAAACAGGCTTGAGAGGATAATGGGCCAGAAATTCCAAACTAACCTCCATCTGGGCCCAACACCCCCTGGGTTTTGTTCTTTTTTTTTTCTCTTTTTATATTTTATCTTTAATTATTTTACTTTAATTATTATTATTATTAGTACATAATTAACAAATTATTTATTTTCCTAATAAAATTCAGAAAACTAATATTTTTATTATTATTATTATTTGTTAATTTCACTTTATTTTTTGTAAATAAATTCTAACAAATTAATTTAGTTTAATTAGGTTTAATTTTGATTTTTTCATAATAAATAAAATAAATTTAGAATTAGGGTTTTTACTAACTTTTGACTTAATTTCTTTTATTTTATTTTCATTAAGACATTAAAAAACATTTCTTTTAATTAATTAATTAGTTTTAGGATTGATTTAATTAAATGCAAAAATAACCAAAATTCCATTCTTTTCTCAAAAAGGGTCAAAACCCTAAGGACGTCCAATTCAATTTCTTTTTTGATTATATTTATGTATCTGCTCCGAGGATGTAATAGATAATTAGGCCTTTTATCGCTTTCTTTTATTTTCTCGCATTTACTTTTCAAGGGTTATGTTTTTGGCGATGTAAATACCCGACGCCTTGTAATAGCGTAGATTTACTTTTTGCAATTTATTTTCCGCACAATTATTAACTGTTAACTATGCATGACAAGACTTGCCTGAAAAATAAAATCAACTTGTAGCTCACCATGATACATGTGCAAAGATAATCTTAAACTGAATCCTGACACACTCGCACATGCCACTCCTAGGGTATGCCTCACTTGGTTGCCTCGACGTGGTCATTGAGTATAAAGTGTTTTAGAGGTCGCCCTCTTGTCTAAAGATCCAGTTGCCTCGGAATGGTTGCCTTGGATAAAAAAGGATCCAGGACATTAGGGTTACCGCTAAGGCATCCTACTATTGCTTTAGTGACCACATGTCCCTATAATCTAATTGACCCGAATAACTCCAACGACGGTGCTACCTACTTCTCAATAGTGGGATAGTACTGTCTAAAGGACTCTTACACAGCTTAATTCCTTATAGTAGGTAGATTTCTCCTGGGTACTTGTTCTTTCAAAAAACAAAAACAACTTTTCGTACTTACACTTTTCTGACAAAAGTTTTCAAACAAAACACTTCATACACTCTAGAGGACAGATACAAGAGTCAAAACGAAGTTTTTAAACAAACTTTTTCAAAACCCACAAACACAAGAAAATCAAACATTTTTGAAAACATAGTGAGCAAGTACCTAAGAGCCCGTGGATAACCACGGATAGAAAGGGTGCTAACACCTTCCCTTTCTATAATCTACCTCCCGAACTGAGAAACATCTCGAAAAGGAATTTTGTTGTGCTTTTGTCCTTTCCTTGTTGGAGAACATAAAAGACGGTGGCGACTCTTGCTTACCGCGACATTTCGCAAACCAGCATCTCAAGATGATGATTGCATGATGGAATGACAATGTTATTGCTGAGGCATTGGTAATGTTGGTCGGTGCGATTGGGCAATAGCCGCACGTTAATGTTGGCAATAGAGATGATGATGAATTTCGTGCTTTAGGGAAGTTTCAGAGGAACAATCCGCCAATTTTTAAAGGAGTGCATAAACCTAACAAAGCACAAGTATGGCTGAAAGCGATTGAGAAGATCTTTTGAGTCATGAATTGTTCAGATGCGCAGAAGGTGCGGTATTGCACCCATATGCTTGAGAAAGAAGTTGAGGATTGATGGAGTAACTATGTTCAGATGTTTGAAGAAGATGGGATTGAGGTTACTTGGGCACTTTTCAGAGATGCATTTTTGGAGAAGTATTTTCTAGAGGATGTGCATGGGAAGAAGGAGATTCAGTTTCTTGAGCTAAAGCAGGGTAATGGAACTGTGGCTGAGTATGCTGCAGTTTCGAGTAGTTGGTTAAGTTTTGTCCTCATTACAACACTACAAAGCTGAGAGATCTAAGTGTCCTAAGTTTGTGAATGGTTTGAGATCTGAGATTAAGAAGGCTATGGGTTATCAGCAGATTACACTATTTTCTGAGCTGGTTAACAAGAGTAGGATCTATGATGAGGATAGTAGAGATAGTTCTCCTCACTATAAGGCTTTGAATGACAAGGGAAAAGGGAAATTCAGAGGAAAACCGTATGTGACTCCTGTTGATAAGGGGAAACAGAAAGATGGTTATGATAGGAAGCTGAGTGGGGGAAGAGCTCCTACTCTGATTAGGTGCTACAGGTGTGGCGTCGAAGGACATCATGCTCCTGAGTGCACAAGTCCTAAGGTGAAGTGTTTCAAGTGTGGCAAGCTAGGTCACAAATCTCATGATTGCAGAGGAGATGCGAGTGTGACTTGCTACAACTGTGGTGAGCAAGGTCACATTAGTACCAAGTGTGACAAGTCGAAGAAGGAACAAGCTAAAGGGAAAGTGTTTGCTTTATCTGGTTCTGAGACTGCTGATGAGGATATACTAATCTGAGGTATGGGCTTCATTAATGGTACACATTTGATTATTATTATTGATACTGGAGTGACTCATTATTTCATTTCTTCGGATTTTGTTAAGATATTAAATCTTGAATTATCTGATATGAACCGAAGTATGGTTATTGATACTCTTTCTATGGGTTCAGTGACTACTTCATATGTGTGTTTGAATTGTCTATTGTTTATTTTTGGTATAGACCTTGGAGTTGATTTAGCATGTCTTTCGTTAGATAAACTTGATGTTATTCTTAGGATGAACTGGTTGGAATACAATCATGTTTATATCAACTATTTTAATAAGACAGCTATCTTTCTTGATTCTAGTTTTGAGAAAGATTTGTTTATGTCTGCCAAGCAAGTGAATGAGTCTATGTAGGATGGTGTTATGTTGTTTGCTCTGATGGAAACATTGGATATTTGTGAGAAACAAACGATTGGTGAATTAGCAATAGTTCGTTATTTTCCTGAGGTATTTCCTGAAGATGTAAGTGATTTACCGCCATAGCGTGAGTTGGAGTGTATGATCGACTTAGTTCTTGGAACTAGTCTGATATCGATGGCTCCATATCAAATGTCGGCTTCTGAATTGAAATAATTGAAGATTCAACTTGAGGATTTACTTGAAAAGAGATTCATTCATCCTAGTGTGTCACCATAGGGTGCACCAGTTTTGTTGGTTAAGAAGAAAGAAGGTACTATGAGGTTATGTATAGATTATAGACAACTGAACAAGGTGGCTATCAAGAATAAGTATCCACTTTAGAGGATTGATGATTTGACGGATCAATTGGTTGATGTAAGTGTGTTCAATAAGATATATTTGAGGTCTGGGTATCATCAGATTCGTATGAAGGCTGAAGATATTCAAAAGACTTCTTTTAGAACAAGGTATGGTCACTATGAGTATTTTGTGATGTCGTTCATTGTGACCAATGCACTTGGTGTATCTATGGAATACATGAACAGGATTTTCCATTAGTATTTGGATAAGTTTGTTTTTGTTTTCACTGATGATATTTTGATCTATTCAAAAAGTGAAAAAGATCATGTTGAGCATTTGAAGATTGTGTTATTTGTGTTAAAAGAGAAGCAATTGTATGTTAAATTTTTTAAGTGTGCGTTTTGGTTGAAGAAAGTGAGTTTCCTTGGGCATGCGATATCGAAAGGTGGTATTGTCGTTGATTCGTTTAAGATTGAGGTTGTGTCTCAATGGGAAGATCCAAAATCTATTTCTGAGATTAGAAGTTTTCTTTATTTAGCAGGTTATTATCGGAAGTTTATTGAAGGCTTTTCCAAGTTAGATTTTTCGTTAACGCAATTGACTAGGAAAGGTCAAGCTTTTATTTGAACTGCACAATGTGGAGCTGGTTTTCAAGATCTTAAGAGAAGGTTGACAACCACTCCTATTTTTATTTTGCCTAATCCGATAGAACCATTTTGTTGTACCCCAAAATTTTCCCTCCCATTTTTCATAAGAAAAACACAACCCTAGGGTTTCTCAGATGTTCAAGCTGGCTCAGGAATCGATCAGACATATTTTCTCCTGTGGCAGTAAACAAGCAATTAGGGTTTTACTTGAATTCTCAAAAGAAATGAATTCATAAAGATCCAATTGGCTTTCACGTGTTTTCATGCTTTTTCAAGTTTACTGAAAGATTAATGTTTGTTCTCAAGGCATGTTTGTTTGAGACAAGAGATAGAATCTAAGACTGTCATTTGGGACATTCATGTTTTGTTTGATCCAGGTTAACCAGATAATATGCGTCTGTCAAGACATTTGCTTGTTTATGGAATAAATATTTACTTGTTTATGGAATAGACAGTGTGTGTTCTGATTGGAACGCAATTGCAAGATTATAGATTATTGGATTAATTGGAATTTAAGTTATCTTGATTGGAATTATTGGAATGCAGTTTCAATTATCTTGATCGGGAATCTTAAAGAATTAGTGAAGATGCGAAGAGAAAATTGCGAGTTATTGGCAGTAATGGATTTTAATGGACATCAGATTATCTCATAAGAATTTCTTCATTTATTTCAAAAAATTGTTACAAAACAATTTATTATTTAAATGCTTTAGGTTTTACAACTTATTGTATTTGAAAAATAAATAAGTACAATTGATTGAATGTTTCTCTAAATTACAAAGAAAAATTTATGCCTAAGGATGACTGAGCTTCCATTGGTTCCATGCTTGCCACAAAATCTCTTGTTTCCTCTGCTTTGCCACCATCCAGTTTGCGCTCACATGAAAACAAAAGACAGAAAAATAGTTAGTACAGTTAATTGGACATAAGCAAGAATCTTCAAAAGAAAAAAAGTGTTCATCATTAAAGTTTGCAATTTGGAATCAGAGGGCTATTTTTAATTCATCACGTTTTTATTTTTCTATTTGCAAATTACAAGAAGATTTTTCTTCTTGGTTCACAAAAAGAAGAATAAAAAATGCAAGCAAAGTTGTCCAATTAAAGAATGCAAGCAATTTTTCCAAATGCAACAAGGCTACCCAAACAAGAAATACAAGCAACATGGCCAAACAAATATTCAAAACAGGGCCAAACAAGCAGCGCAAATTGTCCAAAAACAAACAGCAGCATGGCCAACACAAAATCCAAACTAGGCAACAAACAACTAGGCTGTCCAAACAATGCAGCAAATTGGACAAAATACAAACAACAAGAACGAGGCAGCATAACAGCTAGAGCAAGCAACAATAGCATAACAGCTAGAGCAGGCATCAACAAAAAGAAAATATAACATATGATAAACTAAGTCAACAAGCAAGAGGCTTGTTCAATAAGCCATAATCATCATTTTCCAAATAAATAGCAAACTTTTCAGAAAAAAGCATTTGGCTTAGGGTCATTGAGAGAGAGAGAGAGAGGAAAGAAGTCACCTAGGGATGCTTCCCTGCTGTCACAATTGCACCAGAATTGCTAGAAAACAAAACTGCAAGGAAAAGAGCATAAGGAGAACATGCCCAAAGTATTCAAAATTTGGTGGTTTTCCCACCATTTTGAATAAGCTATCAAACAAGAAACCACATGAATATAACAGTAGACAAAGCTCAAGCTTAAGAGAGAACATTTTTGATCAAACTCAGAACAAAAACTGTCAAAAAAAATCAAAAACAACCAAACTATCAAAACTCCAAAAATCTCAAACAGTCCATTCTGAAACTTCAAAACCAAAGTCTCCACTGTCAACAAAAGGCCAACCATCCCAAGCTCATAAAATTTGTTAAACCAACAAATCAAACAAAATCCAGAAAATCAAACCTCAAAACTGTCAAACCCAAACAGTAAAGAGTATTCCAACAGCATCAAAAACCTCCAAGTTTCCACAACCTTCAAAAAACTGTTACAAACCATTTTCAAAAAAACTCACAAAGCCTGCAAACTCATCAAACCGTCAAACCAACATTCAAAAACCCAAAAACATCCAAATCCAAACAGTTCAAACTAAACTGTAACAAGCAAAAAACCAGAAGAAATATACTCAACCAAAACCTGTAAAAACAGTTCAAGCCAAGCTTCCAGAACTGCCCAAAACCATCCCAACATTCCATCAACATCATCAAACCGACAACAACAAATCCCAGAACTAGTAAAAAGCATTCTAACAATATCAAACCAGAGACTGTCAAAACCAGCAATCACCAACCATTCTCAAAAACATTTCCAAACCCAAAACCTCAAAAACTGTTAAGGTCTAAAACTAGTAAACCCCAAGTTTTCAAAACATACAAACCAAAAAATCACAAAAAAAAACCTCAACCTGAAACACAACCTGCAAAACTGTAAAACCATTTCAACAATTCATAACCCAAAAATTTCAAACACAACATCCAACAGTAAAAGGCACCATAAAATCATCACAGAAAAACAGAAGTCCCATCATCACCATCATCATTCAAAACTCAAAGGACAGAAAAGGTTACCAGAAGCGCGCATCCAACCATCATCTCTTCCTCCTCACGCCTCCGGCCACCAGGGAGCGTTACTTTCCATCTCACCTTTCCTTTTCACTCCACAGGAATTTCCAAACAGGTATGGATACTTTATCTCCCTCATAACACTTCCTGCATCTCAAAGCATAGCACATTAGGTTAATGGAAAAAACATGAACAAGATAAAAAATGACCAAAATCGTTTAAAGCTTAACAAAGACAGAACGTAACCTCTTTCAAGAAGCAAAACCACTGAGAATCGTCAGGAGGTGAGAGAAAGAGAGCTCCGGTAATGGAAAGTGAGGGGAGATCAGATCAAAACGCATTTCAAACCCTTTAGATAATTTCATTTCAAACTTAGGGATTTCCAGAAAAAAGCGCAAACCAGAGTGAGACCAAGAGGCCAAAAGCGTTTCACTCACGAAATTAGGAAGACGAATAGGGACGGAGAGATGAACGAAATAGGGAAGAGATGAAAAGATGAAGGGAGAACGAAAGAGACAGAGCGACGCCGCTGTACCAAAAGGGGTAAAAACCCTAATCATTTTTTTGTTTCCCTAGTCAAGCATTAGACAGTTTAAGAGAGTATTGGGCCTGTCTTGGCAAACCCTTTAGGCCCACACGATTGCTAGCTCACACCCCCCATCTGGCCTTGTTTCTTTTTTGTTTCAGCAATGACAATATATCTTTGGGCCTAGCACCGTTGAATCTCCCTAAGCCCATTTGTACTTTTTTTTTAATTTACTTCTTTTTTGTTAATAATTTAATAAAATTCAATACATTTTTTTATTAAATTAATTTAAGTCTTGAAGTTAATTTTTTATCATTTTCTTTTTTATATAATTTGTCTTTATTAATTTTTTACATTTAATAAAAACACCAAAAAATTAACTTAGCTTATTTTCTTTCTTTAAGTTTATTTCATAATTAATAAAAATACAAAGAATAATATTAATAAAGATTCAAACCAATTCCTTTTTTTTAGAATAAGTCTTATTTTTTTCTTTTTTCAAGTAAATACATTGCATTTCATGCTTTATTGATTTCTTTATTTCATAAATTGTCATAGCTTTAAATTAAATCGCGCAACAATTCAATTTGGTTGTATTGCTTGATATTTTGATTCATCCCCATTTGTAACAATTGTACCCCATTCCCGAATACTTTTGTAATAGCTTAGAATTTTAATTCCCGTAATTTACTGTTTTCTATATACTGTATAGTAACTAGGCATGTATGGCAAGATTCAAAAATCAATCGCTAGATGACCTAATCAAAGAATAAATAACTTGAAACCAACACACTTTTTCACACGCGCACCTCTAGGGTAACCTCGCTCATTGCCTCGAAAATACAATCATGTCCCTCGAATATGAGACACTCTAGCAAATGACCCTTCGATAAACAAAGATCGTAGTCCCTCAATGACCCTCGATATTGCCTTCGATAAAACGATCTCGTCCCTTACAAAAATTGCTAGATCATCTCACAAGTTGCCTTCCATGATTGTAAAATTGACCCGCGCTTGTCCCTTAACATCCAATGGTGGGGCTTCTTACCAAATCAATGGTAAGATAGCACCATTAAAAGGAAGAAAGGAATAACTTAAGACCTTTCGAGTAGATAGATTCGCTCTTAGTTACTCGCTTGCTCACGACAAAAACCTTTACACCTACGCTTCCATTTCAAAACATTTCAAAAGATAAAACGTTTTGCATGTTCTTATAGAGACGAGAACCATTGCAAAACCTTTTTTTTTTCTTTTTCAAAACATGATTCACAAACACATCTTTGAACCATTTTTCAAAACAAAACTTTGTATACGTTCTTATAGAGGCGAAAACCATTACAAAGAAACTTTCTGAAATACTTTCAAAACCCACACCACAAGCACACAATCAAACAAAAGCAAGTGATCTAAAATGAGTAACTAAGAGCCCATGGAAAACCATGGATGAAAAGGGTGATAATACCTTCCCTTTTCATAATCTACCCCCCGAACCCAAGAAAATTCTCGAAAGGTCTTTCCTGTGCTTTTTTACCTTTCCTTTTGGATAAAAGAAAATTCAGTGGCGACTCTTGCTAACCGCACAAGTGCGAACGAAACGCAAAACCTCTAGTCAGTTCTCCCACTGTATCACAGAACTGGCGACTCTGCTGGGGAGATGTAAAAAGTGGGGTTACCTTAGAGTTTTAGATCACCTTTACATGATTATCTTGCTTAACTTGTATGCTTTATCTTTTGGTTCTATTATTTGGGTTTGAATCCTCTACCCGAATTTGGGGTACCTTTTTAGGTAAATAGCAATAGATTGTGGAGACTGTACGGTGTAGACCGATATGGTTGAAACAATAGCTATGTTAGTGTGACGCATTTGTGGGTACCGGTATCCCTCGTGGTGAATCAAGGAGAATACGGGGCCGCTGAGTGGCGTCGCGAAGCACTAATTAAACTTAGAACCTTAATTGAACAAACTTGGCCATTAGGACGTAGTGAGGTAATCGGTTTCGGTGTAAAGCTGAAAATTGGTTGACACTCGATACTACACTCATTGAGGCTAGAATTTTGAGATATCTCGGCCGCAAGAAAAGATTGATTGTGCTGAGACAATGCCTAAAAGAAAGGTCGGTGATATTGAGATCCTTTAGAACCCGATCATTATTTATAGGACAGGTTGAGCCCATTAAAACTTCAAGAGGGTACTTACCTACAAACTCATGCAAGCCTGAAACATAGGGATCTGTTTGTTGTGTGTATATATGTTTGCTTGTACATAAACATCATAAACATCATCAACATCATATACATGCTCACTAACCATTTCAAGGATTTAAAAATTTATCTTTGTTTTTATTTTGTAGGAAATGAATCCTCTATGAAGAAACACCATCCGAATCAGCTTTGTGAAAGCACATCCTCAACTTCAAGAGCTAGCCTCAAGAGTTCCCGGGGATTCTCCTTTTACCAAGAAGTATGGTCGACTTCTCAGTTTGGCTACATCCAACTTCCAAGAAGAGATGATGTGTGTACTATTCCAATTCTTTGACCCCGTACATCATTGTTTCACTTTTCCAGACTATCAGTTGGTACCAACATTGGAAGAGTTCTCTCTGCTCTTAGGGGTGCCCGTGCTTAATCAGATACTGTTCACCGGTCTAGAAGGGATTCCAAAACCTGAAGTCATCGCCGAAGCTTTACACATGAAGAGGGCCGACGTCACAGCAAATTGGGAGACAAGAAGGGGGGTTAAAGGATTTTTAGCTAAGTTTCTGTTGGAAAAAGCTCGTTCATTCTGGGATGACATGGATTTCCAAGCTTTTGAAGAAGTGCTAGCTCTCCTCATTTATGGTTTGGTTCTGTTTCCTAACTTAGACCAGTTCATAGACGTTAATTCCATCAAAGTCTTTCTCTCTCGCAATCCTATACCCACCTTGCTAGGAGATATCTTGCATTGTCTTCATACCCGTACCATGAAGAAAAGAGGTACCCTTTTGTGTTGCATACCTCTACTCGCTAAGTGGTTCACTTCACACCTGCCTCAGTCAGCATTGAAGAATGAGCAAAGATTGACTTGTTCTCAAAGGATGATGTCTCTCACCCACTCTGATATCCATTGGTGCTCAAGATCCTTGGAAGATATCTCTATCATCGACCGCTGTGGTGAGTTCCCTAATGTACCTCTGCTAGGTATTAGGGGAGGTATCACCTACAAACCGTGTTTATCCCTTCAGAAGTTTGGGTATGCCCGAAGGGACGGCCCTCATGAGATGCTCGTCTGAGGTCTGGTGTTTGACTACGACAAAGAAGACCAAGGTTACCGCCAGAGGTTTACACGTGCTTGGGGAATGGTGAACAAAGTGGACAGTAGGACTTTGGGACATCAAAGCTCTATCCCTCTCGAGCCTTACCGTAAGTGGGTACGGGCTCATGCCCAGAGTCTCTTAATGCCTTACCCTTCTATCCTTCCTGTCATCATCGAGCCTATTACTGAAGGAGACGTCCTGTACACCGTTCTTTATCCAGACATGCCTACCTCTCTCGAAGACTTGCAGAAATCCTGGATTCAGTTGAAGGAAGAGTGATACACCTTTGAAACCCAGTACTACGCCAGTGAGTAGGTCCTAGAGCTCACCAAGCTGCTTCATGAAGATAAGAATCTGAATACTTACATTACTCCAAAAAGGATGCGTTCGGTCTTTTTGTCTTGAGAATTTTGTTGTATTTTAGTTTCTTTCTTTGTAAAGCCCGAGGAGGCATGATGTATTCAAACTTGGTTTTATCTAATATGACGTGCGTTCTTTTTGGTTTGGGAAAATTTAAATCTTCTAAATTTCCTTGAAATCATTTTCATATCGCATCTTCATTCATCATATGCATAAGTAGGTCTTCACACCAAGTTTCCTCATCCTTCTGCTGTTTATTTCAGCAACATGGATCTTGAACAAACGGTTAAAGACTTACAAGCTCAGAATGCACAATTTCAGCAGATACTCTTGACCTTGGCCAAGGGGCAGGAGGAGCTCAAGACTTTGCTGGAGAAGGAAAAAGAGAAAAAGAAGAAGAAGAGAGCTGGTGTGGCTATCTTAGGCAGAAGATTTGAAGGACAAGCCAGACGGACTTTGGATTTCCCTTCAACATCTGATGAAGGGGTAAGAAAGGGAAAAGAAACTGCAGTGCCATCTGATTCTGAGGAAGAAGAGGAAGAAGAGGATGAAGACTATTCTTAACAGCAGTACCCTCCAGCCGATGACAAATACAAGAACTTGGAAGAACGTCTAGCTGCCATGGAGATACAGAGAGTTCCTGGGCTAGACTTTGAAGATTTAGGGTTGGTGTCTGGAATAGTTATCCCTCCGAAATTTAAAGTACCTCTGTTTGCTAAGTACGATGGGGTGTCTTGCCCAAAGATGCACTTGCGATCTTATGTCAGGAAAATCCAGCCACATTCTTTTGACAAAGACCTGTGGGTCCACTTTTTCCAGGACAGTTTGTCAGAGACGCAGTTGGATTGGTTCTACCAGTTAGAAAGGTATGATGTGCATAACTGGGAGGATTTGGCAGTTGCTTTTTACAAGCAGTATCAATACAATGCGGACTTAGCACCAACTCGTACTCAATTACAGAGTATGGGCATGGTCTCAAATGAAGGTTTCAAAGAATATGCCCAGAAATGGAGAGACTTGGCAGGACGAGTACAACCACCTCTATCTGAGAGGGAGCTAGTAGATATATTCTTGGGAACTCTGTCAGGGCCTTTCTTTAATCATCTGATAGGAAGCTCTTCTGCGGGGTTCACTGAGTTGATTCTAACTGGTGAGAGAGTTGAAGCCGGAATCAAGAGCGGGAAAATTCAAAAAGATACATTTTCTTCCGCTGCCATCAAAAAGCTTTTTCCATCAAAGAAGGAAGTATCAACTGTATACTCTCAAAGAGGTCAAGGAAGAGTTGAGCGCCGGCCAGCAGTGGGGGCCATAATGATTCATAAGACTGCAGCTGATCAGCCCAGAAACAATCAACCCAGAACCAACCAAGCAAGGGTGGAAAGGCCTGTGCGGAAATTCACCCAGATAAACATGACTCCTGCTCAAGTTTTACCCCATCTCTTGAAGTTAAACCTTTCCAGTATGAAAGAGGCCCCGAAGAATCCAAATACAGCTTCTCCTTACTACCATTCGAATGCCAAGTGTGCTTACCATTCAGGGAGTATAGGGCACGACACCAACAATTGTTGGGCCCTGAAGAATAAGATTCAGGATTTGATAGACGCTAAAGAAGTGGAATTCGACGCCCCTGAAAAGCCGAATGTAATCTCTGCTCCAATGCCAAGGCATGGCCACAATGCCCGTGCTATTGAAGAGGATCTTTTTGTTGCTACTGTTAATGATTTGATAACTCAGTTACCGATAATCAAGTTGAATTTGCTGAAGGCTGGGATTTTCCCAGGTTGTGAAGAAGATTGCTGCCTTTGTTCATCCCTACCAACCGACTGTCCATCGTTGAAGTTAGGCATCCAACACCTAATGGATAACCAAGAAATCCTTTTTGAAAAGACTCCTATTACACCGACTCTTGTCAATGATATTTCAATAATAACCATATCCTCCAATCTTTCCAAGGTCTCCAAAAGACCTGTTAAGATTATATCCGCTCCAAAGACTGTACCTTTGAAGATAACCATGCCCGGGCCCGTCCCGTACAACTCTGACAAGTCAACACCGTGGAACTATGGTGGAGAAATCTACTACCACGGTATTAAGAAAATTGAATCAACCGAAGAGAGTTCTAATGAAGAGACTTCCGAAATTGGAAACATTGCCGGAACGAGCAAAATCACCCGCAGTGGAAGAATTTTTTCTCCAGAGATTACCTCTCCAAAGGCAATCTTTGGACCCTCAGCTACTCCTAAGGTTACCCCTGCACCGATAAACATATATGCGAGAACTCCAATTATTGAAGAAGTTGTAACCCTCGTGGTTATCCCCTCTGCTGCTACTGATGTCCGAGGGAAAGGGATCTAAGAAGAGCCCGTCAGGACGAGGGCTCAGCCGTTGATCATCCCTGAAACCTCTCAAAAAGAAATGGAGGAGATTTTGAAAATAATCAAGAAAAGCGATTATGATGTTGTGGAACAGCTGGGGCAAACCCCCTCGAAGATCTCCATGTTGGCCCTGTTGCTTTGTTCAGAAGCTCATGCTAAAGCTCTGATCAGATTCTTGAAGACGGCCCACGTGCCACAAGAAACCTTCGCGGATCAGTTCCAGGAATGTGTAGCTAGCTTAACAGCTGACAATGGTCTAGGGTTCTCCGATGCTGATTTAACATCCAAAGGGAGAAAACATAATGACGCTTTGCATGTCTCGATGGAATGCAGAGGGACAACCCTAGCACACGTACTGGTAGACACTGGTTCATCTTTAAACGTCTTGCCGAAGAAGGCCTTGGATAGGTTGGATTGTGAAGGCCTAACCCTGAAACCCAGCAATATCATTGTCAGAGCCTTTGATGGTTCTAAAAGGATGGTTCACGGGGAGGTGGACATCCCGATTAAGGTGGGAACTGAAACCTTCAACTCCACATTCTATGTGATGGACAATCGTCCTTCCTATTCTTGCCTGTTGGGAAGACCTTGGATTCACAATGCTGGAGCCGTCACTTCTACTCTGCATCAAATGCTCAAGTACCCTGTCCAGGGGAAAATTATAACTGTTCATGGCGAAGAGGAATACATGATCATTCATCTGAATTCTTTATGTTATGTAGAATTGGATGGCGAATTCATCGAGACCCTTTTCCAACACTTCGAAGAAGTTTCTGAAGAGATAGCGGTGACCAAGGCAGTGTCTTCGGTACCCATGATTACCAGACCTCCACCTCGGATGTCGTCTCACAAAGATGAAAAGGCTGTGATTGAAGAAGGAGGAAGCATAATCTGGGGTCAGCTTCCAGACTTTCCCCACAAATCTGATAAATTCGGCTTAGGGCTTACTTCGGCTAGTCAGAAGGTTGTGTGCTGCTCCCGTGCCGGAGGGCCACCAGTGAAGATCACCCATCATGGAGTCAATGCTTTGGAGGATAGTGAAGAGGAGAGCAACTTGGAAGACTGGATTTTCCCTACTGTTGACGGAGGACTGTGCAACTGGGAGGCAAAAGACTTTGTTCCGATTACTTTCATACCGTAGTAATTTATCTTTCAAACATTTTTGTTGGCATGTACTAATTCTCAAACTATTTGTACTTTTTCAACCTTGTGTCTTACCCGAGGCACAAAGGTCCATATGTAAGGGTTCTTATTTTTCATCTTCATATGCCATTTAATGAATCATGGACGTTTTCCATACAAACTTTTGTGTTCATTATCTTTCTTTTTGTATTTTATTTTTTTAAAGATGGCTATGCCCTTACACACACCCACACTCACAAATGCAGGTACTCTCCCATTCTGGATCCCATGGGTAACGATATTGCTATAACCTTCAGTGACTCTGAAGATTTGGTCTACCAAGCCGAATACAAAGGTAAGGAAGATTGTGAGGTGCCAGGGGAATTGGCTAGACTTCTACAACAAGAGGAAAGGGCTATTCTGCCTCATGAAGAGCAGTTGGATACAATCAACTTGGGAACTGAGGAAGACAGAAAGGAAATCAGAGTGGGTGCGAATCTAGAGCCGAGTGTTAAGGAACGTCTAATTCAGCTGTTGCATGAGTATGTTGAGATCTTCGCCTGGTCATACGAAGACATGCCGTGACTTGATACAGACATTGTGGTACACCGTCTCCCCACAAGAGAAGACTGTCCACCAGTTAAGCAAAAGGTCTGCCGCATGAGACCTGACATGTCTGAAAATATCAAAGCCTAAGTTATGAAGCAGTTCAATGTTGGATTCCTTGCTGTTACTTCCTATCCACAATGGTTTTCTAACATTGTGCCCGTGCCTAAGAAGGACGACAAAGTGAGAATGTGCATGGATTATAGAGACTTAAATAGGGCCAGCCCTAAAGATGACTTTCCACTTCCGCACATTGACATCCTGGTTGATAACACAGCTCAACACAAAGTGTTTTCTTTCATGGACGGATTCTCGGGTTACAACCAGATTAAAATGGCACCTGAAGACATGGAGAAAACTACTTTTGTTACACAATGGGGTACGTTCTGCTACAGAGTGATGTCATTCGGACTGAAGAATGCCGGGGCAACCTATCAGCGCACCATGGTAGCTTTGTTTCATGACATGATACATCATGAGATAGAGGTCTACGTAGATGACATGATAGCCCGATCACAAACTGAAGAAGAACACCTTGATCACTTGCAAAAGTTGTTTGTCAGGTTGAAGGAGTACAAGCTAAGATTAAACCCTAACAAGTGTACATTCGGGGTCCGGTCCGGTAAACTCTTGGGTTTCATTGTCAGCAACAAGGGCATCGAGGTTGATCCTGCCAAAGTCAAAGCTATACAAGAAATGCCCGCTCCTCGCACTGAGAAGGAGGTCAGAGGTTTCTTGGGACGCCTAAACTACATTGCAAGGTTCATTTCTCACCTAGCATCTACCTGTGAACCAATCTTCAAGCTGCTGAAGAAAGATCAGGTAGTTAGATGGAATGATGACTGTCAAATTGCTTTCGATAAAATGAAGGAGTATTTGCTAGAACTTCCTATCTTGATGCCACCCGTCGAAGGAAGACCGCTAATCATGTATCTGACCTTCCTAGAGAATTCAATGGGTGCGTACTGGGGCAGCATGACGAGTCTGGCCAAAAAGAGCATGCCATTTATTACCTTAGCAAAAAGTTTACCGACTGTGAAACAAGATATTCACTACTCGAGAAAACTTGTTACGCTTTGGTATGGGCTGCTCGCCGGCTGAGGAAGTACATGTTGACTCATACCACTTTGCTGATATCTAAGATGGATCCAATCAAATACATCTTTGAGAAGCCTGCTTTGTCTGGAAGAATAGCTAGATGGAAAATGATCCTCACAGAGTATGATATACAGTACACGACCCAAAAAGCTATAAAGGGGTGTGTGCTAGCTGATCATCTGGCTCATCAAGCTGTCGAAGATTACCAATCCATGAAGTTCGACTTCCCTGACGAAGGCATCATGACATTAGACAATATTGAAGATCTCAGACCATATGACGGGCCTGAACAAGAATACCGATGGACCCTGTACTTTGATGGTGCTTCCAATGCACTTGGCAACAGTATCGGCGCGGTACTCATCTCCCAAGAAGGTTGTCATACTCCTTTCACCGCCAGACTATGCTTTAACTGCACCAACAACATGGCCGAGTATGAAGCTTGTATCTTTGGTCTCAAGGATGCCATAGACTTGGGAATCAAATCTTTGATTGTATTTGGGGACTCAGCTTTGGTTATCAGTCAAATCAAAGGAGAGTGGGACACTAAACATCCCAACCTCATCCCTTACAAAGAACATGTCTTGACATTATTGCCACATTTCGAGCAGATTACCTTCGAGCACTTCCCGCGAGAAGAAAACCAGCTAGCAGATGCTCTAGCTACAATGTCATCCATGTTTAAACTGAATTGGGACAACGAGGCTCCTCAAATCACAATTGAACGGATGGAAGAACTTGCACACTGTCACAAGATTAATACCGAAGAAGTAGTGGACTGGCCTTGGTTTCACGAAGTCAAAAGGTATCTTGAGGCTCAAGAATATCCCGAAGGAGATTTAGTCAACGACAAAAAGTTCTTAAGGAGATTCTCAGCTAAGTTCTTCCTGAGCAATGGCATCCTATACAAGCGCAATCATGATTGCATTCTGCTCTGTTGTATAGACAAGATTGAAGTTGAACAGATCATGGCTGAACTGCACAATGGTACCTTTGGAACTCACTCTAACGGGCATACGATGGCTAAGAAGATTCTAAGGGCAGGCTACTACTGGTCTACCATGGAAGCAGACTGCTATCAGCACTCCCAGACTTGTCACAAATGTCAAATCTATGCGGACAAGGTACATATACATCCATTTCCTCTCAATGTCTTAACAGCTCCTTGGCTATTCGCTATGTGGGGAATCGACATGATTGGAGAGATCAAACCTACAGCATCCAATGGACACCATTTCATTTTGGTGGCCATTGATTACTTCACAAAATGGGTCGAAGCAACTTCCTTCGCTTCTGTCATAAAGAATGTTGTTGCCCGCTTCATCAAGCAGAATCTCATTTGCCGGTACGGTATCCCCGAAAGGATCATCACTGACAACGGTACGAACCTTAACAATACTATGATCACCGCCTTGTGCGAGCAGTTCCAGATTCAACATCACAATTCATCTCCCTATCGGCCAAAGATGAACGGTGCTGTCGAAGCTGCGAACAAAAATATCAAGAAGATCATACAAAAAATGATAGTAACCTACAAGGACTAGCATGAGATGCTACCGTTTGCTCTCCACGGGTACTGTACCACGGTTCGCACTTCAACTGGGGTAACACCCTATTCCTTGGTATATGGCATGGAAGTTGTCTTACCCATTGAGGTCCAGATACCCTCTCTCTGAATTATGAAGGATGCAGGTTTGAGTGAAGACGATTGGATCCGAACTCGACTTGATCAGTTAAACTTAATTGACGAGAAGAGACTTACTGCTATTTGCCATGGTCAGACGTATCAAAAACGGATGATCAAAGCTTTCAATAAGAAAGTCATGCGCCAAGTATATCAAGTTGGAGATCTTGTGATCAAGCGCATCATCTTTCCACAAAGTGATCCCAGGGGCAAATGGACTCCTACCTACGAAGGACCATTTATGATCAAGAACATATTTTCTGGTGGGGCAATGATTTTAACCACCATGGACGGCGACGATCTTCCGCACCCTACGAATGCAGACATAGTCAAAAGATACTACGCATAAGAGACCCGCTAGGTTGATACACCTAGGCAAAACAAGGGCATCCCGGTGAATCGAAAACCCGAAAGGGCAGTTCAGGCAAAAATTAGGGATAAAAGAAAAAAATCTGTACACCCGGCAAGTTGAAAACCCGAAAGGGCGACTTGGGCAAAAAAGGGTTTCCCGGTGGACTGAAAACCCGAAAGGGCAGTCCAGGCAAAAGTTAGGGAATTAAAGCGTATGACTATGTCTCGTCGGATCACTTTAAAGACAATCTCTTCACAGACAAACTCTGAGGCTTCTGATCAATTCAATCATCTTCGGACGAAGCAACGAATGGACAAGATATTCAGGGATACGGAGGCTATAACAGAATGGGAACCCCATGGGATTTTTACACTTAGCCATCTTTCTTTGTATAAATTTTTCTCATTTTTTATGATACCATCCTCTTACTAGGATGTCTGTCTCCTTTGTACAAAACACTTATTCAAAGTAAATACAAAGATATCTCTTTCAAAGTACAGAAAACTATTTGCCTTTTTATTTACACTTGTGTTTTATTTGCAAAAATGTCCAATGATTCATTAATGAACATATGCATTTGAACATAATTACTGTTTACAAATAAACATGATGAAAGAGAATAATTACTGACAGGTAGAAAGATTAGGAAAATGTCTTTAGGCTATTCCATGAGCAATCTCTACAGCACGTCATTAAGATCCCCCAACGGAGCCAAAACATTGAACTACAGTTCCCCAGTGGAGCTGAGACTACCAACTACATATCCCCGGCAGAGCCGAAATTTCAAACTTTCATCCCACAGCAGAAATTATCCAGTTTCCCCAGCAAGTTGTCTTGAAGCCTGAAAATCAATCAGTTAACGGTTAACTTTTTGTTTTCTCCCCAACCTAGGGTAACTCCCCATTAGATTGGCACACAACCCAAACTCCTGAACTCCTCAGCGGAATTAAACTTTCCCCCAGAGTTTTCATTACAGGATAAACTTTTTTCCCACAGAGTTTTGTTGCTTCTCGATAGAACAAAGACTCCCGTCAGTAATCCCCAATATAAGTCATTAAAATTCTCTGGATTCCCCAAGCAGATTCCTCAAGAAGTATATGGAATTACTCTCACAGCGGAATCCTCAGCAGTCAAGGGTTTATTTTCCCCGGCGGCAATCAAGGATTCATTTTCCTCAGCAATACAGCAAATCAGCTTACATGCGCATACATTACATTCATATATCACAAACATGAATAAAACACATTTATTGCATCATACATTTCATGAAACATAACTTTGTGTTTCAGCTAACATTCTACCCTTTTCAGGATAAGATTAACAACTATCTTTAACAAATATTCAAAGATTACTGATACAGTACGGGTACACTCCAGACACGAAAGTCATTCTGTTACTCATTCAGACTTAATCTCAAGATACAGTGCAGATACACTCCAGACACGGAAGTCATTCTGTTACTCATTCGGATTTCAAATTCAGATACAGTTTAGATACGCTCCAGACACGGAAGCCATTCTATTTCTCATTCAGATACAGTACATATACACTCCAAACACGGAAGTCATTCTGATACTTAATCAAATTCCAAGTTCTGATACAGTCTAGATACACTCCAGACATGGAAGTCATTCTGTTACTCATTCAGACTTAATCTCAATATACAGTACAGATACACTCCAGACACGGAAGTCATTCTGTCATTCGTTCAGATTCTAAGTACCGATACAATACAAATACACTCTGGACATAGAAGTCATTCTGTTACTCATTCAAACTTCAATTTTCAAGATACAGTCCAGATACGCTCCAGACACGGAAGTCATTCTGTTACTCATTCGGATTTAATTTCAAGATACAGTCCAGATACGCTCCAAACACGGAAGCCATTTTGTTACTCATTCGAATTTAATTTCAAGATACAGTTCAAATATAGTTCCAGATATGCTCCAGACACGGAAGCCATTATGTCACCTATTTAGTTTCATCCTACAGATACAGTACAGATACACTCCAAACACGGAAGTCATTATGTCGCTTATTTGGATTCAAGTACAAATACAGTTCAGATACGTTCCAAATACGGACACCATTCTGATGCTTATTCTGTCGATTTACAACCAAACATTCTTGGATGGCATCTACAAGCCCATCCCCGACAAGATTCTAATATCTCTCTGAATGGCATCTTTAAGCCCATTCCCTCAATTACACTTTTGTCGAGCGCAAATTTATAGGCACTCTAGTGTCCAATCATATTTTACCTTCGAGTCACGAACGGCAAAACTCGCCGATCTAACTCTTCAAGTTCAAGAAGATTGAACAGGGGCAGCTGTTGTACCCCAAAATTTGCCCTCCAATTTTTCATAAGAAAAACACAACCCTAGGGTTTCTCAGAGTTCAAGCTGGCTCAGGAATCGATCAGACAGATTTTCTCCTGTGGCAGTAAACAAGCAATTAGGGTTTTACTTGCAATTCTCAAAAGAAATGAATTCACAAAGATCCAATTGGCTTTCACGTGTTTTCATGCTTTTTCAAGTTTACTGAAAGATTAATGTTTGTTCTCAAGGCATGTTTGTTTGAGACAAGAGATAGAATCTAAGACTGTCATTTGGGACTGTGATCGGTGGGAATAGAATTGACTGTTTTTTGGAATGCTGGTTCGCGTTTTGCGTTTGTTTTTGAAAAATGTCGCGGTAAGCAAGAGTCGCCACCGTCTTTTATTTTATCCAACAAGGAAAGGACAAAAGCACAGAAAAATTCCTTTTTGAGATATTTTTCGGGTTCGGGAGGTAGATTATAGAAAGGGAAGGTGTTAGCACCCTTTCTATCTGTGGTTATCCACGGGCTCTTAGGTACTTGCTCATTGTGTTTTCAAAATTTTCTTTTCTTTGTGTTTGTGGGTTTGAAAAGAGTTTTTGTTTTAAAGAGAGTGTAGGTGCGAAAAGTTTTGTTTTGTTTTTAAAAGGAGCAAGTACTTAAGAACCATCTACCTACTCAAAAAGGAATTAAACTGTACAAATGTCCTTTAGACAGTGCTATCCCACTATTGAGGAGTAGGTAGCACTGTCGTTGGAGTTTTCAGGTCAATTCGATTAAGGGATGTGTGGTCACTAAAGCAATGTTAGGACGCCTTAGCGGCAACCCTAATATCCTTGATCATTTTTCCGAGGCAACCGTTTCGAGGCAACTATGATCTTTGGACAAGAGGGCGACCTCTAAAACTTCCTATACTCAATGACCACGTTCGAAGGCAACCAAGTGAGGTGTACCCTAAGAGTGCGCATGTGCGAGTGTGTTAGTTCGGTTAATTTTATTTGTACATGTTATGGGTGAGCTATATTTATTTTAAGTTCATACATTGGATCTTGTCATGCATTCCCTATTATCAAACATCTAACATTGTATATTGTGCAGAAATTAAATTGCGGGAAATTAAATCTAAGCTATTACAAGGCGTCGGGTATTTACATCGCCAAAAACAAACCCTTTAATTTAAATTGCGGAAAATAAAAGAAAGCGATAAATAAATAAAGTCCTAGTTAAAAGTTATTACATACCGGAAGCAATTACAATATTGGATAAAAAATGAAACGCGCGCAAGAAAATTAAATCGGCGTATTTTTTAGGGTTTTGACCCTTTTTTGAAAGAAAGTATGTTTTTTGTTATTTTTTAATTAAACCTAAGTTAATTAATTAATTAATAAAAAAGAGATATTTTTGGATTTTTTAATATTTAAGGAAATAAAATAACATTGATTGAAATTATTAAAAAAACCTAATTCTATATTAATTTTAATTTATTGCAAAAATATTAAAATTATACCTAATTAAAAAACTAAGTCAATTAAATTATTTATTTACAAAAATAGAGTGATGAAATTAAATTTAATAAATAAAAATATTATTTTTTATGTTTTTTATTTTATGAGAAAAAATTAATTGGCTGGTAATAATAATAATAATTAATAAAACAATTAACTAAAAAGAAATATAAAAGAGAAAAAGAAATAAACCCAAGGGGGTGTTAAGCCCAAATTGGTGGTGAAAAGAGCAATCTCCAGGCCCAATTACGCCAGCCTTGTTTGACTTTTTGGATCACCCATGCGCTTGTTGACTTGGACACATGATAGTCCCTCAATCTTAGCCTTCAGATTTGGCCTAGAGGCCATCTGGCGCCTGGATCTTTGAGGCATATGGTGGTCCAACGCTTTGGAGAGCACACTCAATTACTTGGAGAAAAATTAAATAAAGGTTTTGGGGGACCTGGGATTCGAACCCAGGTCCCATTGCTCAATGGCCAGCGCGCTTACCAATCCAACCAACCCGCTTCTTTGTTATTAGGACACAAAACAAATATTATATAGGAAAACTCAATTATTATGCTAAAAAATAAAAAATAAACGCGCGATTTCTTTGAACGACCCAATGGGAAGAGGACGCGTAGTCGTCTTCTTCACAAATCTCTGGTTTTATTACCTGCGGATTTTCATCCGCAGGAAGATTCGTGGGATGCTTCAAAAATTCATCCTAGGCCATGTAAACACAAGCTAAGAACACCAACGTGTTCGTCTCTCCTCCCTGAGCATCCTTATAGCATTTATTTGTCTTGATTTTGCCTGTATCAAAAATTCCTAAAAAACAAGAACAAGAACCCTAGCTTCGGATCTAAGGTTATAGGCCATGAAAACAAAATTGAATAATGCAGACATGTTAGAAATTTGACATTAAGCATGATTATACAAAAGATTTGGCAAAAGGATGCAAGAGAATGGATTTACGATGCCATGTTCAGAGCTATGTTCGTGGGCACTTACAGCGCTATTCAGGAGGTCTCAAGGACTGGTTTTGATTGCTTTAGCTCCACTAGATGTCAGACAAGAAGGCTATGTGGAGATCTTGGATTGAATCGTGCTCTAACCAAGTTTTTGATCTCACACTTTTGCAAGCTTTTTTCAATTCTGGTTTGGCCGTTTCTGCAGTCCTTAGCTCGTGTTCTTGTTATTCCTGGCTTGTACATGTATATTGGAAGCAATTTAGGTTAAACTTTGGGCTTTAATCCATGAGTATTGAAGATTGGGAATTTGATTTGATCACCATTGATAAAGTTTCCAAAAATGCCTCAAATCAAATATTTTGTGTACAACAATGCTTGATACGAATTTGATTGAGTGTATCTTGACAATGAAGACCTGTAATGATCAAAAAATCTCATTCCATTAATTTTTTGATTTTACTTGAATTAATATTGATTTAAAATGAATTAAATCAATAAAAATGAAATAAAATAGAAAAATAAATGATTGGTCATGAAATTGAAGATAGGACACGTGTTTGGTATGACAAGACCATATCAAGTGGAAAAAAGTGGGCCCTTTTGTCAAAAATTGGAGTTTTGAGGATAGTTGACTTTTGGCAAATTTGGAAAAATGCCCAACTTCAACAATGCATAACTTCTTCAATTTTGAACTTTTGGAGGTGTTCTTAGACTTTTTAGAAACCTTGAGATGTCCTCTAACCAACCCTTTTGTTCTAATCTCATTTTGATATTCCATTCTCAAGTTATAAGCTTTGGAAAAAAATGTGTTTTTGTTGACTTTCAAAAATGACCTATAATGTCCAAATTTGTAACTTTTTGTGAGAGCATTTCTTGATCTTGGAGTGTGAAGATGGATTGTAGGAAATTGCATCCTCTTTAAAATGAGCTTTGGATGGGTCATAAGACTTTCTTCATTTATTTCAAAAAATTGTTACAAAACAATTTATTATTTAAATGCTTTAGGTTTTACAACTTATTGTATTTGAAAAATAAATAAGTACAATTGATTGAATGTTTCTCTAAATTACAAAGAAAAATCTATGCCTAAGGATGACTGAGCTTCCATTGCTTCCATGCTTGCCACAGAATCTCTTGCTTCCTCTGCTTTGCCACCATCCAGTTTGCGCTCACAGGAAAACAAAAGATAGAAAAATAGTTAGTACAGTTAATTGGACATAAGCAAGAATCTTCAAAAGAAAAAAGTGTTCATCATTAAAGTTTGCAATTTGGAATCAGAGGGCTATTTTTAATTCATCACGTTTTTATTTTTCTATTTGCAAATCACAAGAAGATTTTTCTTCTTGGTTCACAAAAAGAAGAATAAAAAATGAAAGCAAAGTTGTCCAATTAAATAATGCAAGCAATTTGTCCAAATGCAACAAGGCTACCCAAACAAGAAATACAAGCAGCATGGCTAAACAAATATTCAAAACAGGGCCAAACTAGTAGCGTAAATTGTCCAAAAACAAACAGCAGCATGGCCAAAATAAAATCCAACTAGGCAACAAACAACTAGGTTGTCCAAACAATGCAGCAAATTGGACAAAATACAAACAGCAAGAACGAGGCAGCATAACAGCTAGAGCAAGCAACAACAGCATAACAGCTAGAGCAGGCATCAACAAAAAGAAAATATAACATATGATAAACTAAGTCAACAAGCAAGAGGCTTGTTCAATAAGCCATAATCATCATTTTCCAAATAAATTGCAAACTTTTCAGAAAAAAGCATTTGGCTTAGGGTCATTGAGAGAGAGAGAGAGAGGAAAGAAGTCACCTAGGGATGCTGCCCTGCTGTCACAATTGCACCAGAATTGCTAGAAAACAAAACTGCAAGGAAAAGAGCATAAGGAGAACATGCCCAAATTATTCAAAATTTGGTGGTTTTCCCACCATTTTGAATAAGCTATCAAACAAGAAACCACATGAATATTACAGTAGACAAAGCTCAAGCTTAAGAGAGAACATTTTTTATCAAACTCAGAACAAAAACTGTCAAAAAAAATCAAAAACAACCAAACTGTCAAAACTCCAAAAATCTCAAACAGTCCATTCTGAAACTTCAAAACCAAAGTCTCCACTGTCAACAAAAGGCCAACCATCCCAAGCTCATAAAATTTGTTAAACCAACAAATCAAACAAAAGCCAGAAAATCAAACCTCAAAACTGTCAAACCCAAACAGTAAAGAGTATTCCAACAGCATCAAAAACCTCCAAGTTTCCACAACCTTCAAAAACTTATTACAAACCATTTTTAAAAAAACTCACAAAGCCTGCAAACTCATCAAACCGTCAAACCAACATTCAAAAACCCAAAAACATCCAAATCCAAACAGTTCAAACTAAACTGTAACAAGCAAAAAACCAGAAGAAATATACTCAACCAAAACCTGTAAAAACAGTTCAAGCCAAGCTTCCAGAACTGCCCAAAACCATCCCAACATCCCAACATTCCATCAACATCATCAAACCGACATCAATAAATCTCAGAACCAGTAAAAAGCATTCCAACAATATCAAACCAGAGACTGTCAAAACCAACAATCACCAACCATTTTCAAAAATATTTCCAAACCCAAAACCTTAAAAACTGTTAAGGTCCAAAACTAGTAAATCCCAAGTTTTCAAAACATACAAGCTTATCTCGTTTTGATATTCCATGCTCAAGTTATAAGCTTTGGAAAAAAAGGTGTTTTTGTTGACTTTCAAAAATGACCTATAATGTCCAAATTTGTAACTTTGTGTGAGAGCATTTCTTGATCTTGGGGTGTGAAGATGGATTGTAGGAAATTTCATCCTCTTCAAAATGAGCTTTAGATGGATCATTTCCCATAAAGTATAAGAAAGTTATGCTTGGTCAAAGTTGAGTTGACTTTTCCTACAAAACCCTAATTTAGCAACTTTTGAATCTTGATGAATCTTGAGCAACCCTTGATGAATCATGATCAACCCTTGATCAAATGATGAATTATCCTTCAAAATTATAATGTTGGCAAAAAATCTTGAGGTTTGACTATATTTAGGTCACAGTTGACTTTTGCCCTAGCACAGTCGATTTTTGGACTTCTTGAGCAATTGACTGACCAAACTTTCTCTGCAAGGCTTGAAATTTGACATGGATGAACTTGAGAACATGTTAGGACATTGGGGAGCATTTGAGACCATTTGGATATGAGGACCTTGATGCAACACAAAACCCTAATTTTGAATTGATTGCCTTAGGAGGTGATTTGACTGTCCAACTCTTGAGCCATCTTGAACAACTTGGAGATGATTCTTGACTTGTCTTGAGAAATATGGGAGGGAAAATTTTAGGGTACAACAGTTGCCCGTGTTCAATCTTCTTAAACCTGAGGATATAGATTGGCGTTCGGGCCTTTCGTGATCCGAAGGTGGAAGATGATTGAACACTAGAGTGCCCAGAAATTTGCACTCGCATGAAGTAGTATTTGTCTTGTGATGTCGGGAATGGGCTTACAGATGCCATCTGGAGATTGATGATGGGAGATGGGCTGAACGATGCCATCCGAAGGAGTGTTGATCGCGTAAGAGATTCCTTAGCAAGAGCGTGTATACCTGTTGTTGAGGGAGATTCCGCTGGGGAATGTTGTTCTTTGTCTTAGGAGAAATAGAACTTTAGGAGCTTCAGTCGTTCGTTATTCTACTGGGGAATCATCTCTGTCGAATTTTAGGAGCTTTGGTCGTCCGTTATTCTACGGAGGAATCATCTCTGTTGAAGAGGTGAGAGTGAACTACTATCTGGTCGCAACCCAGGCTTCATAGTGATAAGATCGACTGCTATCTGGTCGTAATCCAGGCTTTATAGTGACTTACTGGGGAGATGAGATTAAACTTGCTATCCTGGTCGTAATCCAGGCTTTGCAATACCTCACTTCTTATCTGGTCGAAATCCAGGCTTCAGAATAAATCAAGTGGTTATTCGGTCGCCTCCGGGCTTCAACTTGAATTTAGGGCACACTAATATTCGGCCGACTCCGGGCTTCTTAGTAACTATCCACGTAGACTGCTATTTGGTCAGAATCCAAGTTTCACAGTGCCTTGTACTGCTATATGGTCGTAATCCAGACTTCACGATGTGTTATACCATTATCTGGTCGAATCCAGGCTTCATGGTGTCATGTACTGCTATCTGGTCGAATCCAATCTTCACAATACCTCACTTCTTATCTGGTCGAAATCCAGGCTTCAGAATAAATCAAGTGGTTATCCGGTCGCATCCGGGCTTCCCTTTGACTATTGGGTTTACTAGTATCTGGTCGAATCCGGGCTTCATAGTAACTGGCTGGGTAAACTGCTATTTGGTCGTAATCCAAGCTTCACAGTGTCCCTTAATGCTATTTGGTCGTAATACAGGCTTCACGATGTATCATACCACTATCTGGTCGAAATCCAGGCTTCGTAGTACTCTTGGTTGCTATCTGGTCATAATCCAGTCTTCATAACATCTTCTACCATTATCTGGTTGTAATCCAGGCTTCATGGTCTTGTATTGCTTTCTGGTCGTAATCCAGGCTTCACAAATAACTTGCTGAGCTATTATCCGGTCGTGATCCAGGCTTCACGGCTTGTGTTTATTATATACCACTATCTGGTCGAATCCAGGCTTCATGGTGCTTACTGAGCTGCTATCCGGTCGTAATCCGGGCTTCACGGCTCACTGGGGAATAAACTATTATCCGGTCGTTCTTCGGGCTTCATAGCTTACTTTTGAGAGATATCACTATCTGGTCGTAATCTAGGCTTCGCGGTAGTCTGATATTGTTATTCAGATGTAATCTGGGCTTCACAATATGCTGTAGAAATCAAGATACTCTCCTGGTCGTACCCGGGCTTCATAACTTGAATTTTGATTGTATCTTTCCTGAAAGGTAAAGGTTAGCTGTATGTAATGCATGATATGTGTCAGGCAATGATGTTCTCAAAATAAATGAGATTGTATGGTATGATGCGTATATGCATGTAGCATGATGTATGGACATGTAATGCTTTAGCTGGGGAAAATAAATCTCGGAGCTGCTGGAGAATAAAGTTGAATGCTTCGCTTCCGCCAGGGATGGTGAACGAAGATGATTGTGAGGATAAACCTGCAGGAGAAAAGAACTCCGTTGGGGAATAAACTGATGAAGAGGTTACTCTGAGGGGAATTACTCTGTGGGGAAGGGGTATTTTGCTGAAGATTTTAATGATAAACTCTGCTGGAGATTCCGCTGATGAACTCCGCCGAGGATGGATTACTGTTGCTGGTGACACTGGATCTATTGAGGATTGAACTCCTGCTTGGGGAAAGGAAAGAACTTCGCTGGGGATGATCTTATGCTTGTTGGGGAATGTCTTTATACTTCGTTGAAGAATATTAAGACCTTCTGGGGATACCAAACCTTTTTAGCGCTTGATGGTGGATTAACTCTGCTCGAGGAGAGTATTGCTGATTCGTCCGTAGTTGCAAGTCTCAACTGAGAGAGCTATCATTATTGTCTTACCCTACGGGGAATGAAGGTATCTTAGCCATATTCTTCAGCTAGATGTACCTTGGTACCTGGTGGACGAGACAACTACACAGCTTGGACATTTCTTATGCCCCTGTTTCTGATATTACCAGTAATTCATCTTTCGTTTCGCATGTAAATATTTATGATCAGCAATTAATATCAAATGCATATATCAAAAATGAACATTGGACGTTCTTTGCAAAACAAAACAGATAAAGGAAAAACAGCTTGAAATTTCTGAGAATGAATTTGTATTGATTTTGAAGTTTGGCCTGAAAATAAGCGTTTTTGTACAAGAGGATGACGTCCTAGTAAGAGAACGCCGCCGAACAAATAGAATTTATACAATTTGTGAAAAGGAAACAAAACAGCTATATGAATAATCCCACTGGGTTCCAACTCTGCTATTGCCTTTATATCTTCAAGCATCTCATCACTTTGCTGCTTAGTTGAAGATGAATCTGATTGATTAGTGTCGTCCTAGCTTGATAGTCGATACCGAAGTCTGGGTGCGAGGTGATCCAATGAGACATAGTGTTACGCTTTGATCCCTAATTTTTGTCTGGACTGCCCTTTCGGGTTTCAGTCCATCGGGATACCCTTTTTTGCCCAAGCCGCCTTTTCAGGTTTTCGATTTGCCGGGTGTACAGATTTTTTCATTTTCATCCCTTATTTTTGCCCGAACCCTTTTGGTTTGCCGGGAAGCCCTTATTTTTTCCTAGGCCAGTCAACCTAGCGGGTCTTTGAATATGCGTAGTATCTTTTCACTATGTCCGCATTGACGGGGTGAGGAAGGTCGTCACCATCCATGGTGGTTAGAATCATTGCTCCTCCTGAGAAAATGTTCTTAACCATAAATGGTCCTTCGTAAGTAGGGGTCCATTTGCCCCTGGGATCACCTTGAGGTAAGATAATGCGCTTGATTACCAGGTCCCCAACTTGATACTCTTGTCGTCTAACTTTCTTGTTAAATGCCTTGATCATCCGTTTTTGGTATGTCTGACCATGACAAATAGCAGTAAGTCTTTTTTCGTTGATTAGGTTCAGTTGATCAATCCAGGTCTGAATCCAATCATCTTCACTCAAACCTGCATCCTTCATGATCCGGAGAGAGGGTATCTGAACTTCAATGGGCAAGACTGCCTCCATGCCATAAACCAAGGAATAAGGTGTTGCCCCGATTGACGTCTGTGTTGAGGTGCGATACCCATGAAGAGAAAATGGTAACATCTTGTACCAGTCTTTGTATGTCACTGTCATCTTCTGCACAATCTTCTTAATATTCTTATTTGCTGCTTCGACAGCCCCATTCATCTTCGGTCGGTAGGGAGAAGAGTTATGATGCTGTATTTTGAATTGCTCGCAGAGCTCGGTGATCATCTTGTTGTTGATACTGGTACCATTGTCCGTAATGATCCTCTCTGGTACACTGTATCGACAGATCAGATTATGCCGAATGAACTGTGCCACAATGTTCTTGGTTACGGTAGCAAAGGAAGTTGCTTCAACCCACTTCGTAAAGTAATCAATCGCTACCAGGATGAAATGATGCTCGTTGGATGTCGTAGGTCTGATCTCGCCGATCATATCAATGCCCCACATTGCAAAAGGCCAAGGCGCTGTCAAGACGTTCCGAGGAACTGGAGGTATGTGCACCTTATCAGCATAAACCTGGCACTTGTGACATGTCCAAGAATGCTGATAACAGTCGGCTTCCATTGTGGACCAATAATATCCTACCCGGAGGATTTTATTTGCCATGGTATGTCCACTGGAATGAGTTCCGAAAGTACCTTCATGCAGCTCTGCCATTATCCTTTTTGCTTCAATCTTATCCACACAACGCAGTAAGGTCGAATCATGGTTACACTTGTAAAGGATGTCATTGCTGATGAAGAACTTTGTCGCGAACCTCCTCATAAACTTCTTGTCATTAACAGATGCACCCTCGGGGTATTCTTGAGCTTCAAGGTACCTCTTCACCTTATGATACCAGGGCTTTTCTCTTACTTCTTCAGTCTCAAGATCACAGCAATGTGCAGGTTCGTCCAATCTTTCAATAATGATTCAGGGAGCCTCGTTGTCCCAATTGACTTTGAACATAGAAGACATCGTAGCTAGCGCGTCCTCCAACTGATTTTCCTCTCTAGGGAAGTGTTCAAAGGTTATCTCCTCGAAATGGGGAAGCAATGTCAACACATACTCCTTATAAGGGATAGGATTCGGGTGTTTCGTATCCCACTCGCCTTTGATCTGACTGATCACGAGAGCGGAATCTCTGAAGACACTTAGAAACTTAATCCTTAGGTCAATTGCAGCTCGAAGACCCATGATGCATGCTTCATACTCCGCCATGTTGTTGGTGCAGTTGAAACATAGTCGGGCGGTAAACGGAGTATGAGAGCCTTTAGGAGATATGATCACGGCGCCAATGCCATTACCCAAAGCATTTGAAGCCCCATCAAAGTACATAGACCATCGGGATCCTTCCTCAGGTCCTTCATCCGGTCCAGGTGTCTCACAATCAGTCACTACCATGATATTCTCGTCCGAGAATTCAAAGTTCATAGACTGGTAATCATCCACTGCCTGATGTGCTAAATGGTCTGCCAACACACTTCCCTTGATTTCCTTTTGAGTCGTATATTGGATGTCATACTCAGTCAATATCATCTTCCATCTTGCTATTCTTCCGGACAAGGCAGGCTTTTCGAAGATATACTTGATTGGATCCATCTTTGAAATCAACAGAGTAGTGTGAGTCAGCATATACTGTCTCAGCCGGCGAGCAGCCCATGCCAAAGCGCAGCAAGTTTTCTCAAGCAGTGAGTATCGGGTCTCACAGTCGGTAAACTTTTTGCTAAGGTAATAAATAGCATGCTCTTTTCGGCCAGACTCGTCATGCTGCCCCAGCACACACCCCATTGAGTTGTCAAGTACTGTCAAGTATAAGATCAGAGGTCTCCCTTCAACTGGTGGCATTAGGATGGGTGGCTCTTGGAGATACGCTTTGATCCTTTCGAAAGCAGCCTGACATTCATCATTCCAACGTACCACTTGATCTTTCTTCAGTAGCTTGAAGATTGGCTCACAAGTAGCAGTTAGGTGTAAGATGATTCGGGAAATGTAGTTCAGTCGTCCCAGAAAGCCTCTGACTTCTTTCTTTGTTCTGGGAGCTGGCATTTCCTGTATGGCTTTCACTTTTTCCAGATCCGCTTGAATGCCTTTGTCGCTCACGATGAAACCTAGTAGCTTACCAGATCTCACCCCGAAGGTGCACTTGTTCGGGTTCAATCTCAGCTTGTACAACTTCAGCCTGTCAAACAGCTTCTGCAGATGGTCAAGGTGTTCTTCCTCAGTCTGGGACCTTGCAATCATATCGTCGACGTATACTTCAATCTCATGATGGATCATGTCATGAAACAAAGCAACCATGGCACGCTGATATGTTGCCCCAGCATTCTTCAGTCCAAAAGGCATGACCTTGTAGCAAAAGGTGCCCTACTGAGTAACAAAGGTGGTCTTTTCCATGTCTTCGGGAGCCATTTTAATCTGGTTATAACCGGAGAAGCCATCCATAAAGGAGAATACCTTGTGCTGAGCGGTGTTGTTAACCAGAACGTCAATATGAGGTAGAGGGAAGTCATCCTTAGGGCTCGCCCTGTTCAAATACCTGTAGTCAACACACATTTGGACCTTACCATCTTTCTTCGGCACTGGAACCACATTGGCCACCCACTGAGGGTAAGAAGTAACTGCTAGAAAACCGGCGTCAAACTGTTTCATAACCTCAGCCTTGATTTTCTCAGACATCTCTAGGCGCATGCGGCGAACCTTTTGTTTCACTAGAGGACAGTCTTCCTTGGTAGGCAGGCGATGAACCACAATGTCGGTATCCAAGCCAGGTATATCTTCGTAAGACCAAGCAAAGATCTCAACGTAGTCATGTAGCATCTGAATCAACTGTTGTTTCACATTAGGCTCCAGATTGGCACCAATCTTGACTTTCTTCTTGTCTGCCTCAGTACCCAGATTCACTGTTTCCACTGGCTCTTCATGTGGCTGAATGGCCCTCTCTTCCTGGATTAGCAGTCTTGCAAGTTCACCAGGCACTTCGCAATCATCTTCACCTTCTTCTTCGACTAAGTTGATCGGATTTTCGAAGTCATAACTGGCAGTAGCAGAGTCGTTACCAGTGAGATCCAGAGTGGATGTGGACCTGTATATGTGAGTGTGTGTAAAATAGCTGTTTTGAAATATATAATAAAGAAAAACAAGGAGCGCAAGATTTGAAATGCAAGAAACTTCCAATGCTTTTATTAATGATATATGAAAATGACACAAAAAAGCCCTCACAAATGAAACCACGATGCCTCGGGTAGACATCGGGCCATAAAGTTTGAAACATATTCTATTACAAATTCAAAACAAAAAGTTTCATTACTGGGTGATAACTGAAACGGGCATAGAATCCTTCGCTGTCCAGTTGTTTAATCCACTGTTGGTCGTAGGGTAGATCCAACTGTCGATATCAAACTCTTCATCATCATCATCCCTGATAGCATTTACCCCTGCCTCTTGTTTAGGCTTCTCTGGTGCTCCGAACTCGATCTCTTTCGCATCAATTAAGTCTTGTATCTTACTTTTCAGACTCCAACAATCATCTGTATTATGCCCCGGGCTATCAGAGTGAAAAGCACAGCGGGCGTTAGGGTTATACTTTGGTGACATTGTATTTGAATTCTTTGGGGCTTCCCTTAGAGTCACCAGATTACTCTTTAGCAACTGTGGCAGAATCTGAGATAAGGTCATGCTGAGACGAGTGAATTGCCTCTTAGGTCTCTCGTCTTTTTGTTGATTGTTGTACTGAGGAGTACCAGCAGGTTTTGAAATAACAACCGCATTGACAGCTTGGCGGTGTTCAGGTCTATTCTGTCTTCTTGCACTGTAGACAGCATTAGACTCTTTCTTAAACGGCTTCTTCTCGGTGCTCGATGAGGCACCCTTCTGTATCTTCCCAGTCCTAATACCAGCCTCAATCCTCTCACCAGTTAAAATAAGATTTGTAAGCCCAGCTGAAGAGCTTCCAATCAGATGGTTAAAGAAGGGACCGGACAGGGTCCCCAAAAACATGTCATTAAGCTCACGATCAGCCAAAGGTGGTTGCACCCTTCCGGCAAGGTCTCTCCACTTCTGAGCATAATCTTTGAATCCTTCACCCATTCCCATTGACATACCATGGAGTTGGGTACGTGTAGGAGCGAGGTCGGAGTTGTACTGATACTGCCTGTAGAATGCAGTAGCCAAATCTTCCCAGTTGCGGATACTGGCTCCGTCTAACTGATAGAACCACTCAAGCTGAGTCCCTGAGAGACTGTCTTGAAAGAAATGGATCCATAAGTTCTTATCAGCAGTGTAAGGCTGGATCTTCCTCACATATGACCGGAGGTGCAGCTTCGGACAGGAAACTCCGTCATACTTGGCGAAGGATGGTGCCTTGAATTTATGGGGAATCACCACCCCAGATGATAGACCTAGATCTCTGAAGTCCAGACCGGGCACCTTCTGAATTTCCATAGCGTTCAAACGGTCTTCCAGTTGTTTGTACTTATCCTCAGCGGGAGGATACTATTCTTCATCGTAGTCCGTCTCATTGTCGGAGACCATAGGGCTAGGAGCCCTCCTTTCTTGTGAACTATCTTTCCCTCCAGACGAGGTGGTCAGATCAACTTCATTCTGTAACCTAATCCCAAACCTGTGTCCTGTGTTGAACAGGACTGTCCTCTTCTTCTTCTTATTTTTCTCCTTCAGAATCAAGGTCTTCAGGTCTTGCTGACCCTTAGCTAGGCTCATGAGAAGCTCTTGAAATTGGGCATTCTGGGCATGGAGGGCCTTGAAAGCTTGCTCAGTTGAAGGTTCAGCAGACATGATGCTGAAATAAACAGTGAAGAAGGTAAGAGACCTGTAATGGGTACCTGTTTATGGAGTGCATGGGATGAAATGCGTATGATTATGATTTCAAAGACAATTGAGATTCAAATTTGTAAACAAGAAAGGAAACACACTTTATTAGATAACTTTGTAATTTAAATTGTTCAACAAATTGCCCCTAAGGCGTTACAAGAATGGAAATACTGAAAAGTAAATAAAAACTGGAAAGGAAATCAGCAAAGGTCCGTCAATGCTCCCATGGTCTCTTCTTCTCAGTATGGACATAGTCGTTGAGAATCCGCTCGTTCTCCAGTTGCCTAGTCAGCTTCTGGATCTTTTGCTCTTGCTCATTGAACTTCTCTTGGTAAGAATCTCGTTCATCCCTCAACTGCATCCAAGACCTCTTCAGTGCCCCAATGTCAGTGGGCATATAAGGATGGAGAATGGTTGGAAGAACCCCTTCTTCATTAGCAACTTCAAGAGTGACAGGCCGAACAGCTTCATATGGCATACCTAGCTTTTGGGCACGGATGCGGACCCATCTGAGGTATGGCTCCATAGGCAGAGAAGTCTTTGGACCCAACTCATGTGGATCAGATTGGTGAACTCTGTCCCAAGCCCTTATGAATCTGCGACGTTGCTCGTCGCTATCCCCCTGAAAATCAAAGATGATATGGGGCATTAACATCTCATGAGGTCCTTCTCTTCTGGCTCTTCCGAACTGACAGAGAGCTAAGCATGGGTTGTAAGAAATTCCTCCATGGGTCCCTATCAATGGAACATTAGGATACTCTCCACAGCGATCAATGACAGTCACCTCATCCATACCTTTGAGAGTCCAGATAATGTCATTATGAGAAAGAGACATCACCCTATAAGCCCAACCCATTCCTTCTTTGTTCTTCAATACTGACTTAGGGAGGTGCGAAATAAACCACCTCGACAATAAAGGAGCACAGCACATCAAGGTTCCCCGCTTTCGGGCAGTACGAGCATAGAGCTGATGAAGAATGTCACCCAAGAGAGTGGATACAGGGTTCTGAGAGATGAAGATCTTTATGGAATTTACATCAACAAAAGTGTCAGGATTCGGAAACAATACCAAGCCATAAATCAGAAGAGCCAGAGTGTCTTCGAACGCCTTAAAGTCTAGGCTATCCCAGAAGTAGTTAGCCTTGCCAACCAAGAACTTAGTCAGAAATCATTTTGCTTCACTCCTAGTCTCCCAATTAGCCATTACCTCCTCTTTGGTCAAATGAAGGGCTGCAGCAATTTCTTCGGGCCTAAGAGTCTTCTCCCAACCAGTAAATGGGGTCTGCTCCAAAACAGAGATACCGAGCAGCTCAGAGAACTCTTCTAGGGTGGGAACCAGCTGGAAGTCCAGGAAAGTAAAACAGTGGTACAGCGGATCATAGAATTGGACCAGGACACTCATCATCTGCTCGTCCAATTTGGAGGTGACCAAACTGAGAAGGGAACCATGCCTCCTGATGAAGGAAGTAGTGTCAGGCATCTTGGCAACCAACTCTTTAAGCAAGGTAGGTACTTGGACAAAGTTGATTCGGATGGTATTCTTACGCATGGGCATCATGATGACCTACAAAACAGAACAAAGATGAATCCCTCCTGTCTTTGAAATAGGTTAGTCCTTATGCAAGATGTATGCAATGTTATGATGTCATGATGTCATGATAGTAAGCACACCACAAGTATCCACAAAAAGCAAACATGGTAAAGGCACACAAGTCACACTGAAGAGCCCTTAGATTTTAGGATGGCATGGAGCTTAGGTACTACCCTCTTTCAGTTCAGTTGGTTCAACCTGTCCTAAAAATAGTAACCGGGTTCTAGAGGATCTCAATATCACTGACTACCCTCGATCGGTCATAATTCCAGTTTAGCAACCTTTTCTTGCAGCCGGAATCATCGCGAGAGTTTAGTCTCAATGAGTGTAGCATACTGCTACTGTTCTATGGCCAAGTTGGTCAATTTAAAGGTTCTGAGGTCAGTTGGTGCTTAATGACCCCATAGAAGACCCATATTCTCCTCGTTCCAACACAAGGGATATCGGTACAGACTAAAGTGCCACACCAACGTAGCTACTGCTTCAACCGTGTCGGTCTACGCCGGACAGTTCCCTCACATTTTATTGCTACTTACCTAAAGGGTATCCCCCAGATCCGGGTTAGGATCTATAGAACTTCGATACAAGCCCACAAAGATAAATCATACAAAGCATACAATTGAAAACACAATGATCTAATCTTAAGGTACACCTCACTTATTAAGTCCCCAGCAGAGACGCCAGTTCTGTGATCGGTGGGAATAGAACTGACTTTTTTTTGGAATGCTGGTTCGTGTTTTGCGTTTGTTTTCGCAAAATGTCGCGGTAAGCAAGAGTCGCCACCGTCTTTTATTTTATCCAACAAGGAAAGGACAAAAGCACAGAAAAATTCCTTTTTGAGATATTTCTCGGGTTCGGGAGGTAGATTATAGAAAGGGAAGGTGTTAGCACCCTTTCTATCCGTGGTTATCCACGGGCTCTTAGGTACTTGCTCATTGTGTTTTCAAAATTTTCTTTTCTTTGTGTTTGTGGGTTTGAAAAGAGTTTTTGTTTTGAAGAGAGTGTAGGTGCGAAAAGTTTTGTTTTGTTTTTAAAAGGAGCAAGTACTTAAGAACCATCTACCTACTCAAAAAGGAATTAAACTGTACAAATGTCCTTTAGACATTGCTATCCCACTATTGAGGAGTAGGTAGCACCGTCGTTGGAGTTTTCGGGTCAATTCGATTAAGGGACGTGTGGTCACTAAAGCAATGTTAGGACGCCTTAGCGGTAACCCTAATATCCTAGATCATTTTTCCGAGGCAACCGTTTCGAGGCAACTATGATCTTTGGACAAGAGGGAGACCTCTAAAACTTCCTATACTCAATGACCACGTCCGAAGGCAACCAAGTGAGGTGTACCCTAAGAGTGCGCATGTGCGAGTGTGTTAGTTCGGTTAATTTTATTTGTACATGTTATGGGTGAGCTATATTGATTTTAAGTTCATACATTGGATCTTGTCATGCATTCCCTATTATCAAACATCTAACATTGTATACTGTGCGGAAATTAAATTGCGGGAAATTAAATCTAAGCTATTACAAGGCGTCGGGTATTTACATCGCCAAAAACAAACCCTTTAATTTAAATTGCGGAAAATAAAAGAAAGCGATAAATAAATAAAGTCCTAGTTAAAAGTTATTACATACCGGAAGCAATTACAATATTGGATAAAAAATGAAACGCGCGCAAGAAAATTAAATCGGCGTATTTTTTAGGGTTTTGACCCTTTTTTGAAAGAAAGTACGTTTTTTGTTATTTTTGAATTAAACCTAAGTTAATTAATTAATTAATAAAAAAGAGATATTTTTGGATTTTTTAATATTTAAGGAAATAAAATAACATTGATTAAAATTATTAAAAAAACCTAATTCTATATTAATTTTAATTTATTGCAAAAATATTAAAATTATACCTAATTAAAAAACTAAGTCAATTAAATTATTTATTTACAAAAATAGAGTGATGAAATTAAATTTAATAAATAAAAATATTATTTTTTATGTTTTTTATTTTATGAGAAAAAATTAATTGGCTGGTAATAATAATAATAATTAATAAAACAATTAACTAAAAAGAAATATAAAAGAGAAAAAGAAATAAACCCAGGGGGGTGTTAAGCCCAAATTGGTGGTGAAAAGAGCAATCTCCAGGCCCAATTACGCCAGCCTTGTTTGACTTTTTGGATCACTCATGCGCTTGTTGACTTGGACACATGATAGTCCCTCAATCTTAGCCTTCAGATTTGGCCTAGAGGCCATCGGGCGCTTGGATCTTTGAGGCATATGGTGGTCCAACGCTTTGGAGAGCACACTCAATTACCTGGAGAAAAATTAAATAAAGGTTTTGGGGGACCTGGGATTCGAACCCAGGTCCCATTGCTCAATGGCCAGCGCGCTTACCAATCCAACCAACCTGCTTCTTTGTTATTAGGACACAAAACAAATATTATATAGGAAAACTCAATTATTATGCTAAAAAATAAAAAAAAACGCGCGATTTGTTTGAACGAGCCAATGGGAAGAGGACGCGTAGTCGTCTTCTTCACAAATCTCTGGTTTTATTACCTGCGGATTTTTATCCGCAGGAAGATTCGTGGGATGCTTCAAAAATTCATCCTAGGCCATGTAAACACAAGCTAAGAACACCAATGTGTTCGTCTCTCCTCCTTGAGCATCCTTGTACCATTTATTTGTCTTGATTTTGCCTGTATCAAAAATGCCTAAAAATCAAGAACAAGAACCCTAGCTTCGGATCTAAGGTTATAGGCCATGAAAACGAAATTGAATAATGCAGACATGTTAGAAATTTAACATTAAGCATGATTATACAAAAGATTTGGCAAAAGGATGCAAGAGAATGGGTTTACGATGCCATGTTCAGAGCTATGTTCGTGGGCACTTACAACGCTATTCAGGAGGTCTCAAGGCCTGGTTTTGATTGCTTTAGCTCCACTAGATGTCAGACAAGAAGGCTATGTGGAGATCTTGGATTGAATCGTGCTCTAACCAAGTTTTTGATCTCACACTTTTGCAAGCTTTTTTCAATTATGGTTTGGCCGTTTCTGCAGTCCTTAGCTCGTGTTCTTGTTATGCCTGGCTTGTACATGTATATTGGAAGCAATTTAGGTTAAACTTTGGGCTTTAATCCATGAGTATTGAAGATTGGGAATTTGATTTGATCACCATTGATAAAGTTTCCAAAAATGCCTCAAATCAAATATTTTGTGTACAACAATGCTTGATACGAATTTGATTGAGTGTATCTTGACAATGAAGACCTGTAATGATCAAGAAATCTCATTCCATTAATTTTTGGATTTTACTTTAATTAATATTGATTTAAAATGAATTAAATCAATAAAAATTAAATAAAATAGAAAAATAAATGATTGGTCATGAAATTGAAGATAGGACACGTGTGTGGTATGACAAGACCATATCAAGTGGAAAAAAGTGGGCCCTTTTGTCAAAAATTGGAGTTTTGAGGATAGTTGACTTTTGGCATATTTGGAAAAATGCCCAACTTCAACAATGCATAACTTCTTCAATTTTGAACTTTTGGAGGTGTTCTTAGACTTTTTAGAAACCTTGAGATGTCCTCTAACCGACCCTTTTGTTATCATATTATTTTGATATCCCATTCTCAAGTTATAAGCTTTGGAAAAAAAGGTGTTTTTGTTGAATTTCAAAAATGACCTATAATGTCCAAATTTGTAACTTTTTGTGAGAGCATTTCCTGATCTTGGAGTGTGAAGATTGATTGTAGTAAATTGCATCATCTTTAAAATGAGATTTGGATGGGTCATTTCTAATAAAGTATGAGAAAGTTATGCTTGGTCAAACTTGAGTTGACTTTTCCTACAAAACCCTAATTTAGCAACTTTTGAATCTTGATGAATCTTGAGCAACCCTTGATGAATCATGATCAACCCTTGATCAAATGATGAATTATCCTTCAAAATGATAATGTTGGCAAAAAATCTTGAGGTTTGACTATATTTAGGTCACAGTTGACTTTTGCCCTAGCACAGTCGATTTTTGGACTTCTTGAGCAATTGACTGACCAAACTTTCTCTGCAAGGCTTGAAATTTGACATGGATGAACTTGAGAACATGTTAGGACATTAGGGAGAATTTGATACCATTTATATATGAGGACCTTGATGCAACACAAAACCCTAATTTTGAATTGATTGCCTTAGGAGGTGATTTAACTGTCCAACTCTTGAGCCATCTTGAACAACTTGGAGATGATTCTTGACTTGTCTTGAGAAATATGGGAGGGAAAATTTTGGGGTACAACAGGGACATTCATGTTTTGTTTGATCCAGGTTAACCAGATAATTTGCGTCTGTCAATACATTTTCTTGTTTATGGAATAAATATTTACTTGTTTATGGAATAGACAGTGCGTGTTCTAATTGGAACGCAGTTGCAAGATTACAGATTATTGGATTAATTGGAATTTAAGTTATCTTGATTGGAATTATTGGATGCAGTTTCAATTATCTTGATCGGGAATCTTAAAGAATTAGTGAACATGCAAAGAGAAAATTGCGAGTTATTGACTGTAATGGATTTTAATGGACATCAGATTATCTCATAAGACTTTCTTCATTTATTTCAAAAAATTGTTACGAAACAATTTATTATTTAAATGCTTTAGGTTTTACAACTTATTGTATTTGAAAAATAAACAAGTACAATTGATTGAATGTTTCTCTAAATTACAAAGAAAAATCTATGCCTAAGGATGACTGAGCTTCCATTGCTTCCATGCTTGCCACAGAATCTCTTGCTTCCTCTGCTTTGCCACCATCCAGTTTGCGCTCACATGAAAACAAAAGATAGAAAAATAGTTAGTACAGTTAATTGGACATAAGCAAGAATCTTCAAAAGAAAAAAAGTGTTTACCATTAAAGTTTTCAATTTGGAATCAGAGGGCTATTTTTAATTCATCACGTTTTTATTTTTCTATTTGCAAATCACAAGAAGATTTTTCTTCTTGGTTCACAAAAAGAAGAATAAAAAATGAAAGCAAAGTTGTCCAATTAAAGAATGCAAGCAATTTGTCCAAATGCAACAAGGCTACCCAAACAAGAAATACAAGCATCATGGCCAAACAAATATTCAAAACAGGGCCAAACAAGTAGCGCAAATTGTCCAAAAACAAACAGCAGCATGGCCAAAACAAAATCCAAACTAGGCAACAAACAACTAGGCTGTCCAAACAATGCAGCAAATTAGACAAAATACAAACACCAAGAACGAGGCAGCATAACAGCTAGAGCAAGCAACAGCAGCATAACAGCTAGAGCAGGCAACAACAAAAAGAAAATATAACATATGATAAACTAAGTCAACAAGCAAGAGGCTTGTTCAATAAGCCATAATCATCATTTTCCAAATAAATTGCAAACTTTTCAGAAAAAAGCATTTGGCTTAGGGTCATTGAGAGAGAGAGAGAGAGAGAGAGAGAGAGGAAAGAAGTCACCTAGGGATGATGCCCTGCTGTCACAATTGCACCAGAATTGCTAGAAAATAAAACTGCAAAGAAAAGAGCATAAGGAGAACATGCCCAAAGTATTCAAAATTTGGTGGTTTTCCCACCATTTTGAATAAGCTATCAAACAAGAAACCACATGAATATTACAGTAGACAAAGCTCAAGCTTAAGAGAGAACATTTTTTATCAAACTCAGAACAAAAACTGTCAAAAAAAATCATAAACAACCAAACTGTCAAAACTCCAAAAATCTCAAACAGTCTATTCTGAAACTTCAAAACCAAAGTCTCCACTGTCAACAAAAGGCCAACCATCCAAAGCTCATAAAATTTGTTAAACCAACAAATCAAACAAAAGCCAGAAAATCAAACCTCAAAACTGTCAAACCCAAACAGTAAAGAGTATTCCAATAGCATCAAAAACCTCCAAGTTTCCACAACCTTGAAAAAACTGTTACAAACCATTTTCAAAAAAAACTCACAAAGCCTGCAAACTCATCAAACCGTCAAACCAACATTCAAAAACCCAAAAACATCCAAATCCAAACAGTTCAAACTAAACTGTTACAAGCAAAAAACCAGAAGAAATATACTCAACCAAAACCTGTAAAAACAGTTCAAGCCAAGCTTCCCGAACTGCCCAAAACCATCCCAACATCCCAACATTCCATCAACATCATCAAACCGACAGCAACAAATCCCAGAACCATTAAAAAGCATTCCAACAATATCAAACCAGAGACTGTCAAAACCAGCAATCACCAACCATTTTCAAAAATATTTCCAAACCCAAAACCTCAAAAATTGTTAAGGTCCAAAACTAGTAAACCCCAAGTTTTCAAAACATACAAACCAAAAAATCACAAAAAAAACCTCAAGCTGAAACACAACCTACAAAACTGTAAAACCATTTCAACAGTTCATAACCCAAAAATTTCAAACACAACATCCAACAGTCAAAGGCACTATAACATCATCACAGAAAAACAGAAGTCCCAGCATCACCATCATCATTCAAAACTCAAAGGACAGAAAAGGATACCAGAAGCGTGCATCCAACCATCATCTCTTCCTCCTCACGCCTTCGGCCACCAGGGAGCGTTACTTTCCATCTCACCTTTCCTTTTCACTCCACAGGAATTTCCAAACAGGTATGGATACTTTATCTCCCTCATAACACTTCCTGCATCTCAAAGCATAGCACAATAGGTTAATGGAAAAAACATGAACAAGATAAAAAATGACAAAAATCGTTTAAAGCTTAACAAAGACAGAACGTAACCTCTTTCAAGAAGCAAAACCACTGAGAATCGTTAGGAGGCGAGAGAAAGAGAGCTCCGGTAATGGAAAGTGAGGGAAGATCAGATCAAAATACATTTCAAACCCTTTAGATAATTTCATTTCAAACTTAGGGATTTCCAGAAAAAAGCACAAACCAGAGTGAGACCAAGAGGCCAAAAGCGTTTCACTCACGAAATTAGGAAGAAGAATAGGTACGGAGAGATGAACAAAATAGGGAAGAGATGAAAATATGAAGGGAGAACGAAAGAGACAGAGCGGCGCCGCTGTACCAAAAGGGGTAAAAACCCTAATCGTTTTTTTGTTTCCCTAATCAAGCATTAGACAGTTTAAGAGAGTATTGGGCCTGTCTTGGCAAACCCTTTAGGCCCACACGGTTGCTAGCTCACACCCCCCCCCCATCTGGCCTTGTTTCTTTTTTGTTTCAGCAATGACAATATATCTTTGGGCCTAGCACCTTTGAATCTCCCTAAGCCCATTTGTACTTTTTTTTAATTTACTTCTCTTTTGTTAACAATTTAATGAAATTCAATACATTTTTTTTATTAAATTAATTTAAGTCTTGAAGTTAATTTTTTATAATTTTCTTTTTTATATAATTTGTCTTTATTAATTTTTTACATTTAATAAAAACACCAAAAAATTAACTTAGCTTATTTTCTTTCTTTAAGTTTATTTCATAATTAATAAAAATACAAAGAATAATATTAATAAAGATTCAAATCAATTCCTTTTTTTTTAGAATAAGTCTTATTTTTTTCTTTTTTCAAGTAAATATATTGCATTTCATGCTTTATTGATTTCTTTATTTCATAAATTGTCATAGCTTTATATTAAATCGCGCAACAATTCGATTTGGTTGTATTGCTTGATATTTTGATTCATCCCCATTTGTAACAATTGTACCCCCATTCCCGAATACTTTTGTAATAGCTTAGAATTTTAATTCCCACAATTTACTGTTTTCTATATACTGTATAGTAACTAGGCGTGTATGGCAAGATTCAAAAATCAATCGCTAGATGACCTAATCAAAGAATAAATAACTTGAAACCAACACACTTTTTCACACGCGCACCTCTAGGGTAACCTCGCTCGTTGCCTCGGAAATACAATCATGTCCCTCGAATATGAGACACTCTAGAAAATGACCCTTTGATAAATAAAGATCGTAGTCCCTCGATGACCCTCGATGTTGCCTTTGATAAAACGATCTCGTCCCTTACAAAAATTGCTAGAGCATCTCACAAGTTGCCTTCCATGATTATAAAATTGACCCGCGCCTGTCCCTTAACATCCAATGGTGGGGCTTCTTACCAAATCAATGGTAAGATAACACCATTAAAAGGAAGAAAAGAACAACTTAAGACCTTTCGAGTAGATAGATTCACTCTTAGTTACTCGCTTGCTCACGACCAAAACCTTTACACCTACACTTCTATTTCAAAACATTTCAAAAGACAAAACGTTTTGCATATGTTCTTATAGATACGAGAACCATTGTAAAACCTTTTTTTTTCAAAACACTTTTCAAAACACGATTCATAAACACATCTTTGAACCATTTTTCGAAACAAAACTTTGTATACGTTCTTATAGAGACGAGAACCATTACAAAGAAACTTTCCAAAATACTTTCAAAACCCACACCACAAGCACACAATCAAGCAAAAGCAGGTGATCTAAAACGAGTAACTAAGAGCCCATGGAAAACCATGGATGAAAAGGGTGATAATACCTTCCCTTTTCATAATCTACCCCCCGAACCCAAGAAAATTCTCGAAAGGTATTTCCTGTGCTTTTTTACCTTTCCTTTTGGATAAAAGAAAAGTCGATGAAGACTCTTGCTAACCGCACAAGTGCGAACGAAATGCAAAACCTCTAGTCATTTCTCCCACTGTATCACACATTTGTTGTGTATTGTGATGCTTCATTGATGGGTTTAGGAGGTGTGTTGATGTAAAATCGACAAGTTGTAGAATAGGCTTCAAGGCAACTTAAAGTACATGAAAGGAATTATCCAACTCATGATTTAGAGTTAGTTGTTATTGTGTTTCTATTAAAACTTTGGAGACATTATTTGTTTAGATCAAGATTTAATGTGTTTAGTGATCACAAGAGTTTGAAATATCTATTTGATCCGAAACAGTTGAATATAAGGTAAAGAATAAGGTTGGAATTCTTGAAGGATTGTGATTTTGGTTTGAATTACCATACGGGTAAAGCGAATGTTGTGGCTGATGCATTAAGTAGGAAGTCGTTGCATATGTCGATGTTGATGATGCGAGAGTTGGAATTACTTGAGCAAATTCGAGATATGAGTTTGGTTTGTGAAGAGACTTATTCTGGAGTTAAACTTGGTATGTTGAATCTTACTAGTGGCATTCTTGATGAGATTTGAGAAGGTCAGAAATCGGATTTGAGTTTGGTGGATCGATTGATGTTGATCAACCAATGTCGAGGTGACGATTTTATGATTGATTAGAATGATATCATGAGGTGTCGTGATAGAGTTTATGTTCTGGATATAGTCGATTTGAAGAAGAGAATTCTTGAGGAAGGGAATCGTAATGGATTGAGTGTTCATTATGGAGCTACTAAGATGTATAAAGATTTGAGGAAACTATTTTGGTGGCCAGGTATGAAGAAAGAGATTGAAAAATTTGTGTATTCTTGTTTGATTTGTCAGAAGTCGAAGATTGAACATCAAAAATCGTTTATTTTGATGCAAATGTTATCTATTCCTGAATGGAAATTGGATAGTATTTCTATGGATTTTCTTTCTGATTTACCCTGAACACCGAGTAATTTTGAGGCTATTTGGGTTATTGTGAACAGGTTGACGAAATTTGCGCACTTTATTCTGATAAGAATGGATTATCCAATGGAGAAACTTGCAAAGTTGTACATTTAGAAGATTGTTAATTTGCATGGAATTTCGTCTAGCATTGTGTCAGATAGGCATACGAGATTTACTTCGAGATTTTGGGAAGGTTTGCAAAATGCTTTGGGTACGAAGCTACGTTTGAGTTATTCTTATCATCCGCAAACAGATGGTCAGACTGACAGGACGATTCAGTCACTTGAGGATCTTTTAGAGCTTGTGTATTGGAATAGGAGGTACTTGGGATAGCTACTTTCCTTTGATTGAGTTTACTTATAACAATAGTTTCTATTCGAGTATTGGGATGGCACCGTTTGAGATTTTGTATGGTAGAAGGTGTAGGACGCCTTTGTGTTGGTAAGAATCGGGAGAGGGTGTTGTGGTTGGACCTGTGATAGTCCAACAGACCACTGATAAGATTAAGATGATTCGGGAGAAGATGAACGCTTCTCAAAATCATCAGAAGAGTTATAATGATAAGAGGAGGAAATCACTTGAGTTTAAAAAGGGAAATCATGTTTCTTCGAGTTACCCCGATAACAGTGTAATACCCCAAATTTGTCCTACCCTCTCACTTTTATTTGGCTTACGCATCTCGCACTTTTCTTATGTACATAACCTCCATTACGTCATTTAACAATATCATGCATCATTAATGAATCAAATGGGCATATGATCGATGATCTTGAAGCTAGGGCTTTTTACTTTGAGGCTTTCACCTTCATTCAAGCTTGTTTCTATGGGTTCCTCCATCAACCATTGGTCGAAAGCTAGGGTTGCTTGTTTAAGCATTGTTGTGAACTTCTTATTTCATCAAGCTACAAGGATCCCATTTTCATCAAAAGATTCAAGGGTATCTCTAGAATACTAGGATTTCTCATACATTGTTTGAGCTTGTTAGCATTCATCAGTGTAAAGATCATGGATAGGGTTATCTCAAGGGTCTTCCTCTATGATTCAAATCTCATTCATCTTCATCCAAGGATTCTCCGAAGGGTATTGTTTTATGTTAAAATTATCAAGTAAAAAAGAATTTTGTCAAATCAAACATTTGAAGATAGAGTTTCTGAGGTTTTGATTCATGCTACAAAATATGAAGTGGTGATCAAGACACTAGCGGGTTGCTTGCAATACAAGTTAACATGGATGGAAGAGTTGAATTAGGGGGTTTCATTGAATTTAGAACGATTCAAACTCGATTAAAGTTCATATTGGTATTAAAATGAAAGAGGCATTTACTTAGAAATCAAGTTATAATCAAGTTCAAAGTTCATTCAATCATTTGAGGTTTTTAACGCTTGGTGATCCATTCATAAATGTCAAAGGAAACTTGGTTATTCAAGACTCTAATGGATCAATGTCCATGACTCATCCAGAAGCGAATACAAAATTAGAGACAGGAGAGAAAGCTACTTGAAGTATTTGAATTTTGTCATTGGAACCCAAAGGTTCTCATTACATCACAAAGTCATCATCATTTCGTCAACATAATTATAAAAGCAAAAAAATAAAATAACAAAAGGGAAATCCACTTTGGATACTTGGAAGTTGCCATTATATTATCAAGTACAAGATCATTTCATGGCACCAAAAACATTACACCAAGTTAGAAAGGGCAATTTCAAGTGTCAATAAAAGCCACTACATCAAATTATGTCACAACTCCATCACATTACAAACCCATACTCTTATAAAAGAAATTCCAAATGAAAACTACATAGAAACATTCATAAACCTAATGACTATTCTTCCATCTTTATTTTCTCCATCATTCAAACCATTACAAATAACCTTAAAAAACCATTCATAAACCTAATGACTATTCTTCCATCTTTATTTTCTTCATCATTCAAACCATTACAAATAACCTTAAAAAACCATTGATACACAGTACAATGTACCATTCAAAAATTCCATATAAAAGGTAACAATTTCAATCCAATTCATAAATATTACATCAAAATCCATAAGAAAATCTATCCTAAACTTATTTTTCCCGAGTCAACTTCAATTTCCTCGAGTTTCTTTATGCTACGCCTCTTCAAACATATTTCCATTTTCGATAGCCATGCATTTCAAGTTATGCCGCTTCGACTGTAACCTTGGTATTAATTCATTGTAGACCTGCATAAATGAAAGCATGAGTCACAATGAATCGACAACGCATCTTCTTCGACGCTTCACCATGAAGAGTAACAATCCGCATCCTAAACCTTTGTGCGTCATCGATCGTTTTCATCAACTGCAAACACAAACAGAATTGACCGGATTCCGCGGAACTCATAAAAGAAGATATGGAAAAACAAGTAAGAAAGAAGAAGTAACGATACCTTTGAATCTTTCATCGCCGAGAATCATCTTTACAACCATCTTTGAATCTGTTGAGATCGGTTGTCTAACACTCTTCTTCCCATCCGTTCATGGTGTCGAGATGCAATTCTTGCTTCGCTGGGGTTTGCGTTTAAGCGTAGATAAAAGGAATGAAATGTCTGCTTAGATGAAAAGGGATGAAGCCCCGGGAACCGCCTGCTGAAACTCCTTCTCTGCCATTTAATTGCGTCTTGAAGCTCCTAAGGTTTCTACTGTTGATGAGATTTTGGAAGAACGAGGATTGATGAAAACCAAAGGCAGATTTGGAAGTGTGGCATCAAGACAAAGAGGACAAAGGGATAATTTCGAAGAATGGAAGCTTCACCATTCTAGGTGCAACATCGTACTTCTGGCGGTGGTTCTTTGCTTCAATCGGATAAAAAGCTCTTTCACAAAACCTAATCCTCTTTCAATTTTGTTTGTTACTCCTATTTTGTTTTTTTATATTTTTATTTGTTGTATTTTGTTTATAATTTAATAATAAATATTAGTTGCTGAAAATATTATGATATTGTGTTGGTAGTGGACCGGATCAGATGATTCAATAGCATTTTTGGTAGTTTCTGGGTTGGTGAACAAAAATGGTTGATGGGCTTAGCATCAACTTACTGCAGCATATCTCCTGGGCTCAACAGTACACCCCTCTGTTTCTACTACTTTTACCGCTCCATGTTATTAATTTTAGCTTCATTTTTTTTATGATTTTAATGATGATAATGATATAAAAATAGTAGAATATTTTAGAAATTTTTTAGGTTTCCTCTTTAGAATTTTATTGGAGTTTTCTACTATTTTATGTTTAATAATCATTTTCGTTGTCATTTTTAGCTAAGATTTTGTGATAGAATGATTGATGTAATTTTCACAATGTGAAATGCCCGGGGATTAATTATTTGATCACTCGCGCAGAGCAGCTTCTGTAGAGTTTTCTTATTGATTGTGTGATTATGAAGAGGCAACGGACCTTCTTCGTTCGGTATTATCGTGACCTTAATTTATTTACCCTTTTGCTAACTTTTAGCCAATTTTAATCACTAGTTTTATTCATTTTATGTCATGTATTTTGTTTGCGATTTTTGGGTAGGGATCGTATGCAATACTTTAATACTTGCTACCAATTTTACTTGTTTGTATATTCTTTCATGATTCCTTAGGTTTTTGGTTCAAATTTAACCTTCGATTTAATTGAACTAAAATTAGACATTAGGCTTTTAAATCCAAGCATGCAAACATTAGGTAGAATTCCCTCAAAATTCCAACTTTAGGTCCAATGATGCATGATAACATTAGGTTTAGAAATAGGCTAGTCTCTCTTCGACTTTCCTATCCCATTTTTTCATTTACATTAAAACAAAAACTTCTTTTTCCTTTCAAACTTCAAAATACTTTAAAATTACTGATGAGAATCATGCCTTTGTTGAGTATGAGAGACGATAAGCGGGTCTCTTCTCGATCTTATTGTTCTTCCATCTCATGCCTAGGTGTGGTTCAAATCTCAAAGACTCTTTTCGTGGATAAGTGGAAAAGTGGTTAATATCTTTCTCTTAAGGTCAACTAGCCATTATCTGCAACAAAAAATACAAACCAATTCAAATATTTTTGTGCGCCCAAGCACCTTTTCTCTATAACCCTTTTCAGGTAAGAACATGATTAATTTACTTATGTGCCAATGCATAAGTCTCCAAAGGTCGAGCTGCGACAGAAGGCGAAGTTAACATTGTCCATAAAAAACACAAATAAACAAAAACATGTGAGCCGAACTATGGTAGCTTTGATTCCTTAAAAAGGATAAGTAGGCATTGGGGTAGGGCCCAAGCGAGTACAACTTTATTTTCCCTACATTCTTTTCTCCTTTCCTTTTACACGCATTCTTCCTCAGTAATAAACAGTAAGCGTAGATTAAACATACCCATAAGATAGACAACAAGAGTGGATACCATAGAGTACTATGGGCGTGTGGGGTGCTAATACTTTCCCCTCGCGTAACAGACTCCCTTACCCGATCTCTCAGTCGCAAGACCGTGACTTCTCGTTTCTTAGGTTTTCTCGATGTTTACCTTTTCCTTCATGTGGGATAAAAGACGTTCAATGACGACTTCATTGTTTGATGATTTTCAGCCGGTTGTTTCAGCTGGCGACTTCATTGGGGACAGGTCGACCGAATGTTGGTCCATCCCGGAGTCGCTCCTAGATCTTGCTTTCTTTTCCTTGGGTGTTTATTTTTATTATTTCTGTTTATTCATTCATATATGTATACCTGAGCATATGTATGCATTGTATTTTACTGTTTACATATACTACTGTTGTACTATTTCTGCTTCTTGATTGGGTTGGGATGTTACATTAAGGTAAAAGCCCCAGTATCCAGACCAGAGTGCACTAGGACACTAGGAATAGAGTGGCTACTTGACGGCTATAGGACGTGGTCTGACTAGTGCATTCATGTCATATACCACGCTCGAATGAGTTTCAATTGGAGGTATTTTCATCATGCACGTCTGCGTTGCGATGATTTTACTTTCAAGCGGACCCGTGATTTTCGAGTTACCCTTGCCTTACCCTGACCTAGTTGTCACATGTGATTGGGGAGGGAATTATTATCACAGGTACAGTTGGTGACTATGTTCGGGTGGTGACTATGATAAGACAATGGTTATTGGTTCTAATGGTTATGTTCTGGATTTCTGTTGATGACTTATTCAGATGATATATTATGTTGGTGATCATATGGTTCTCGAATTTATTTTCTGAGTTCCTGACTTGTTTATTTGGAGGTTCATCCGAGCCTTCGATCTTGGTATTCCCAACATGTTCAATAAAAGGCTCAAAAGTATTTGATGTTTCAGAAGCCATAATCTTGTACAATGGAAGATCTACATGGTACTTGGTTCTTATATATGAAGAAGCTATGCCAGACCTTTGATCTGATAATATTCATATGATTCAAAGCAGTGCAACAATCATATTCAGAAGTGGTGGAACTTTGATCTCATGTCTTTGCATACATAACATGGTTACCATATGCTTAACATACATGTTATGTTATTTCCAGAGAATCATATTTGTAAGTCTTGTGCTAAACTCTTTCATCCCTTACTTGCGTAAAATCAAAATCAAAGCATATAAACTCCTTGGAAATGACGGAACATGACATGGCATCCATTCATGCACCCATGCATATTCATGCATTTATAATAGGTATTCGAAGATTGGGGATTCTCATTCAGACCTGGTGTTCTCCTCATAGGTTCAAACTTGATTTCTTGCTTCACATGCTCAGGGATCAGTATGGAATAACTCCGTGGGGGATTGACCGATACAAAGATCCTGATAGGGTTAGTTGTGGTATACATGCAGGCTTTGGCCCGTGGTCGAGAATTCTTCAAGAAGGAAGATAATTGATTGAAGACTCAGATAAGTCAGGTCATGGAAGCCCTGATGATTATTTCAACAATCTTGCACCTACTACAACAGAGGTTCCTTCTTCTCCTAATCTTTTGGGGAATGCTTTCAACCAGGGAGTGTTATACAATATTGAGTTCTTGGAACATCTTATTAGTAAATGGTTCCCATTTACTGTGGGATCCTATATCAGTGCTCGTTCTTGTTGACCAACTTCGGATGTGGTTGCCACACCGGGGCATCCGACTATTCAATCAGGGGCACTCTCCACAACTTTGTATTCCCTGATCTGTTCGTCAGCATTCAGTCTTTTTTCCCCTAGTGAATTCATGGGGAAGAGCTTTTAAGAAAATACAGAAGAAGCCTGATGAGCATGTTGATGTGATCCCAATGCATTACATCCTGTTATTTCCAGCTTTGATCTTTGGGGTCCTCCACCCATAAACATCTCTTCTAATTGCGATACACAGGCTAGATGTGTATCATATGCTGGGGCACCCGGTTTCAATGTCGAAGATTGTAAAAGGGTTGAAGTTTAAAGCCCAACACTTGTCTGGCATCTCTTCCAAAAGCCTAATTCCTATTTGGCCAACTGTCAGACTCTTTCTCACTAGGCGGATATCTTTTCTATCCTGATAGAAGACGAATTGTATTGTCTCTTTGTGGCATAAGATGCTTGGTGATGCAGTTTATACCAATTCGTTTGGTAAAGCCTTTATTCTTACTCCTGAAAGAGTCTTATATGCATATTATACTGGGGCACTTGGCCATTCGATTTAAGATGGTATGTCATCCAGAGACAAGGTCCAAGACGGGCTCAATTCAAAGACTGTGGTGTCCAAATCAGATCAGAAGGGGAATTCTCTCGCCCATTTAAGCATCAAGACTACAGAAAGTCGTCAGAATCAATAAGTCCATACGGAGTCAAGTCTCCTCAACAATGGCAACCATTGGTTTCTTTACTGCATTTTCATTTGCATTCTTTCTTGTTTGTTTAAACATTGCTTGCATGTAGAAACATGTCTATTTTTTGAATGAAAATCTTAATGTAATAAGTACGCTTGTCTTGAAGTGTTTTTTTCATTTTATTCATCCATTCGTTATCACTCTTTAAATGTTTTGCTTGCATATTGATGCCAAGTTTCCAAGTCTTATGCTTAGGTAAAGATTGGATGGAGGATGACGATAATCTGAAAACGCAAAAAATTCTTTGGTTGGTACGCTTTTGAGTAAGACCCTGTGACGATGTACATGCCTTTTTTCTATTTCTAAACACCGGAGATATAAGGGAGATAGACCCTCGTTAACCCCTCTGATCTTTCAAAGTAGGAGTTTCTTTTCTGTTTAGAAAAAAACCCTTATTTTAACCCGGGGGCGGGTAGTATTTCAGTTAATCTGATTAAGTATTCAGAACTCATCCAGAGTGTTCATCCAAGGATACAACATTGGTTATCCTTCAAAAGGTTGAGGAAAGTCAAAACCACAATGGCTAACCCCCACTTATCAAGAGTGTGCGTCAATTAACGATATCCTAATGGGTATCTCTCACACACATTGGGAGGTCAACAAATGGCGATACAACAATGGCTACCCCTCATCTACCAAAGATATAGGCAGTCACGGTCACTTCTAAAAATCAAAGACAACGCAAAGATCAACGACTTGTTCAAAATGGAAAATATGAATAAGAAAGAAACAAAAATCCCCGCTAAGCCAAAACTTGAAAACAAGTCGCTTAGGAAAAAGTTGGGGCATCCCATTGAACTTCCAAATCAAAATTAAAAAGAATTTGTCCAGGAAAAAGCTAAGGGAAAGCAAGAAAAAGATTATCAATGAAAATCCCTATCTATAGAACAAATTCGTGTGATCATACACCAAAATCAAAAGTTTGTGACTTGTATCCAAGAGGCCTCAGTGGTTTCTCAACCATCTGAAACTCTTCTCGAGAGATGAATGCTTGTATCGGGTCAACTGAACATAAGAATGGAGAACATCATTGAGAATTGGTGGGCACCAAATAATTTTGAGCCTTACATCCTTTTTTCTAAAACCGTGAGCCAGGCCATGTTACAACCCTTAAAAGTCCTAACTAAAGCATGGATCAATTTGAAAGCAGGCTACAACGAGATAGCGTTTAACTGACTCCTAAGAGGTATGTTTGAATATCTGTGTTGGCATCATGTGCTTGCATTATCTTTCATAAAAAAATAATTTGCAAATGTTTCTCTCTAGCTAGTGACTCGTTCACAATAGAGTTGTGACATCATTTCATTCAAAGTTTTCTCAAACTTCAAGACTTACATACTTGTTGCATTAGAATTATCATTCTCATAATAAACATTCTTCTGCATACAAAACAACTAATTGACATCAAGTAAGTTTACACAATGAGCAATCAGTAAAGAGCTCAATCTTGTCAAAGAAGAGAGGCTTGAATACTTTGTTGAAGCAAAAGTCAGCTATCACAAGAGAGATGACTTATCCAGGGGCGTGTTAACCAGAGACTTTGTCTAGAGAAAGCATCTCGGTGCTTCACAGTCTGAGTACCCTTTAGAGATGAAGTTAGCAGATTCCTTCAATCTGGGGCAATCAAGTCGAGAGTCGATCACTCCGAGGTCAGCAAAATCAGGGGCATTCCCTCAAAGCTATCGATCAGAGGCTATCACATCGATAAATATCTTTAAGTTGCCATTGATCAAGAGCTATCACATCAATAAATCTATTCAGAATCCATTCAATTTGGGGCAGTTACATCGAGATTCGACAAATTTCTCCAAGAAAGCTGTAATCAAGAGCAGTTTACTTCATGGCTCAAGACATTAGGGCAGGCCACCTCATATTGCATTGTGGTACAGATATTTCGGTCTTCTATTCAACATAGATCTTCTCATAGATCCTTCAGACAGGGCATTCCGTATTCGTACTCACAAAGTTGTTCAAGCCAATTATGTTGCACGAGACGACTACAATCGAGCTAAAAGAGTCATAACGGTCACCCTAACCTAGCCAGCACACGAAGTTGCCTTCATATGCTACAAATAATTTGAAACCTGATTTCCTAAGTGAATTCAGAAAGTTCAGAGTCGTCATTTGACTTGGCACGCGCAAGTGCATCCCCAATGGAGTTAATAAAGTACATCCCCAATGGAGTTAATCGAGTGCATCACCAGTGAATCTAAACCAGGGCATTTGTAGAGCTAAACCGGGGCATTCTCAGCTGTTCATGCCCATCTTTTATCCCCAAGTGATTTAAGAGGTAATTCATCAGTGTGGCGTAGACTTGGGGTATGTGTCCGGAGAGATTCACATGGTGTTCAGTATCCATTCTTCGGCATATTCAGTTCTACCATCCTCTCAGCGGTTCAGGATGTAGGGAAGTCAGGCCAGATTATCTCTTCCCCAACAACATAATTTAGAATTCAACAGCGTACCAGAAAACTCGCTTTGTCAGCAATTCAATCTCCAGCAGAATCACCAATAATCTTTAGTTTCAGAGCTCTCCAGTGCAAATTTTTATCAATATCCCCAACAATCTTTGGTACTGCAGGTTTCCAGCGCCGATATGTATTGGCATCTGTGATACGGTGGGAGAACTAACTTGAGATTTTGCGTTTGTATTCGCACTTGTTCGGTTTAGCAAGAGTCGCCACCGACTTTTTATTTTATCCAAAGGAAAGGTCAAAAAGCACAGGAAAGACCTTTGAGATGTTTTCTTGGGTTCGGGGGATAGATTATGAAAAGGGAAGGTGCTAGCACCCTTTTCATCCATGGTTATCCATGGGCTCTTAGTTACTTGTTTTAGATCACTTGTCTTTGCTTTTCAATTGTTTGAAATGGTGCTTTGTGTGTTTGGTTTTGAAAATGTTTTGAAAAAGATGCCTTGTCTAGGCAACCATTGTAATGATTCTTGTTTGAATATATACAAAGGTGTGTGTCTTTTTGAAAAGATATTCCAATGTTTTGAAAGTTGTTTTGAAATTCTTTTGAAGTTGTGTTGTGAAGTGTGTTTGAAAATGGCAAGGATGTTTTGCAAGATTTTTGATCAAGTACCTTAAGATTTGTCTACCCTATTTTACTCAAAGATCTTTCTTATGTTTTTAACCCTTTTTAACGGTATTGTTTCACCATTTTATTTGATGAACAACCTTGTGTTAGGATGTTAAACGGGACAGGCGCGGGTCATCGCATACAATCATTGAAGGCAACTTGTGAGACGCTCTAGCAATTTTGTAAGGGACGAGATCGTTTTATCGAAAGCAACATCGAGGGTCATCGAGGGACTACGATCTTTGTTTATCGAAGGGGCATTTGCTAGAGTGTCTCATACTCGAGGGACATGATTGCATTTTCCGAGGCAACATGTGAGGTTACCCTAGAGGTGCAAGTGTGAATTGTGTATTAATTTTCATGCATTTGTTCTTGTATTAAGTTATCTAGCGATTGATTTTGAATCTTCGCATACAAACCCTAATTACTATACAGTATATTGAAAGCGATAAATTGCGGGAATTTAAAGTCTAAGTTATTACAAAACAGTATCCAGGGATGGGGTACAAATTATTTACAAATGGGGATGAGTCTTATCAGAATAATGTCCCAAATATTATGGGTTACAACCAAATCGAACTGTCTCATTTTTAATGTAAAATTATAACAAATTGTAACAAAACATAAAAAAAAAATAAAGAGAATCAAAAGTATTGTGAGATGTATGTATTTATTTATAAATGAAACAAATAAAATTTAACCTAAGGAAAATTAAGTATTTATTTATTTTTTGTGTTTTTTATTGATTATGTAAATAAAGAGTTTTTCAAAGAAAAGAAAAACTATTTAAGTTAAAGTTTTATTATTTATATATATTTTTTAAAGAAAACTTTTATAAAAAAAACTCTATTTCTATTGTATGACAAATTAATTAGTAATTAAAATTATGTTAAGACAAATTAAAATAATTACTATCAAAATAAAAAGATCAAAAGAAAAGTAATAGTTTCTTTTTAAAAAAAGTAAGAAGAGATGAAGGTAATGGGCCTAGGATCAGTATTTGGCCCCAAAAAATTAGATTAAATGGGGGGTGCTCACGCTGGAAAATGCTTGGGCTTAGGCTGAATGGGGCGCACGGGCCCAATGAAAATATTGTACAACATTTTTAGGGTTGTTTCATTTGGTTAGGAATTAGGGTTTACATTTTAGCACACAGCGACGCCGCTCCTCTCATCCTCTTCATTTCTCTTCCTCGTTCTCAACCAAATGAGCTTCTGATATTCTTCACGCCCTAGCCACCGGAGCGTTGCCTCCCATCTCTCTCGTCTTCACAGCGATCCACGTTGGTTGTGCTCGAACGGTATGAATTTTATCTTGTTTAGGGTTTTTTATAGTTTCAACATTTGGTTCTTGCATGTTTATCGTTTTGCAATGTTTAATCTTTGATGTTTTGGGTTTGAGCTATAGCTAAAGTTTGAGATAAAAAGACTATACCTTTGGCGTTTTTCTGGGTTGAAAACGGAGGAAGAGAGAGAGGCGTGAGACCGGTGGCACTCCTTGGTGGCCAGGAGGAGGAAGGTGATGACTACTCGCTTCTGGTATTTCTGTATTTCCTTTCCTCTTTGAAGGTTTGATGATGATCGATGATAATGATATTCTGAGATTTACTCTTGCTTCTGAATGCTTGATAATGATGAACTTATTTGTTCTGATTTTCTCTTCCTCTTCTCTTTTGGCTTATTTGATATCAATGATGATGATTTTGAGATTTGGTCTTTGCTTGTTTTTGTCTTTACGTCCTTCCTCCCTGATTATCTGATGATGATGTTGTTCTGAGGATTATACTTGCTCTTGTGGATTCTCTTCCTCTGAGTGCTTGAATATTTATTGTTTGATGATGATGTTATTCTGAACACACTTGAATATTTGTTTCTTTGGGTGTTTGAATATTGATGATGAAATGGTTATGAGATTTACTTGCTTCTAAACCTTTTCTTCTCTTTTGGCTACTGTGGTTAATGATGAAGCAATTCTGAAACCATTTTCAATTGCTTCTAAACTCTTCCTCTTTGTGGACCCTGATTATTTGATGATGATGTTATTCTGAGATTGTTTGTTGTTGATTTGGTTTTGTAATATATTCTTGTTGATTGGTGAACCAATTTGTTTGGTTTGCTTTGATAACAAGTCGGTGGTGTTGAGGGGAAATTTTTGCAGGTTGGTAAACTGAGCAAGCAGGTTTTGTAACGGTTTTTGTGTTTTGGAAAGGCAGGCTTCAGGTTTGCTTGTGAGTCTTTGCAAGTTGCAAGCCTGCAGGCTGTTTATTTTTGGTTGGGAGCAGGTTTGTGGTAAGTTTTAGGCAGACTTCAGGTTTCAAAGTTTTAGCTTGCAGTTTGGTTGTGTTGAGAAGACAGGCTTGCTGTTTTGTAAGGCAGGCCTTGGGTGTTTGTTGAACTTGCTTGATGCAGTTTAAGCAGGTTTTAGTGTTTGAGTAAGCTTGCAAGTTTGTTGAGTTTTTGAGTTTTGCTTACAGGTTTTGTTGTTTTGTGAGGCAGGCCTGAAGGTTATGTAGGTTTGCTTATAGTTTTGCTTGCTTCTGGCATTTTGTGTTGTTGGAAGCAGGCTTCAGGTTATGCAGGTTCAGTTGGAGGCAGGCTTGCTGGTCTGTTGTGTTTTTGGGGAGGTTTTAGCAGTTTTTTGCTCTCCCCTCTTGTGCTGGACTGTTAGACTGTTATATATTTTTGTTTTGTTCCTCTTACTGCCTTTTACAGCCTGCTAAAACTGCAAACCCCCACTTCACTCTCTTTCTCTCTCCATAAAAGCACTTTCTTGCTTAATATATTTTATTCTGAAAAGCTTGTTGGGCCAGAAAATGATGATGAAATTGACAAGCCTGCTTGCTTGTAACTTGGTTCATCTCCTGCATTGTTGTACTTGTTTCCATATTTCATGCATTGTACTTTCTTGGACAGCTTTGTGTACTTTTGCCTTTTGCACCTAGTTGACTTGCAACTCAGTTTGCCATACTTGGTTACTGCATTGTAGTTTAACTAATGCAGCTTGGAATTTAGTTTATAGTACAATTTGCCTTGTGTGCAGCCTTGTGCCTTTGTATTTTGAATAACTTGTATGGTTGCAATTTTATATATTTATTTTTCTCTCTGTGAACCGAGAAGAGAAATCTTCTTGTGATTTGCAGAGAGGAAAATGAAACATGATGAACATAGCATTTCTGATTCTGGCCAACAAGCTTTAATGATGATTTTTTTATTTATCTGCTTAAAAATGCTTTTCAGTTAATTGCACTGATTTCCTTTTTCTTCTATCCTTTGCAGGTAAGTACCAGTTGAATAATGGAGGACGCAGTAAAGGTAAAAGATTTCAAGAGATTTAGGCTTTAGATTTATTTTATTTTCTTTTCATTTATTGTAATAAATATTATTGTAAACACTGTAAATTGTAAATTTACAATATTCGAATAAAATTTGTAACAACATTTGAAATAAATAAATAAATAAAAGTCTTTGTCAAATAAGAATTTTCTACTGTCAAATATTCCATTCTTTCCTTGTATTGTCTATTTAATTATTTAAGACTCTTAAATTAAAATAACTGGAAATGTATCCCAATAACTTTAATCCAGAATAAATAATCAACAAACTTTGTCGTCTCGCAACCTTGCATTAATCACCATACGCCTGGTATTCCAATTAACATATGTATTGTACAGTTAAACAAACAAGCATTCCATACACCTTTCATTCCACTGATCAAACCAATGCCTCAAAGTTTCAAACAAAAGCCTCAGCTCCTATCCCAGATATTTAGGTTTTGAGAAACAACCGGTAATCTTGAACAGGCGTAAAAATAATGTAACAGTCAACTGAATTTCTGAGGATTCAGTTTCTTCTGAGAAATGCGAGCGCAAACCCTAATCCTGGATTACTGCCGAAGAAAGATCTGTCTGATCGATTCTTGAGCCAATCTCAACACAATCAGTGGAAACCCTAATCCTGGATTACTTCCAAAGAAAGATATGTCTGATTGATTCTTGAGCCAATCTCAACACAATCAGTGGAAACCCTAATTCTAGATTTACTGATAAAGAAAAATCTATTTGGCCGATTCTTGAGCCAATCTTGAAAAATCAGGGAAAACCCTGAAGTTGTGATTTCTTGTGAAAAAGGGAGGGCAAATTTTGGGGTACAACAGTTTCCCCTGTTCAATCTTCTTGAACCTGAAGAGTTAGATTGGCAAGTTTGCCTTTCGCGACTCGAAGGTAAAAGATGATTGGACACTAGAGTGCCCAACAATTTGCACTTGTCAAAGCATAGTTGAGGGAATGGACTTAAAGATGCCATTTGGAGACGTGATAGAATCTTATCGGAGATGGGCTTAGAGATGCCATCCGAGAATGTTTATTGAATTTATATGTTGTGGGTGAGTGGGTGAGTATCAGAAAGGTATCCATGTTTGGAACGTCTCTGAGCTGGTGGTCTTAATAGGCAACAGATTAGCATCCTTATCGGGAGGTATCCGTAAACTGTTTTCAGAAATCCTTGAAGTTTGAAACTTACTAAACTTATCCTGCGAAGGGTAAAGTATTAGCTGAAACACAAAGTCATGTTGTATGATGCAATTTATGTGTTATATGAATGTAATGAATGCGCATGTAAGTTGATCAGTCGTCTTGCTGAGGAGGATATATCCTGGATGTCTGGAGATAATAAAATCTTTGACCGCTGTCGGGGAAAATAAATCCTTGACTGCTGCTGGGGATTGAAAATCCTTTGATCGTTGAAAATGAGAAGTCTTGGGACCACTGTTGGGGAAATCAGGAGTTTGGGTTGTATGCCAATCTACTGGGGATTCCTGTTTTGAGGAGATCTTTACCGTGGAATATCTGAAAACTCTGTGAGGAATTGAGAATTAGAGTCTTCATTCTGCTTGGGGAATTAGAACTTTGTGGGGAATAGCCATACTGTTGCGGAGTGGCTATCCTGTTGGAGAGTAAAACTCAGGATCTCGGAAAAAGCTTATTCCTGTTTGGAAGAAGTTCAGGTTTAGGTTGTACGCCACTTTGAGAATGAGAACCTTCATTCTATCGGGAATATCAGGAGGTTGGGTCAGAAGGTTGGGTGTATGCCAATCTATTGGGGAAGCCAAAATGAGAATCTTCATTCAGGTCTTGGGTCAGAAGGTTGGGTGTATGCCAATCTACTGGGGAAGCCAAAATGAGAATCTTCATTCAGGTCTTGGGTCAAAAGGTTAGGAGTATACCAATCTCTTGAGGTTTTAAGGATGAGAATCTTCATTCTGTTAAGGGTCAGGAGCTTGGGAGTATACCAATCTTCTGAGGTTTCAAGGATGAGAATCTTCATTCTTGAGAGAAACAGATTTTTAGGAGCTTCAGTTGTCCGTTATTCTGTTGGTGGGTATCAGGAGCTTGGGAGTATACCTCTTGAGGTTTTAAGGGTGAGAATCTTCATTCTGTTAAGGGTCAGGAGCTTGGGAGTATACCAATCTTCTGAGGTTTCAAGGATGAGAATCTTCATTCTTGAGAGAAACAGATTTTTAGGAGCTTCAGTTGTCTGTTATTCTGTTGGTGGGTATCAGGAGCTTGGGAGTATACCAATCTCTTGAGATTTTAAGGGTGAGAATCTTCATTCTGTTAAGGGTCAGGAGCTTGGGAGTATACCAATCTTTTGAGGTTTCAAGGATGAGAATCTTCATTCTTGAGAGAAACAGATTTTTAGGAGCTTCAGTTGTCCGTTATTCTGTTGGTGGGTATCAGGAGCTTGGGAGTATACCAATCTCTTGAGGTTTTAAGGATGAGAATCTTCATTCTGTTAAGGGTCAGGAGCTTGGGAGTATACCAATCTTCTGAGGTTTTAAGGATAAGAATCTTCCTTCTGTTAACAGTCAGGAGGTTGGGAGTATACCAATCTCTTGAGGTTTCAAGGATGAGAATCTTCATTCTTGAGAAAAACAGATTTTTAGGAGCTTCAGTTGTCCGTTATTTTGTTGGTGGTTGTAACTTCCAACAGGTGATGAAGGAATTTTTTGATGACGATTGTAACTTCCAACAGGTGATGAAGGAAATTTTGACGATCGTGACTTCCAACAGGTGATGAAGGAATTTTGATGACCGTGACTTCCAACAGGTGATGAAGGAATTTTTGATGACGACCGTAACTCCCAACAGGTGATGAAGGAAATTTTTAACGATCGAACAATTTGAAATGTAATTTTCTTTGGAGAATAAATCCTTTACAAATGTTGGGGAAATAAACCCATGACTGTTGATCTGCTTAGAGAGGTGATAAACTTCTCGAGGACGCTTGAACTTCTTTTCAGAAATATTTCGGAGAGGTTCGTCACTGTCCCTAGTATCAGATGTTTGTGGTATTTCCAGGAAACTTGGACTGTACGTAACCCCTTATTGAGATTGACGTTTAAATGTCCCAAGTGATGGTGAGGGAGACTTGCCCCAGGTTAATCTGCAATTGAGAGATTTTCTTGAAATCTTGACTGGACTGCCCCAGGTTTACTGAACTTTGAAAGACTTGTTGAAATCTTGACTGGACTGCCCTAGATTTAGTGGACTTTGAAAGATTTGTTGAAATCTTGACTGGACTGCCCCAGATTTGCTGGACAATACCAAACCAAGTCCCCTTCTTGCTGATAGGAAATTTTTGTAACGGAAGTGTCATCCCACTTGAAGTGATTTTATTCACTGAGAGAGCTTCGTTCCTCCGAACATTCATTGTTGTGAATTTCTTCGCTGTCAAACAATTAAACATGTGCAAACAACGATATTCAAATAATGCAAAGTTTATGCTTGTCTCGAAGTTTTGAAAAATGCGTTTTTTAGCAGAAAAGTTTTTATAAGACAAATTCAACACAAGATTTAGAGCAAAGCCTTACAGGAGTCAGGATACCTTTTGTAACAGTATGCTTTCGAACTAACCCATGCTTCAATTAGGACTTTTGAAGGGTTGTAACGTGGCTTGGTTCACGGTTTAAGAAACAAAGAATAAAGGCTCAAAGTATATTTGTAACCCACCCGCTCTTCGTGATGTCCTTCAATCCTATACTCAGTTAATTGTGTGTCGAACTCTATTCGAGTTTGGAACGACATTTTGGTGATGGTTCACACAAGTTGAATTTAATGGGAAGGTAGTCATCATTGCAACATTTTCCATGTTGTTGAGGATGTATAATGACCTCTTTCTTTTGATTTGTTATCCCTAATTTTGGCATGATTGTTCCTATTTTTGAGATTACAGTCAGCGGGATGCCCCAGCTTTCTTAAGCCTCCTTTGTAGGTTTTGGCTCAATGGGCTTTTCACTTTTGAGAGATAATGACTACCTGTGAGATAAAGAACCATCACTGTCTTTTGGTTCCAAAGGAATGTTTTTGATGTCATTCGTTGTATTACGAACTGAGAGTTTGCGACTTCAATGTGCATTTTTTTTTAATTAACTGAGAGACTACCCTGCCTCAGGTTTAATCAAAGGTTTCAATTCATGTTTAAAAATAGAAAACTTATACTTCTTTGGCTCGAAGGGGTTGACTAGGGATTATCTTCCTTATAACTCCAGTGTTTAGGGTTTGAAAGAAACGTCTGTACATCGTCAGCAAGGTCTATCCAAAAGCATACTGCATGAGATTATGGTATTGTTTCGTCATCCTCCCTCTAAAGACTTGTAACTTTTATCAAGAGTTAAATATCATAGAGAAAGTAGGAAGCATAATTCAAGAATAGTGAAAACGAATGGATGAATTCAAGACAAACATATGGAATGCATTAATGAAACAGAGTTTGACATCAACAGATAATTGTTTGAATAACAAAAGAAATTACAACTTGAAAATTCAAATGAAACAAAAGTCTCTTAGTTCGAACTTGTCATTTCAGGTGGAGAACCCTCAGCGGAAGATTTTCATCTCGCCATCCGGCATGAATTTCAGCACTCCATTGTCAATCAAGTCTTGGATCTTGTTTTTCAAAGCCCAACAGTAGTCGGTGTCATGTCCAGGACTATAGGAGTGGTATACACAAAACGCGTCAGGGTGATAGCTAGGAGCATAGGTATTAGGCTTCCGAATAGGATCCTTTAAAGCAGTCAGATTGACCTCCAATAAGTGTTCCATTATTAGAGATAATGGTATGTCAGTCTCAGTGAACTGTCTTCCAAACGTATTTTGCTTACGCCGATTACCCCGTTGACGCTGGCGAGGTTGTTGCTGGGCTTGTGACCCTGAAGCAAGTTGAGGAGCTTTTCCCTTGTCTTCTTGTATCAAAGGAGGTTGAATGATGACTTGATCTTCAACCCTAGTTGTTTGCCCCATTTGGTTATCTTGAAGCAGTTTGTTGATGAGGACTCTGAGCTCCTCTTGTCTTTGAGCCAGGTCTTGAATGAGAGGCATCTGGCCCATCAGTTGTCCCATCATTTGGATCTTCATTGTTGCCAACTCAATTTGTAGTTCTTCTAACTGATCATTCCTGATGCCGCCTGAATTCCCCAGGACCATCCCCCTTGTGAGGAGAGCTTTCACTTCTTCTTTCCCCTGGGACAGGTTCAAGAACATTTCTTGAATTTGAGCGTTTTGAGCCTGGATATATTCGACAGTCCTCTCTAGAGCCATCTCTAGTGAAATAAACAGTAGGAGAATAAGGAAACCTGAAAAGGGAAAACCTGTCATGATACAATGCATGATATGTGGATGCATGTTTTCAAGAATCTCGCGGGATAAACACAAGAAAATGTTAGAGATTGAACTTCGATCAACATCTTTGATTGGAAAACTTTGTATCGGTGGATGTCTTTCCACGAGAATCAAGCTCACTGTGTCGAGTGGGTCATAGCCCCCGATTCAAGTTGTTGCACTTGATCTTTGACGGTGTTTGTTTAGAGGAAAATGAATCCTCTGGCCCTTTGGTAGACGTCTGGTTCAACGTGACCCTACATCAAAGACCCTCGAGACCCTTGAAATGGTTGTTGAAAATGCTATGGTATGATGTTATGATGTTATGTACAGGTATGCGAAAGTAAGAAAGTGTATATACAGGTAATCATATTCACACAAAGCAGACTAGTCCTTAGGTTTAGGCTTGCATGGGGTTTATAGGTAAGTACCCTTTTGAAGTTAGTTGGCTCAACATGTCCTAAAATAGAAACCGGGTTCTAAGGAGCTCAATATCACTGGATTATTTTCTGTGTTCATTGTTTTGGTTTAGCCACTTAACTGGCGACCAAAATATTCCAAGAAAACAATCCTCAATGAGTGTAGTATCGAGTATCTACTAACTTCGGACTGCACCAAAGTCAGTCATCTCACTACTCCTAAAAAGGCCAATATGGTCAAGTAAGGTTCTAAGAGTTCGTTAGTGCTTCATGACATCACTCAGCGGCCCCGTATTCTCTTTGATTAACTCAAAGGCTACCGGTACCCACAAATATGTCACACTAATGTAGCTACTGCTTCAACCATGTCGGTATACCCCACACAGTTCCCTCACAGTTTATTGCTACTTACCTAAAAGGTGTCCCCAAATCCGGGTGTAGGATTTAAAACAAACCCAAACAAGGAACCCAAAAAGTAAAGCAATCACAGCAATCAAGGTAAGCATGAAAAGGTGATCTAAAACCCTAAGGTAACCCCGCTTTTATAAATCTCCCCAGCAGAGTCGCCAGTTCTGTGATACGGTAGGAGAACTGACTTGAGATTTTACATTTGTATTCGCACTTGTTCGGTTTAGCAAGAGTCGCCACCGACTTTTTATTTTATCCAAAGGAAAGGTCAAAAAGCACAGGAAAGACCTTTGAGATGTTTTCTTGGGTTCGGGGGGGTAGATTATGAAAAGGGAAGGTGCTAGCACCCTTTTCATCCATGGTTATCCATGGGCTCTTAGTTACTTGTTTTAGATCACTTGCCTTTGCTTTTCAATTGTTTGAAATGGTGCTTTGTGTGTGTGGTTTTGAAAATGTTTTGAAAAAGATGCCTTGTCTAGGCAACCTTTGTAATGATTCTTGTTTGAATATATACAAAGGTGTGTGTCTTTCTGAAAAGATATTCCAATGTTTTGAAAGTTGTTTTGAAATTGTTTTGAAGTTGTGTTGTGAAGTGTGTTTGAAAATGGCAAGGATGTTTTGCAAGATTTTTGATCAAGTAACTTAAGAGTTGTCTACCCTATTTTACTCAAAGATCTTTCTTATGTTTTTAACCCTTTTTAACGGTATTGTTTCACCATTGTATTTGATGAACAACCTTGTGTTAGGATGTTAAACGGGACAGGCGCGGGTCATCGCATACAATCATTGAAGGCAACTTGTGAGACGCTCTAGCAATTTTGTAAGGGACGAGATCGTTTTATCGAAAGCAACATCGAGGGTCATCGAGGGACTACGATCTTTGTTTATCGAAGGGGCATTTGCTAGAGTGTCTCATACTCGAGGGACATGATTGCATTTTCCGAGGCAACATGCGAGGTTACCCTAGAGGTGCAAGTGTGAATTGTGTATTGATTTTCATGCATTTGTTCTTGTATTAAGTTATCTAGCGATTGATTTTGAATCTTCGCATACAAACCCTAATTACTATACAGTATATTGAAAGGGATAAGTTGCGGGAATTTAAAGTCTAAGTTATTACAAAACAGTATTCGGGGATAGGGATACAAATTATTTACAAATGGGGATGAGTCTTATCAGAATAATGTCCCAAATATTATGGGTTACAACCAAATTGAACTGTCGCATTTTTAATGTAAAATTATAACAAATTGTAACAAAACATAAAAAAAAATAAAGAGAATCAAAAGTATTGTGAGATGTATGTATTTATTTATAAATGAAACGAATAAAATATAACCTAAGGAAAATTAAGTATTTATTTATTTTTTGTGTTTTTTATTGATTATGTAAATAAAGAGTTTTTCAAAGAAAAGAAAAATTATTTAAGTTAAAGTTTTATTATTTATATATATTTTTTAAAGAAAACTTTTATAAAAAAAACTCTATTTCTATTGTATGACAAATTAATTAGTAATTAAAATTATGTTAAGACAAATTAAAATAATTACTATCAAAATAAAAAGATCAAAAGAAAAGTAATAGTTTCTTTTTTTAAAAAGTAAGAAGAAATGAAGGTAATGGGCCTAGGATCAGTATTTGGCCCAAAAAAATTAGATTAAAGGGGGGGGGGGGGGGGGGGGGTGCTCACGCTGGAAAACGCTTGGGCTTAGGCTGAATGGGGCGCACGGGCCCAATGAAAATATTGTACAACATTTTTAGGGTTGTTTCATTTGGTTAGGAATTAGGGTTTACAGTTTAGCACACAGCGGCGCCGCTCCTCTCATCCTCTTCATTTATCTTCCTCGTTCTCAACCAAATGAGCTTCTGATATTATTCACGCCCTAGCCACCGGAGCGTTGCCTCCCATCTCTCTCGTCTTCACAGCGATCCACGTTGGCTGTGCTCAAACGGTATGAATTTTATCTTGTTTAGGGTTTTTTACAGTTTCAACATTTGGTTCTTTCATGTTTATCGTTTTGCAATGTTTAATCTTTGATGTTTGGGGTGTGAGCTACAGCGAAAGTTTGAGAGAAAAAGACTATACCTTTGGCGTTTTTCTGGGTTGAAAATGGAAGAAGAGAGAGAGGCGTAAGACCGGTGGCACTCCTTGGTGGCCAGGCGGAGGAAGGTGATGACTGCTCGCTTCTGGTATTTCTGTATTTCCTTTCCTCTTTGAAGGTTTGATGATGATCGATGATGATGATATTCTGAGATTTACTCTTGCTTCTGAATGCTTGATAATGATGAACTTGTTTGTTCTGATTTTCTCTTCCTCTTCTCTTTTGGGTTATTTGATATCAATGATGATGATTTTCTGAGATTTGGTCTTTGTTTGTTTTTGTCTCTACGTCCTTCCTCCCTGATTATGTGATGATGATGTTGTTCGGAGGATTATACTTGCTCTTGTGGATTATCTTCCTATGAGTGCTTGAATATTGATTGTTTGATGATGATGTTGTTCTGAACACACTTGAATATTTGTTTCTTTGGGTGTTTGAATATTGATGATGAAATGGTTCTGAGATTTGCTTGCTTCTAAACCCTTTCTTCTCTTTTGGCTACTGAGGTTAATGATGAAGCAATTCTGAAACCATTTTCAATTGCTTCTAAACTCTTCCTCTTTGTGGACCCTGATTATTTAATGATGATGTTATTCTGAGATTTTTTGTTGTTGATTTGGTTTTGCAATATAGTCTTGTTGATTGGTGAACCAATTTGTTTGGTTTGCTTTGATAACAAGTTGGTGGTGTTGAGGGGCAACTTTTGCAGGTTGGTAAACTGAGCAAGCAGGTTTTGTAACGTTTTTTGTGTTTTGGAAAGGCAGGCTTCAGGTTTGCTTGTGAGTCTTTGCAAGTTGCAAGCTTGCAGGCTGTTTGTTTTTGGTTGGGAGCAGGTTTGTGGTAAGTTTTAGGCAGGTTTCAAAGTTTTGGCTTGCAGTTTGGTTGTGTTGAGAAGACAGGCTTGCTGTTTTGTGAGGCAGGCCTTGGGTGTTTGTTGAACTTGCTTGATGCAGTTTAAGCAGGTTTTAGTGTTTGAGTAAGCTTGCAAGTTTGTTGAGTTTTTGAGTTTTGCTTACAGGTTTTGTTGTTTTGTGAGGCAGGCTTGAAGGTTATGCAGGTTTGCTTATAGTTTTGCTTGCTTCTGGCATTTTGTGTTGTTGGAAGTAGGCTTCAGGTTATGCAGGTTCAGTTGGAGGCAGGCTTGTTGGTCTGTTGTGTTTTTTGGGAGGTTTTAGCAGTTTTTTGCTCTCCCCTCTTGTGTTGGACTGTTAGACTATTATATATTTTTCTTTTGTTCCTCTTACTGCCTTTTACAGCCTGCCAAAACTGCAAGCCCCCACTTCACTCTCTTTCTCTCTCCATAAAAGCACTTTCTTGCTTAATATATTTTATTCTGAAAAGCTTGTTGGGCCAGAAAATGATGATGAAATTGACAAGCCTGCTTGCTTGTAACTTGGTTCATCTCCTGCATTGTTGTACTTGTTTCCATATTTCTTGCATTGTACTTTCTTGGACAGCTTTGTGTACTTTTGCCTTTTGCACCTAGTTGACTTGCAACTCAGTTTACCATACTTGGTTACTGCATTGTAGTTTAACTAATGCAGCTTGGAATTTAGTTTATAGTACAGTTTGCCTTGTGTGCAGCCATGTGTCTTTGAATTTTGAATAACTTGTATGCTTGCAATTTTATATATTTATTTTTCTCTCTGTGAACCGAGAAGAGAAATCTTCTTGTGATTTGCAAAGAGGAAATTGAAACATGATGAACATAGCATTTCTGATTCCGGCCAACAAGCTTTAATGATGATTTTTTTATTTATCTGCTTAAAAATGCTTTTCAGTTAATTGCACTGATTTCCTTTTTCTTCTATCCTTTGCGGGTAAGTACCAGTTGAATAATGGAGGACGCAGTAAAGGTCAAAGATTTCAAGAGATTTAGGCGTTAGATTTATTTTCTTTTCTTTTCATTTATTGTAATAAATATTATTGTAAATTGTAAATTTACAATATTCGAATAAAATTTGTAACAACATTTGAAATAAATAAATAAATAAAAGTCTTTGTCAAATAAGAATTTTCTACTGTCAAATATTCCATTCTTTCCTTGTATTGTCTATTTAATTATTTAAGACTCTTAAATTAAAATAACTGGAAATGTATCCCAATAACTTTAATCCAGAATAAATAATCAACAAACTTTGTCGTCTCGCAACCTTGCATTAATCACCATACGCCTGGTATTCCAATTAACATATGTGTTGTACAGTTAAACAAACAAGCATTCCATACACCTTTCACTCCACTGATCAAACCAATGCCTCAAAGTTTCAAACAAAAGCCTCAGCTCCTATCCCAGATATTTAGGTTTTGAGAAACAACCGGTAATCTTGAACAGGCGTAAAAATAATGTAACAGTCAACTGAATTTCTGAGGATTCAGTTTCTTCTGAGAAATGTGAGCGCAAACCCTAATCCTGGATTACTACCAAAGAAAGATTTGTCTGATCGATTCTTGAGCCAATCTCAACACAATCAGTGGAAACCCTAATCCTGGATTACTGCCAAAGAAAGATTTGTCTGATCGATTCTTGAGCCAATCTCAACACAATCAGTGGAAACCCTAATTCTGGATTTACTGATAAAGAAAAATCTATTTGGCCGATTCTTGAGCCAATCTTGAAAAATCAGGGAAAACCCTGAAGTTGTGATTTCTTGTGAAAAAGGGAGGGCAAATTTTGGGGTACAACAGCATCCCCAGTGATGAACAACGGTTCCCAACGAGCCTTCGCTTATCCTCATGAAGTCTATTTATTTGCATTTGCATATAACTATCATTGCATATCATTGCATCCTCAAAAGTGTGTAGTCGATCCATCAGAATGGATCTTTGCAGCAAAAGAAATTCAAACATGCATACGAAGCATAAGCCAGATCAGGTACCTTACACGAAAGACCTAAATCATCCAAGGACAAAAATACATCCCCATAAGAGGGCACCGCTTCCAAAATCCCCAGTCGATGGCCTTCACCTTCACAGTTCCCAACAAATTCAATGCACTTGGTTATTCTCACATCTTCCATCATCGTGTCGTGACCAATACTCTCACCTTCTTAGAATTGTAGGTCGCCCGTAGACATAGTTTTTGGTATACTGCCCGTAGGTCTTACCTTAGGATCTTAGATCGACTGTAGATCTAGATTCCCTAGTAGGTCGCCCGTAGGCCTAGTAATTTTGGCAGATCGTACATAGATCATCTTAGAACCTGAGATCTCCCGTTGGCTAGGTTCTTGCTTAAATCTTGTCTTAGAACCTGAGATCGCCTATTGGCTAGGTTCTTCCTATCAGTCACCTTAAAACCTGAGATCGCTCATTGGCTAGGTTTTTCCTATAGATCATTTTAGAACCTGAGATCTCTCGTAGGCTAGGTTCTTCCTTAGATCGTATTAGAACTTGAGATCGCCCATAATCTAGGTTCTTCCAATAGATCATCTTAGAACCTGAGATCGCCTGTTGGCTAGTGTTGTACCCCAAAATTTGCCCTCCCATTTCTCATTGATTTCTCATCACAAAGCCCTTGGAGATCAAGATCCAGTTAGGGTTTCATCTGCTCAAGACTTCTCCTTGCACTGTTGACCCAAATTAGGGTTTGTGTTTGCATCAAGATGTTCTGACCTAAAATGCCTAAGATGACTTTCATGCTTCATATTGGACTCCCAAGTTTATCCACATCAAGTTTCAAGTCTTGATTCTAAGTTTTGCCCAGTCAATTGGACAGTTGACCTAGAAATCAGCTGTATTGGGAAAAATTCAACTGTGGCCAATTGACAGTCAAACCTCATGAAAATTGACCCACATCAACATCATGAACTCACATGGATCATTTGATCAAGTTTGGATCATAATTCCACAATAAATTTGATCAGATCACCAAAAGGGCAAAATGGTCATTTTTAGGGTTTTAACTGCACAAAGGCAACTTTTGACTGTTTGACCTAGCCAATGGCAAACCAAGCTCACATATGGACTCAAGGACCCCATGGAATTGTCTTGACATGCTCAACAAGTTCAAAAGATCCCAAGTACACAAGATTGACAGTTGAATTTCCCAGTCAATTGATCAATTTTGACTGTATACTGAAAAGTCAAACTTTGACTTTTTGGTCAAAATCAAGAGTCAAGATTCATTTTTCATAAAAACATGCCAAATCATGAAACTTGTTCACCAAGAAATCAAAAATTGCAAATTAGGGTTTGAAATGAGAATTTTTCATAACTTAGAATTTTTCTAAGTTATGAAAAACCCTAATTTTTTCCCAACTTTGCCCCACTTTCTCACCAAGATTCATTTGGATTCAAGCAAAAGTCAAAACATGAAAGTTGTAGCCTATTGCATAGTCTACAACTTTGATTCACAAAGTTTTCCCAAAAGAGGCTTGTAGCTCAAGTTACAATTTTTGGAACAAGGGTATTAAACCATTCTTAACTTAGTGAAATTTTGACCTTTTTAGGCAAGGTTTTTACCTAACTTCAAGACCATTTTTCACATACTTCCACTTGGAATTTCAATTTTCACTTCAAATATGGATTGTAGTATACATTCCAAGCTTTCCAAAATGTCCAAAAACTCATCAAACAACCTCATGACTTGAGAGAATCGAATTTTGCAATATGGCAAAAACTCACTTTTGAATTGGCCAATTTCCATGTTCATAACTTGTGCAAATTTCTCAAATCAGCATGCAACTTGATTACAGGCCTCTAAACCATTCAACACTCATAAATTTAATGCAAACTCTTTGTGCCAAGACCATGTTCTATGTGTTCAAGCATTGCATGATGGATTAATCCCAAAATAGATAAAACACTTTAACCATTTTTGCAAAAGTAAGCTTTATGTCAAAATGAAAATCCAAGAAGTACAGATCAAATCCCCTTGGCACAAGTTTAGGGACTAATCACACTGATCAATGCCAAGGTTTGCAGCATGTTATGGGGGTCTCTACCTGTCTAAACACCAACTTGGCTTTTGGTTGCTTAAAGTGTAAGAAATATGGCATAACTAGACACAACTTTGATCTCAGCAATAGAACCCTTAAGCAAATATTTTGTACACATTCAAGACATCCTAACTGAGCTAGAACACGAGCCTTTCACCTCCAATACCTCCACAAACTCAAAATCACCATTGAACTGCACAAAAACAGGGCTTGCTGCAGTTTGATTCCAACTCTCATCCTTTTCATACACTCTTGCTAAAACCACATCAAACACATCCTACAACATCCCCTGAAGCTAATCCAAACATAAAACACGACCTGTAACTCCTCTAATCAGTTCCACCATTTTCACTTTCTTGTTTTGCAGTTGAAGGTCCATAGCTCGATTCAAGGTGTTTCAAAGCAAAGTAAGCATTGGAATAGCATCACTACACTTCAGGCAAGCTATACAGATCATCATCTTGCCCTGAAAGCTCCCCCATTGCCAGATACAAATTCAACTGAACAGGTATCTTCTTGAACTTCTAACTCTTAATGTAGGCATTGTTAGCTCTAGGTTTGTGAATAAGAAGTGTTCTACTCATGCCCCTGAATCTGTACATACTTTTACTTTTCATTTATTTTGCCTGAGCTATGAGAATTTAAGGTCTGAATGTTGATAAAAAGTTAGGTTAGGATTTGGGAATGATAAAATTCTCTCTCATTTCTGAGAGTTAGGATGAGTTCTTTACATATTTAGAATCGTGGCTTGATGATTAACATTTCTTATGTTGAAAGTTTGTGCAAAAAGTCAAGGAATCCAGATGTTTGAACTTGAGTACAGGCGCGTGTTTTTGAACAAGAAGCTGTCTGAAGGTTGAAGAAAGGTCTTCATGGGCTGGGCCTGTTGTGTCATTTCTCTTCACACCCTATTTTTGCTTTCATACCCCCTGAGCCCATTTTGTTTGTTTTAATGATTTTTTGACTTTTCTTTTTTTATTCTGACTTATTTATTTTTCCTAATAATATTAAAAACATAAAAAACATTTTTTACACCATTTTTATATTTTTTAGGCATTTATTTGTTTATATGAACCATTTGTACATAAATAATATATATACTATTATTTAGAAAAACTAGAAAAATAATGCAAATATATTTTATTTCTGATTTTTATTTCATTTTTTCTTTTGAAAATATTTTATACAAAATATACTTTTTTTTAAATATTAAATATTATTATTCTTGTATATATAATATATATTTAGTAAATAATATATATATATATATATATATATATATATATATATATATATATATATATATATATATATATATATATATATATATATATATATATATATATATATATATATATATATATATATATATATATATATGTATGTATATATATATATATTAGTATATTTAGGTTAAAATACACAAATATATACATTTTTTTATTCTATTAATATTTGACATAAAAATACTCTTTTATAAATATACTTCATTTTTTATTTTATTTTTGTATATAATTATTAATTATGGTACATATTAAATAAATAGTATCTTTTACCTAATAAATTAGGGTTTTACCCTAAACATTAAAAAGCTCCAAAAATAATACTTTTTTTTTATTATTTTGTTTATTTGACATAAAAAAATACTTTTTTTTCATACATATAAAAAACCCTTTTTGCATCTTGCATATTTATTTTATTTCTATTTAATTTGTGCAAATTAATTATCTTGTAAATAAATTCCAAATTAATGTAATAGCTAGGTTTAAATTTCTTGTCAAAACCCCCATTTGAACATTTGTACCCCCCTTCCCATATTGTGTTGTAATAGTTTAGAACTTTACTTGACGCACTTTAATGCTTTCTAAATATACCATGTTAGAATTAGGGTTTGTATGCAAATAAAAAGAACAAAATAGTTTGACCTAATTTCAAGATAATCAAGCATGAAAATGGACAACACATATCACACTTGCACCCCTAGGGTATTCCACTTGTTGCCTTCAATAAATGGGCCATATTGCATGTTAGGTTTCTTTGGGTAAAACAAACAATCAAATGATCATAGTCCCTCGATGACGCTTTCGAAAAGTTGCCTAAAATGATCAAGTCCCTTTCAAAGAAAAATTACCCAAAGATACTTAGCACTATTGCAATTATGGTCTAAACGATGACCCGCGTCCGTCCCTTTCACCTCCTAACACAAGATTGTCCACCAAATGCAATGGTGGAACAAAATTGTTAAAAGGGTTAAAACATAACAAAAATCTTTGAAAACTTTAGGGTAGATAGCTCTTAAGTACTTGTCAACTTGCAAAACAAAACACTTGCCTATTTTTCAAACCACACTTCACAAACACTTTCAAAACAAACTTTCAAAGAAACCTTGAAACATCTTTTCAAAAAGACAAACACCTTTTGTAAAACATTCGAGTAAAGAATTGTTACAAGGTTAGCCTAGACAAGGCATCTTTTTCAAAACATTTTCAAAACCATACACAAAGCACCATTTCAAACAATTGAAAACCAAGGCAAGTTGATCTAAGCAAGTACCTAAGAGCCCATGGATAACCATGGATAGAAAGGGTGCTAATACCTTCCCTTTCTATAATCCACTCCCCGAACCCAAGAAAAAATCTCAAAGGTTTTTGCTGTGCTTTTTAAACCTTTCCTTGGGATAAAATAAAAAGTCGGTGGCGACTCTTGCTCAACCGAAACATTTGCGAAAATAAACGCAAAACCATAGTCAGTTCTCCCACAGTATCACAGAACTGGCGACTCTGTTGGGGAGAATTTAAAAGTGGAGTAACCTTAGGGCTTAGATCACCCTCTTGCATGACTAATTGTTTGATTTAATTGCTTTATATTTTGGCTCTCTTGTTTGGGTTTGCAAATCCTACACCCGGATTTTGGGAAACATTTCATAGATAGCAATACGTTGTGGAAACTGTGCGGGGTATACCGACACGGTCGAAGCAATAGCTGTATTAGTGCGACATATTTGTGAGTACCGGTAACCCTTGAGTTCAATCAAGGAGAGTACGGGGCCGCTGAGTGATGTCACTAAGCACTAATGACCTAGAACCTTACTTGACCATCTTGGCCTTTTATTAGGGGTAGTGAGATGACCGGCTTTGGTGCAGTCCGAAGTTGGTAGATACTCGATACTACACTCATTGAGGGTTGTTTTCTTGGAATATTTTGGTCGCTAGTTAAGTGGCTAAACCGAAACAATGAACAATGAAAACAATCCAATGATATTGAGCTCCTTAGAACCCGGTTACTATTTATAGGACAGGTTTTTAAGCCAACTACACTCAAGAGGGTACTTACCTATGAAACCCCATGCAAGCCTGAAACTAGGGTTTGGTGTGATTTGCTTGTACATATGTTTTGTGCATACATCATAAACATCATAAAACATCATATGCATTCACTAACCATTTCAAGGGTTTGGATCTTCATCTTTGTTCTTGTTTTGTAGGTCATGGAAATTCCTCGCAGAAACACCATCCAAGTCAACCTTGTGAGAATTTCTCCTCAACTCAAGGAGCTCACCTCAAGAATTCCGGAAAGCTCATCCTTCAGTGAAAGACATGGCAGACTGCTCAGCCTAGTCAACACCAACATTGAAGAAGACATGATGAAAGTGCTATTCCAGTTCTTTGACCCTCTTCACCACTGTTTCACTTTCCCTGATTACCAGTTGGTGCCCACTTTGGAGGAGTTTTCTCAACTCCTGAGAATTCATATCCTAAATCAACTACCCTTCAACGGTACGGAAAAGGAACCAAAGCCGGAAGATGTTGCTCGAGCATTACATCTACAACCATCCGACATCAAGGGGCATTGGGAAACCAGAAGCGGCGTCAAGGGATTCTTAGCAAAATTCTTGTTTGAGAAGGTACAAGAATGTTGGAACTCATTGGACCTACAAGCCTTTGAAGAGATTGTGGCACTCCTTATCTATGGGTTGGTCTTGTTCCTAAATCCTGACCAATTGGTAGATGTCAACGCCGTCAAAATCTTCTTGTCCAGAAATCCAATACCAACATTGCTTGGGGACATTCTTCACTCATTTTACACACGAATAATGAGAAAGAGGGGTGTTCTCATGTGTTGTACTCCTCTCCTTGCAAGGTGGTTTATTTCGCACCTTCCACAATCTGTCCTAAAGAATGACCAAGGCTCGAGGTGGTCCCAACGGTTGATGACTCTTACTCACTCTAATGTACATTGGTGTTCTCAGTCCAGAGAAAATGTCATCATCGTCGATCGTTGTGGAGAGTTTCCTAATGTTCCTTTACTTGGAATCAGAGGAGGTATCACCTACAACCCTTGCCTATCTTTGAGGCAATTTGGATATGCACGGAGGGATGGCCCTCATGACATGTTGATTCCTGACCTAGTTTTTGACTTCGACAACGATGCGCAAGGACTTCGCCAAAGATTCATCAGAGCTTGGGGGAGGCCCAACAAGGTTGATAGCAAGACTCTGGGACACAAGAACTCCATCCCTCTTGAGCCTTATCTCAAGTGGGTACGAGCCCGAGCCCAGAGTCTAATGATGCCTTATCCTCATGTTCTCCCTGTGATTAAAGAGCCCGTCAAGGAAGGAGAGGTTCCCTACACCATCCTACATCCTGACATGCCTACATCGTGGGAGGAAATGCAGAAAAGTTGGATTCAGCTCAAGGAGGAATGGAACACTTTTGAAGCCAGCTTCTACGCTAGTGAGAAGAAGGTTCTAGAGCTTACCCGCTGACTCTATGAGCAAGAGGCCCTCAACACCTACATTGCGCCAAAGAGGATGCGCAATGTCTTTTTACCTTGAGAAGTTATTTTTGTAATATTTGGCCCATGGGGCATTTATGTACTAACAAATTTCTTCTTAATATGACGTGCGTTCTTTTTTTCTGCAACAATTTTGAATGTTCTAAATCCTTGAATGCATTGCATACATAAGCATACCATTCATCATGTGCATAAGCAGGTCTCACGCCAGGTTTCCTTATCTGTCTGTTGTTTATTTCAGTAGGATGGATCTCGAGCAAACAGTAAAAGACCTACAAGCTCAAAATGCACAGTTCCAGCAACTCCTGACAACCTTGGCTAAAGGTAAGGAGGATATCAAGACCTTGCTGGGGAATAAAAACCCAGTGAAAAAGAAGAAAAAGAGACTCGGGGTGGCTACTTTAGGGAGAAGATTTGACGGAGAAGCTCGGAGAGTGCTTGAATTTCCTCCTACTTCTGATGAAGGAACCAGCAAAGGAGGTGGGGCTGCGGTACCTTCCGAGTCCGATATGGAAGAAGAAGAGGTCGAAGAGGATGAAGACTATTCTGATCAGCAATACCCTTCAGCTGATGATAAATACAAAGGGCTAGAAGACAGGTTGGCCGCCATGGAGCTACAAAGAGTACCGGGTTTGGATTTTGAAGACTTGGGTTTGGTCGCCGGGATTGTGATTCCCCCAAAATTCAAAGTGCCAGTTTTTGTGAGGTATGATGGGCTGTCCTGTCCAAAAATGCATCTCAGGTCCTACGTGAGAAAGATCCAACCCTATACGGCAGATAAAAACCTTTGGATTCATTTCTTTCAAGACATTCTTTCTGGGGCTCAATTGGAGTGGTTTTATCAGCTAGAGGGAACTAGCGTCCGAAATTGGGAAGACTTGGCCACCGCCTTCTACAAACAATATCAGTACAATTCTGACCTTGCTCCTACTCGTACCCAACTTCAGGGTATGTCACTAGGAACAGGCGAAGGGTTCAAAGAATATGCACAAAAATGGAGGGATTTGGCTGGCAGGGTGCAGCCTCCTTTAACCGACCGTGAACTTGTTGATATGTTTCTAGGGACCCTATCTGGGCCATTTTTCAACCATCTGATTGGTAACTCTTCTGCGGGGTTTACTGATTTGATCTTAACAGGCGAAAGAATAGAAGCTGGTATCAAGTCAGGAAAGATTCAGAAGGGTGTTGCTGCAAGTGTTGAGAAGAAACCTTTTAAGAAGGAAACGGCTGTGGTATATTCTCAGAGAAGAGCAGGGAAGACGGAGCGTCGGCCAACTGTGGGGGCCGTAATGATTTAAAACCCTTCAAGTGAGCAGCCTCGCTATAACCAGTCCAGACCAAATCAGCAACGGGTGGAACGGCCACAACGGCAGTTCACCCGCATTAATATGACTCCAGCGCAAGTGCTTCCCCATCTGTTCAAGTTGAATCTCACCACTATCAAGGAGGCGCCAAAAAATGTGAATACGTCCTCTCCGCATTATCATCCTAATGCTAAATGCGCTTACCATTCTAACAGTGTCGGGCACGACACCAATGATTGTTGGGCACTCAAGCATAAAATCCAAGACCTGATAGAGGCGAAGAAGGTGGAGTTTGACGCTCCGGAAAAGCCTAATGTGATATCTGCTCCCATGCCGAAGCACGGCCGAAATGTCAATGCCATTGAAGAAGATTTGTATGTGGATCATGTCAATGATCTGATTACTCCATTGTTAACCATCAAGTTGAATTTGTTAAGGGTCGGGATCTTCCCGGGATGTAAAGAAGACTGCTATTGTTGTTACTCTCTGCCGTTTGATTGTCCGTTATTGAAGAAAGGCATCCAAGGCCTTATGGATAGTCGACAAATTTTGTTTGAAAAAGTTTCTGCTGTTCCAACCCATATCGAAGATGTCTCAATCATAACCATTCACGCCAATCTTTCCAAGGCCGTCAGAAAGCCTGTTAAGATTACACCAGCTACGAAATCTGTTCCTTTGAAGATAACAATGCCAGGGCCTGTCCCCTATGTTTCTGAGAAGTCGATACCATGGAACTACGGCGGCGACGTCTACTACCATGGTATTAAACAAATCGAAATAACTGAAGAAAGTTCGGATGATGAAGAAGCCAGCATTGGTAACATTGCAGGCACGAGCAAAATCACCCGGAGCGGGAGAATTTTTTCTCCAGAGATTGCCCCTCCAAGAGCAATCTTTGGACCCTCATCTGTCGACAAGGTCATCCCTGCACCAATAAAACTCTCTGCTAGAGCCCCTTTGATTGAAGATGTTGTTGTTCCTAGTACTGTCCCTCCTACCACTGCTGACAAAGGTAAGGGAATCCAAGATGAGCTCGTCAGGACGAGGGCTCAACCCTTAGTCATCCCGGAGACCTCCAAGAAGGAAATGGATGAGATCTTGAGGATAATAAAAAGGAGTGATTACGATGTGGTAGAACAACTGGGGCAAACCCCCTCAAAGATCTCCATGCTGGCACTGCTACTTTGCTCGGAAGCGCACGCTAAAGCTCTGATAAAATTCCTGAAGGCAGCCCATGTGCCCCAGGAAACCTCTGCAGATCAATTTCAAAATTGCGTGGCTAGCCTGACTGTGGACAATGGATTAGGTTTCTCTGATGCTGACCTAACTCCTAAAGGTAGAAACCACAATGATGCTTTGAACATTTCAGTCGAGTGTCGAGGAACCACTCTCGCACATGTCTTGGTCGACACTGGTTCGTCGCTGAATGTATTGCCTAAGAAGGCCTTGGACCGACTAGATTGTGAAGGGTTGGAGTTGAAGCCGAGTGATATTGTTGTCAGAGCTTTCGATGGTTCGAAGAGAATGGTCCATGGGGAGGTTGAAATTCCCATCAAGATAGGCACTGAGGTGTTTAAGTCTACTTTCTATGTGATGGACATCCGTCCGTCATACTCTTGCTTGTTGGGTAGGCCTTGGATACACCGTGCTGGGGCAGTCACCTCCTCCTTACATCAGATGTTGAAGTATCCTGTCAAGGGAAAGATCATTACTGTCCATGGCGAAGAGGAGTACATGATTAGCCACTTGAACTCTTTCCGATATGTGGAGGTTTAAGGGGAGTTCATTGAGACGCCTTTTCAGCATTTCGAAGAAGTCCTTCCTGAGATAACAGTAGCAAAGTTGGCAGCTGAGACACCGAGGCAGATGGCCAGGATGGCATCTCTGGAGGACGCAAGGGCCGCAATAAAGGAAGGGAAGAATTCAGCATGGGGGCAGTTGCCTGACATTCCACATAAAATAGACAAATTTGGATTAGGGTTCACTACCGCAGGCCAGAAAGCTATGCGCCGTTCGAAGATTGAAAGAGCGCCAGTCAAAATTTCTCCCTACGGAATCAACGCTTTGGAGGACAAAGACAAAGAGAGCAACATCGAAGAGTGGATTTACCCAACTGTCAAAGGAGGATTGAGCAACTGGGAGGCAAAAGACTTTGTCCCCATCACTTTTATTCATCAGTAATTTATCTGTCAAACATTTCTTATTTGGTCTGTAATATTTATTTTCAAACAATCCGTACACTATCTTTTCACCTCATGCCTTGCCCGAGGCATGTAGGTCCATTTGTAAGGGTTTTGATTATTTTTCATATCCATATGCCATGTTTAATGATTCATTGGACGTTTTTCATTTGATAAACTGCTTGTGTTCATTTTCTTTCCTTTTGCATTTTTGTTTAAGGATGGTTATCCCTTACACACACCCACACTCACAAATGCAGGTACCCATCCACTCCGGATTCCATGGGTGACAATTCTGCTATATCCTTCAATAACTCTGAAGATCTGGTCAATCAAGCCGAGTATGAAGATGACGAAGTTTGTGAAGTACCAGGGGAACTAGCCAGACTTCTACAGCAAGAGGAAAGGGCCATCTTACCGCACGAAGAGTCATTGGAAACTGTCAACTTAGGGACCGAGGAAGACCGGAAGGAGGTGCAAGTGGGTGCCAATCTGGAACCAAGTGTCAAGGAACGCCTGATACAGTTGTTGAATGAGTATGTTGAAATCTTCGCTTGGTCTTATGAAGATATGCCGGGTTTAGACACAGACATCGTGGTTCACCGTCTCCCCACAAGAGAGGATTGTCCACCGATCAAGCAAAAAGTCCGCCGAATGAGGCCTGACATGTCTGAAAAGATCAAAGCAGAAGTGATGAAGCAATTCGATGCTGGCTTTCTGGCTGTTACGTCCTATCCTCAATGGGTCGCTAACATCGTGCCAGTACCTAAGAAAGATGGTAAAGTCAGGATGTGTGTGGACTACCGGGATTTGAACAGGGCCAGCCCCAAAGATGATTTTCCGCTACCTCATATTGACATTTTGATCGACAATACAGCTCAGCATAAAGTGTTTTCCTTCATGGATGGATTCTCGGGCTACAATCAAATCAAAATGGCCCCCGAGGATATGGAGAAAACAACTTTTGTCACACAATGGGGCACTTTCTGTTACAAGGTGATGTCGTTCGGGCTGAAGAACGCAGGGGCAACTTATCAACGCGCCATGGTAGCTTTATTTCATGATATGATACATCATGAGATCGAAGTTTACGTAGACGATATGATAGCTCGGTCACAAACAGAGGAAGAGCACCTTGAACATCTAGAAAAGTTGTTTGCCATGTTGAAAGAATACAAACTCAGGCTGAATCCAAGTAAGTGCACTTTTGGAGTTAGGTCTGGTAAACTTCTAGGATTTATTGTGAGCAACAAAGGCATTGAAGTCGATCCCGCAAAAGTGAAAGCAATACAAGAGATGCCTGCTCCCCGTACTGAAAAGGAGGTTAGAGGATTCTTGGGGCGCTTGAATTATATTGCCAGATTCATCTCGCATCTGACTTCTACCTGTGAGCCAATTTTCAAACTCTTGAAAAAAGATCAGGTAGTCGAATGGAACGATGATTGCCAAGCTGCTTTTGATAAGATCAAGGAGTATTTGCTAGAACCTCCTATTCTGATGCCACCCGTCGAAGGAAGACCATTGATCATGTATCTGACCGTCTTGAATAACTCAATGGGGTGTGTTTTGGGCCAGCATAACGGTCTGGTCGAAAAGAGCATGCTATTTATTACCTTAGCAAAAAGTTTACCGACTGTGAGACTCGCTACTCACTGCTCGAGAAAACTTGCTGCGCTTTGGTATGGGATGCTCGCCGACTAAGGCAGTATATGTTGACTCATACTACCTTGTTGATTTCCAAAATGGATCCTATCAAGTATATCTTCGAAAAGCCCGCTTTATCTGGAAGAATAGCCAGATGGCAAATGATCCTGACTGAGTATGACATCCAGTACACCACCCAAAAAGCTATAAAAGGGAGTGTACTAGCTGACCATCTGGCTCATCAAGCTATCGAGGATTATCAACCCATGAGATTTGACTTCCCAGACGAGGACATCATGAATTTGGACAACATTGAAAGTAACGGACCGTATGACGGACCCGAAAAGGGATCCCGATGGACCCTGTACTTTGATGGTGCTTCAAATGCACTTGGAAACGGTATCGGTGCGGTACTCATCTCCCCGGAAGGTTGTCACACACCTTTCACGGCCTGACTTTGCTTCAGCTGCACAAACAACATGGCTGAATACGAAGCTTGCATCTTTGGTCTCAAGGCTGCTATAGACTTGGGGATCAAATCTTTGATCGTATTTGGGGACTCAGCTTTGGTTATCAGTCAAATCAAAGGAGAGTGGGATACCAAGCATCCTAATCTTATCCCGTACAAAGAACATGTCTTGACATTGTTGCCTCATTTCGAGCAAATTACCTTCGAGCATTTCCCGCGAGAAGAGAATCAGCTAGCAGATGCCCTAGCTACAATGTCTTCCATGTTTAAACTCAACTGGGATAACGAGGCTCCCCAAATCACCATCGAGCGAATGGATGAACCTGCGCATTGTCATGAGATTAATACCGAAGAAGTAGTGGAACAACCCTGGTTCCATGAAATCAAAAGGTATCTCGAGACTAGAGATTATCTCGAAGGAGCTTCCGTAAATGACAAGAAGTTCTTAAGGAAATTTGCTGCTAAGTTCTTCCTGAGCAACGGCATCCTTTACAAACGAAGCCATGATTGTGTATTACTCTGATGTGTAGACAAAGCTGAAGCAGAGTTGATCATGACTGATATACACAGCGGCACATTTGGCACTCACTTGAGCGGGCATACAATGGCTAAGAAGATCCTAAGGGCAAGCTATTACTGGTCTACCATGGAAGCTGACTGCCATCAACATTCCCGTACTTGCCACAAATGCCAAGTCTACGTTGACAAAGTTCATATCCCTCTGGTTCCTCTCAACATTCTGACTGCTCCTTGGCCATTTGCAATGTGGGGCATTGACATGATTGGAGAGATCAAGCCCACGGCTTCCAATGGACATCGCTTCATCCTGGTTGCCATTGATTATTTCACTAAATGGGTCGAAGCAGCTTCCTTCGCCTCTGTTACTAAAAATGTGGTTGCCTGTTTTATCAAGCAAAATCTCATATGTCGGTATGATGTTCCAGACAGGATCATCACAGACAATGGTACAAATCTGAATAACACGATGATCACCGCATTGTGCGAACAATTCAAGATTTATCATCACAATTCATCTCCCTATCGGCCGAAGATGAACGGTGCTGTTGAAGCTGCGAACAAAAACATTAAGAAGATCATTCAGAAAATGGCAGTCACTTACAAAGACTGGCATGAGATGTTACCGTTTGCTCTACATGGATACCGAACGACGGCACGTACTTCTACAGGGGCAACCCCATTTTCTTTGGTATATGGCATGGAAGCTGTCTTGCCTATGGAAGTCCAAATTCCTTCTCTAAGGATTATGAAGGATGCAGGTTTGAATGAAGATGATTGGATGCAGACCCGACTTGATCAACTCAATTTGATCGACGAGAAGCGACTCGCTGCTATATGCCATGGTCAGACGTATCAAAAACGGATGATCAAGGCCTTCAATAAGAAAGTCAGACGTCAGGTGTATCAAGTCGGAGATCTCGTAATCAAGCGGATTATCTTTCCGCAAAGTGATCCCAGGGGCAAATGGACTCCTACATATGAAGGACCATTTGTGATCAAGAGCATATTTTCTGGTGGTTCAATGATTCTGACCACCATGGACGGCGACGATTTGCCGCACCCTGCGAACGCAAACATAGTCAAAAGATACTACGCATAAAATAACCCGACAAGTCGAAAACCCGAAAGGGCGGCTTGGGCAAAAATGGGCATCCCGGTGGACCGAAAACCCGAAAGGGCGGTTCAGGCAAAAGTTAGGGATAAAAATAAAAAAATATATACACCCGGCAAGTTGAAAACCCGAAAGGGCGGCTTGGGCAAAAAAGGGTTTCCCGGTGGATCGAAAACCCGAAAGGGCGATTCAGGCAAAAGTTAGGGAATCAAAGCGTATGATTATGTCTCGTCGGATCACTTCGAAGACAATCTCTTCATCAACCAGTTCTAGGTTTCTGAACAATCCAGTCATCGGCAAACGAAGCATTGAATGGACAGATATTCAGAGTTGTGAAGGCTATAGTGGAATGGAATCCCATGGAATTATTTCACATAGCCATCTTTATTTTGTATAAATCTTTCAAATATTTACGACAAAATCCTCTTACTAGGATGATTGTCTCCTTTGTACAAATATACTCAGAGAAAGTTAATACAAATACTTTTCCCAGAAATTTGTGTCATTTCCTTTCACTTTTTCTCTTGCACTATTTGTTTTATTTTGAGAAACGTCCAATGTTTTGTTAAAAAGGCATATGCATTTGAACATAATCATTTCCTTATGAATCAAGAAAGAGGATTACTGATAGGTTGAAGATACAATTGGATATCTTGATACCCTTTCAAAGGAAACCCCCAGGAGATTTGGAATCCATATCCCCCAGCAAGTCTTGAGGCTTATCCCCAGTAGATTCTAGTAGCTTATCCCCTGCAGAGTACGGACGTCTCTCCCGAGCTTTATTCAAGGTTATTCCTCACAAGGGCTTATAACTGGGTTATCCTCAGCTTATTGCCACGGAAGATCGCACTCGCCAAATTTATTCCTATCCCCAGCGGAGTTCATCAAAGTTCCCCAACATAACTTATCAATACAATCCCCAGAGGAGTTTATCTTTGTTATCCCCAGCCAGAGAATCCTCCAGAACTCAATTCCCCTCAGAATTTAAGTTTCAGTATCCCCAGCCGAGCTAAAACTTCAAATTATCAATCCCCAGCGAAGCCAGTCTAATGAACCTTCTCCCCACAGAGTTTTGGGAGGGCAAATTTTGAGTTCCCCATTGAAGTCGCCAGAGATACTTCCCACCAAACTGAAGATTCTCAGTCTTACATCCCCAGCATGAGTCTATTAGATTGGAACTCCCCAGTAGAAGTCATCAGGAATTCCCCAGAAGATTGGTATGCAACCCAAGCTCTTTATTCTCCAGCAACAACCAGGAATTATTCTTCCCAGCAGCAGTCAAGATACTTTTATCTTCAGCCATCCCGGATTCATCTATCCTTTGCAAGACAGCTCTCCAGCTTACATGCGCATCCATTTACATTCATATCATATAACATACATTGTATCATGCATCATGACATTGCATACAACTAACTCTTTACCTTTTCAGGTAAGACTTGTCGACAGACTAAAATCATTATCTTCCGAGATTCTTTCCAGGAATAGTTCAGATATGACCCAGACATGGCAACATTCTAATGCTTATTCCAGATTTATCCAGATGCAGTTTTACACGAGCTCATCATCAAGGAACCCTACGCCGGTTCTTTCTCCAAATTCAAGATTTCTGAAAACAGTTTACGGATTCTTCCCAACAACGGATGTTAATCTATCGCTTGTTCAGACTCTTCTCAATTTTTGAAAACAGTTTACGGACGCTTCCCAACAACGGATGTTGCTCTATTGCTTATTCAACTTCAAGATTTCTGAAAACAGTTCACGGGTTCTCCAAGTAAAGGATGTTAACCTATCACTTTTTCAGGTTCTTCTCCAGATTTCTGAAAACAGTTTACGGATTCTTCCCAACAACGGATGTTAATCTATCGCTTGTTCAGACTCTTCTCAATTTTTGAAAACAGTTTACGGACGCTTCCCAACAACGGATGCTGCTCTATTGCTTATTCAACTTCAAGATTTCTGAAAACAGTTCACGGGTTCTCCAAGTAACGGATGTTAACCTATCACTTGTTCAGGTTCTTCTCCAGATTTCTAAAAACAGTTTACGGATTCTTCCCAACAACGGATGTTAATCTATCGCTTGTTCAGACTCTTCTCAATTTTTGAAAACAGTTTACGGACGCTTCCCAACAACGGATGCTGCTCTATTGCTTATTCAACTTCAAGATTTCTGAAAACAATTCACGGGTTCTCCAAGTAACGGATGTTAACCTATCGCTTGTTCAGATTCTTCTCCAGACTTCTGAAAACAGTTTATGGATTCTTCCCAACAACGGATGTTAATCTATCAACTTGTTCATATGCAATTTTTGAAAACAGTTTACGGATTCCTCCCAACAACGGATGTCAATCTATTGCTTATTCAGACCCCCAGTTCAGAGATGGTCCCAAGCATGGACACCTTCCTGATACTCATTCCAGATGGCATCTTTAAGCCCATCCCCGACAAGTTTCTGTCATTCCTCCCGATGGCATTGTTAAGCCCATCTCCAAATGGCATCTCTAAGCCCATTCCCGCATCCCTTGCTTTGACGAGTGCAAATTTAAGGGCACTCCAGTGTCCAATCTCCTTTTACCCTCGAGTCACGAAAGGCAAACTTGCCAATCTAACTCTTCGGATTCAAGAAGATTGAACAGGGGCAACTGTTGTACCCCAAAATTTGCCCTCCCATTTCTCATTGATTTCTCATCACAAAGCCCTTGGAGATCAAGATCCAGTTAGGGTTTCATCTGCTCACGACTTCTCCTTGCACTGTTGACCCAAATTAAGGTTTGTGTTTGCACCAAGATGTTCTGACCTAAAATGCCTAAGATGACTTTCATGCTTCATATTGGACTCCCAAGTTTATCCACATCAAGTTTCAAGTCTTGATTCCAAGTTTTGCCCAGTCAATTGGACAGTTGACCTAGAAATCAGCTGTATTGGGGAAAAAGTAAACTGTGGCCAATTGACAGTCAAACCTCATGAAAATTGACCCACATCAACATCATGAACTCACATGGATCATTTGATCAAGTTTGGATCACAATTCCACAAGAAATTTGATCAGATCACCAAAAGGGCAAAATGGTCATTTTTAGGGTTTTGAATGCACAAAGGCAACTTTTGACTGTTTGACCTAGCCAATGGAAAACCAAGCTCACATATGGACTCAAGGACCCCATAGAATTGTCTTGAAATGCTCAACAAGTTTAAAAGATCCCAAGTACACAAGATTGACAGTTGAATTTCCCAGTCAATTGATCAATTTTGACTGTATACCGAAAAGTCAAACTTTGACTTTTTGGTCAAAATCAAGAGTCAAGATTCATTTTTCATCAAAACATGCCAAATCATGAAACTTGTTCACCAAGAAATCAAAAATTGCAAATTAGGGTTTGAAATGAGAATTTTTCATAACTTAGAATTTTTCTAAGTTATGAAAAACCCTAATTTTTTCCCAACTTTGCCCCACTTTCTCACCAAGATTCATTTGGATTCAAGCAAAAGTCAAAACATGAAAGTTGTAGCCTATTGCATAGTATATAACTTTGATTCACAAAGTTTTCCCAAAAGAGTCTTGTAGCTCAAGTTACAATTTTTGGAACAAGGGTATTAAACCATTCTTAACTTAGTGAAATTTTGACCTTTTTAGGCAAGGTTTTTACCTAACTTCAAAATCATTTTTCACATACTTCCACTTGGAATTTCAATTTTCACTTCAAAGATGGATTGTAGTATACATTCCAAGCTTTCCAAAATGTCCAAAAACTCATCAAACAACCTCATGACTTGAGAGAATCGAATTTTGCAATATGGCAAAAACTCACTTTTGAATTGGCCAATTTCCATGTTCATAACTTGTGCAAATTTCTCAAATCAGCATGCAACTTGATTACAGGCCTCTAAACCATTCAACACTCATAAATTTAATGCAAACTCTTTGTGCCAAGACCATGTTCTATGTGTTCAAGCATTGCATGATGGATTAATCCCAAAATAGATAAAACACTTTAACCATTTTTGCAAAAGTAAGCTTTATGTCAAAATGAAAATCCAAGAAGTACAGATCAAATCCTCTTGGCACAAGTTTAGGGACTAATCACACTGATCAATGCCAAGGTTTGCAGCATGTTATGGGGGCCTCTACCTGTCTAAACACCAACTTGGCTTTTGGTTGCTTAAAGTGTAAGAAATATGGCATAACTAGACACAACTTTGATTTCAGCAATAGAACCCTTAAGCAAATATTTTGTACACATTCAAGACATCCTAACTGAGCTAGAACACGAGCCTTTCACCTCCAATACCTCCACAAACTCAAAATCACCATTGAACTGCACAAAAACAGGGCTTGTTGCAGTTTGAGTTCCAACTATCATCCCTTTCATACACTCTTGCTAAAACCACATCAAACACATCCTACAACATCCCCTGAAGCTAATCCAAACATAAAACACGACCTGTAACTCCTCTAATCAGTTCCACCATTTTCACTTTCTTGTTTTGCAGTTGAAGGTCCATAGCTCGATTCAAGGTGTTTCAAAGCAAAGTAAGCATTGGAATAGCATCACTACACTTCAGGCAAGCTATACAGATCATCATCTTGCCCTGAAAGCTCCCCCATTGCCAGATACAACTTCAACTGAACAGGTATCTTCTTGAACTTCTAACTCTTAATGTAGGCATTGTTAGCTCTAGGTTTGTGAATAAGAAGTGTTCTACTCATGCCCCTGAATCTGTACATACTTTTACTTTTCATTTATTTTGCCTGAGCTATGAGAATTTAAGGTCTGAATGTTGATAAAAAGTTAGGTTAGGATTTGGGAATGATAAAATTCTCTCTCATTTCTGAGAGTTAGGATGAGTTCTTTACATATTTAGAATCGTGGCTTGATGATTAACATTTCTTATGTTGAAAGTTTGTGCAAAAAGTCAAGGAATCCAGATGTTTGAACTTGAGTACAGGCGCGTGTTTTTGAACAAGAAGCTGTCTGAAGGTTGAAGAAAGGTCTTCATGGGCTGGGCCTGTTGTGTCATTTCTCTTCACACCCTATTTTTGCTTTCATACTCCCTGAGCCCATTTTGTTTGTTTTAATGATTTTTTGACTTTTTCTTTTTTTATTCTGACTTATTTATTTTTCCTAATAATATTAAAAACATAAAAAACATTTTTTACACCATTTTTATATTTTTTAGGCATTTATTTGTTTATATGAACCATTTGTACATAAATAATATATATATATATATATATATATATATATATATATATATACTATTATTTAGAAAAACTAGAAAAATAATGCAAATATATTTTATTTCTGATTTTTATTTCATTTTTTCTTTTGAAAATATTTTATACAAAATATACTTTTTTTTTAAATATTAAATATTATTATTCTTGTATATATAATATATATTTAGTAAATAATAAAGATATATATATATATATATATATATATATATATATATATATATATATATATATATATATATATATATATATATATATATATATATATATATATATATATATATATATATATATATATATATATATATATATATATATATATATATATATATATATTTGACATAAAAATACTCTTTTATAAATATACTTCATTTTTTTATTTTATTTTTGTATATAATTATTAATTATGGTACATATTAAATAAATAGTATCTTTTACCTAATAAATTAGGGTTTTACCCTAAACATTAAAAAGCTCCAAAAATAATACTTTTTTTTTTATTATTTTGTTTATTTGACATAAAAAAATACTTTTTTTCATACATATAAAAAACCCTTTTTGCATCTTGCATATTTATTTTATTTCTATTTAATTTGTGCAAATTAATTATCTTGTAAATAAATTCCAAATTGATGTAATAGCTAGGTTTAAATTTCTTGTCAAAACCCCCATTTGAACATTTGTACCCCCCTTCCCATATTGTGTTGTAATAGTTTAGAACTTTACTTGTCGCACTTTAATGCTTTCTAAATATACCATGTTAGAATTAGGGTTTGTATGCAAATAAAAAGAACAAAATAGTTTGACCTAATTTCAAGATAATCAAGCATGAAAATGGACAACACATATCACACTTGCACCCCTAGGGTATTTCACTTGTTGCCTTCAATAAATGGGTCATATTGCATGTTAGGTTTCTTTGGGTAAAACAAACAATCAAATGATCATAGTCCCTCGATGACGCTTTCGAAAAGTTGCCTAAAATGATCAAGTCCCTTTCAAAGAAAAATTACCCAAAGATACTTAGCACTATTGCAATTATGGTCTAAACGATGACCCGCGCCCGTCCCTTTCACCTCCTAACACAAGATTGTCCACCAAATGCAATGGTGGAACAAAATTGTTAAAAGGGTTAAAACATAACAAAAATCTTTGAGAACTTTAGGGTAGATAGCTCTTAAGTACTTGTCAACTTGCAAAACAAAACACTTGCCTATTTTTCAAACCACACTTCACAAACACTTTCAAAACAAACTTTCAAAGAAACCTTGAAACATCTTTTCAAAAAGACAAACACCTTTTGTAAAACATTCGAGTAAAGAATTGTTACAAGGTTAGCCTAGACAAGGCATCTTTTTCAAAACATTTTCAAAACCATACACAAAGCACCATTTCAAACAATTGAAAACCAAGGCAAGTTGATCTAAGCAAGTACCTAAGAGCCCATGGATAACCATGGATAGAAAGGGTGCTAATACCTTCCCTTTCTATAATCCACTCCCCGAACCCAAGAAAAAATCTCAAAGGTTTTTGCTGTGCTTTTTAAACCTTTCCTTAGGATAAAATAAAAAGTCGGTGGCGACTCTTGCTCAACCGAAACATTTGCGAAAACAAACGCAAAACCATAGTCAGTTCTCCCACTGTATCACAGCTAGGTTCTTCCAATAGATCATCGTCGAACCTGAGATTGCATGTTGGCTAGGTTCTTCCAATAGTTCATCGTCGAACCTGAGATTTCCCGTTGGCTAGGTTCTTCCAATCGGTCATCTTAGAACCTGAGATCGCCCATAGGCTAGGTTCTTCCTTAGATCGTATTAGAACCTGAGATCGCCCGTAGGCTAGGTTCTTCATCAAATCATCTTAGAACCTGAGATCTCCTGTAGGCTAGGTTATTCCAATAGATCATCGTAGAACCTGAGATCGCCCGTAGGCTAGGTTCTTCCTTAGATCATTTTAGAACCTGAGATCGCCTGTAGGCTAGGTTCTTCCTTAGATTGTCTTAGAACCTGAGATCGCCTGTAGGCTAGGTTCTTCCAATAGATCATTTTTGAACCTGAGATCGCTCGTAGGCTAGGTTCTTCCTCAGATAATTTTAGAACCTGAGATCGCCTGTAGGCTAGGTTCTTCCTTAGATCGTCTTAGAACCTGAGATCGCCCGTAGGCTAGGTTCTTCCTCAGATTATCTTAGAACCTGAGATCTCCCGTTGGCTAGATTCTTCCTCAAATCATCTTAGAACCTAAGATCGCCCATATGCTAGGTTCTTCCAATAGATCATCGTAGAACCTGAGATCTCCCGTAGGCTAGGTTCTTCCTTAGATCATTTTAGAACCTGAGATCTCCTGTAGACTAGGTTCTTCCTTAGATCGTCTTAGAACCTGAGATCTCCCGTAGGCTAGGTTCTTCCAATAAATCATCGTCGAACCAGAGATCACCCGTAGGCTAGGTTCTTCCTCAGATCATTTTAGAACCTGAAATCACCCGTAGGCTAGGTTCTTTCTTAGATCGTCTTAGAACCTGAGATCGCCCGTAGGCTAGGTTCTTCTTATAGATCATCTTAGAACCTGAGATCGCCCGTAGAATAGGTTCTTCCTCAGACCATTTTAGAACCTAAGATCGCCCGTAGGCTAGGTTCTTCCTTATATTGTCTTAGAACCTGAGATCGCCTGTAGGCTAGGTTCTTCCAATAGATAATCGTCGAACCTGAGATTTCCCGTAGGCTAGGTTCTTCCTCAGATCATTTTAGAACCTGAGATCGCCCGTAGGCTAGGTTCATGCTTAGATCGTCTTAGAACCTGAGATCTCCCGTAGGCTAGGTTCTTCATCAGATCATCTTAGAACCTGAGATCGCCCATAGGCTAGGTTCTTCATCAGATCATCTTAGAACCTGAGGTCGCCCGTAGGCTACGTTCTTCCTTAGATCATCTTAGAACCTGAGATCACCCGTTGGCTAGGTTCTTCCTTAGGTCATCTTAGAACCTGAGATCGCCCATAGGATAGGTTCTCCGACAAATCACTCTCATGTTTCAACTTAGGATTTTAGGTCGCCCATAGACCTTATCAGCCGTCTTTTCGCACCAACCTTTATCCTATATTGGTATCACGCCACGTTACAAGTCCAATCTCCGTCTCTTCACTAGAAAATGGAAAATTCTTTCCCCAACAGATACCACAAAAATAAACAAACACTCACACTTTCTTTCAGAGCAAATTTTTGGCATTGGTATTTAATCATCTTCTACCTCGAGTGTCCAAAAGGAATGCGCCAATCGTACTTTCAGGTTTAAGACGATTAAATAGGGGCAGCTGTAATACCCCCAAATTTGTCCT